>JAKSZT010053929.1:55485093-55972262 GCA_026826555.1 Tolypeutes matacus | reverse complement strand
CCCCCCAAAAAAAAAAAAAAAAAAAAAAAAAAAAAAAAAAAGACATCCGATTTGAAAAGGAAGGAGTAAAAATTTCACTATTTGCAGATGACATGATCCTATACATAGAAAGCCCTGAGAGATCTACAACAAAGCTTCTAGAGCTGATAAACAAGTTCAGTAAAGTGGCAGGATAGAAGATCAATGCAAAAAATCAGTAGCATTTCTGTCCACCAATAATGAGACATCTGAGGAGGAAATCAAGAAAGAAGTTCCATGTGCAATAGTAACCAAAAGAATCAAATACCTAGAAATAAACTAAAGATGTAAAGGACTTGTATACAGAAACTACACAATATTGTTAAAGGAAATCAAAGGAGACCTAAATAAATGGAAGAATATTCCCTGTTCATGGATTGGAACACTAAACATCATTAAGATGTCTGTCCTACCCAAGTTGATTTACAGATTTAATGCAATCCCAATAAAAATTACAACAGCATTTTTTACTGAATTGGAAAAGCTAACCATGAAATTTATTTGGAAGGGCAAGGGGCCCCAAATAGCCAAAGACATATTAAAAAAGAAAAACAAAATTGGAGGAATCACACTACCGGACTTTAAAACTTACAACAAATCTACAGTGGTCAAAACTGCATGGTATTGGCACAAGGATAGACATACTGACCAATGGAACCAAATTAAGAGTTCTGATATAGACCCTCACATATACAGTCAACTGGTATTTGATAAGGCCACCAAGCCCACTCAACTGAGGGAGAATGGCCTCAACAAATGGTGCTTGTATATCCATCCAAAAGAATGAGAGAGGATTACCATCTTAAACCCTATAAAAAATTTAACCCGAGATGGATCAAAGATCTAAATATAAGAGCCAAGTCCATAAAGCTCCTAGAACATAATGTAGGGAAGCATCTATGAGATCTTGTGGCAGGAAATGGTTTCATAAACTTTATACCCAAAGCATGAGCAACACAAGAAAAAAATAGATAAATTGGACCTCTTCAAAATTAAAAACTTTTGCGCTTCAAAGGAGTTTATCAAGAAAGTGAAAAGGCAGCCTACTCAATGGGAGAATACATCTGGTAAACATCTATCCAATAGGGGCCTAATATCCAGCATATATAAAGAAATCCTATATCTCAAAAATAAAAAGACAAATAATTCATTTTAAAAATGGGCAACAGATTTGAATAGACACTTCTCCAAAGAAGAAATACAAATGGCTAAAAAGCACATGAAAACATGCTCAACATCACTAGCACTATTCCACTATTTCACTATTAGGGAAATGCAAATCAAAACTACAATGAGATATCATCTTAGACCCATTAGACTGGCTAATGTTTATTTTTGTTTTATTAAAAAAAAAAACAGTGGATTGGAGGAGAGGATGTGGAGGAAAGGGAATGCTTATCCACTGCTTGTGGGAATGTAGAATGGTGTAGCCATTGTGGGGGACAGTTTGGTGGTTCCTCTACAACTGCCATATGATCTAGCAATCCCACTGCTGGGTATATACCCAGAAGAATTGAAAGCAGGGACACAAACATGGTGTTCACAGCATTATTCACTTTGCCAAAAGTTGGAATCAACCCAAATGTTCATGAACAGATGAATGGATAAGCAAATTGTGGTATATACATACAATGGAATGTTACTCAGCTATAAGGAGGAATGCAGTGTTAACACCTGGGATAACATGGATGAATCTTGGCGACCTTATGTTGAATGAAGTAAGCTAGGCACTGAAGGACAAATATTACATGACCTCACTGATATGAATTAAGCAAATTCAGCAGAGTCATGGAGATAGAGCCTGGAAGATAGTTTTACAGTAGACAGAAAGGCAGTAGAGGGTGGTGAGCCAATGCCCAGAAGGACAAAATCTATGACATGGTGGAAGGGTGTGGTTGGGCAGTGGATGGGCGTGACAGTGGTTCAGTTACATGATTGGGTTCGATGGAGCTGGTCTGTGAGGGGTAGTAGTGTGGGGGGTTGGGCTGGACTATTCATGGGACTGGGGGGAGGTTCAAGGGAAGGAGCAAATGAACCCTGAGGATTTGCAGGTCTGTGGTTAAACCTATAATGTTGGAAATGTTCTTCTGGCGAATATGGCAGGAGAGGGTTACTGGTGTAGGGTGTACTGGTGTAGGTGTGGGGTCATATACGAGACAGGGTGCACGGGGCAGGCTTCTATGGATATCTAAATGTTCATCTTGTCATAGTGTGTTATTTCAGTGGGTGGAGATCCACACAATAAACAAGAAAATATTAAATTCCCATCCTGGAGAGTCCTGCTATGTTCTCAATTAGAGGGAATCCCTCGAGAACACAGGCAGTGCCTAATAAAAGAAAACAGACCAATATGCCAAGCCCTTAATATTATTGCAAGTAACTATGAATCTTATTCTTCAAAAATTGAAACTTAGTGATTACCATAATTTCCGAGGGGAGGGGGAGGGAAGAATAGATTAGTTGGAACATAGGGCATTTTTAGGGCATTAGAATTGTTCAGCATGATCTTGCAATAATGGATATAGGCCACTTCAAATTTTGTCAAAACCTATAAAAATGCACGGTCCAAGATGTAAACCATAATGTAAACCATTGACCATGGTTAGTAGCAGTGCTTCAATATTTGCACATCAATTGTAATAAATGTGCCATCCTCATATAAAATGTTATTAATAGGGGAGAAGGGAAGAGAGGGAGGGTGTTGGGTGTATGGGAATCACCTGTATTCTCTATGTGACTTTTCAGTGTCCTAAACCTCTTTTGAAGATAAAATGGAAAAAAAAAAAAAAAAGACACTGGGGGAATATATGGAAGAAAATGTCATTGTACATACAAGACAACAGATCTTACAGTAATAAAAGACACAATGGATTAAATTTTATTATTTCAAATTGTTTTAAATTTTTTTGTATTTTATTGGTTTTTAAAAAATTATTATTTCATTTCCTTATTAATTTTATTCAGTTATTTTGTTGACTTTATTTTTGGAGAGGTTTTGGATCACAGAAGGGTCACAGTAGTAGCGGGGGAGGATCACTGGTGTGGGGTGTCAGTGATGTGAGGAGGCATGGGAAAGAGTTCACTTGGGGCATGCCTCTGAGGCATATGAATATGCTTAGTTGTTCATGGGACATTGTCTCAGTGGGTGGAGATCCACACAATAACTTAAAGAATATTGAATTCCCATCCTGGGGAGTTCTGCTACATTCTCTAATAGGACAGCAAGGATCCCCCAAGTACAATAGCAATGTCTACTGAAGGAAGACAGAGCATTATGTCAGGCCCTTGACATTGATGATTGTACTTATGAATCTTTTCTTGTGAAATTGAAACTTAGCCTAGTAGTATATGCTGCCTAAGAGTTATCACCTAAAAGACTCCTGGTTGCTCAAATGTGACCTCTCTCTAAGCTAAACTCAGCATATAAACACACTACATTCCCTCTGATGTGGGGCATGACTTCTGGAGATGAGTCTCCCTGGCACCAAGGGATTATTACCAAGCACCAACTAGCAATGCATCTGGAAAAGACCTTGACCAAAAGGGGGATAGGGTAAATACAATTGAGTTTTCATGGCTAAGAGATTTCAAAGTGAGTTGGGAGGTCATTCCAGAGGTTATGCTTATGCAAGTCTCAGCAGGATCTCATTGACTGCCACAGTAAACAATGCCTCAAATAGTGGGGCTCCTGAGTGCTCCAGAGATATCCAGAAACTATAAGCAGGGCAGACAGCTCAGGAATTTGGCACCCTGTCAGTGGACATTACTTTGGAATTTATGTTCCCCAGTGTAACAGAGTTAGACTCATTTATAGGTTCTCTGTGCATGGCTCTTCTGCCCCTTTTATTTGAACCCATAATTATCACTATACTTGATAAATATATTTCCCAGAGACTTAAATCTTTGGTCATGTGCCAGTTGAGCTCTGAATTTCAGCAGAGTTGCAACAGCTACTCTCCAGCTCATTGGACTCATCCAGGACAACTAACAAGGAGATGATGATGGACAACGACCATCCCAAGGAACAGAGAGTATCTGCAACTGCAAGCAAAATAGTCCTATCCATCTGCCCTCTCAATTAGAAGCAGAGTGGGCATCACCATGCCAAAATCCTCAAAATTGGGGAATGAACAATGGACTAAAGTAGACTTACTATTCTAGTATAGACATTATTATTCTAGCAATGGAAGAATTCTTATCATTCATGTAAAGGCAGTGGCCACCAGAGATTCTGAGGGATGGGAGAGGGAAGAATAGGTGTAATATGGGGGCATTTTCAGGACATTGGATTTGTCCTACATGATGTTGCAATGATGGATACAGGCCATTGTATATTTTGCCATAACCTACAAAATTGTGCAGGACAGAGTGTAAACTATAATATAAACTGTAGTCCATGGTTAGTAGCAATGCTTCAATGTGGGTTCATCAATTGTAACAAATGTACCACACTAATGAAGGATGTTGTTAATGTGGGAAAGTGGGAAAGGGAGAGGGAGAGGGGCATATGGGAATCCTTTATATTTTTATGTAACATTTATATAATCTAAAGCTTCTTTAAAAATAAAAATAATTGTAAAAAAAGAATGAGCTTGATACATGCAACAACATGAAAATATCTCAAAATAATTATACTGAAAGAAAAAACAGTATATACTATATTATTCCATTTTTATAAAATTCTAAAACATACAAATTAAACTAGTGATGGAATGCAGATCTGTGGTTGTCTGGGGAGGAGGGGGACTGGTGAGCGGCTGAAGGGAGAAATTCCAAAGGGGCATATGGAAATTTTGGGTGTTGATGGATATGTTTAGTATCTTGACTGTGGTGATTGTTTCACAGATATATACAAATTTCAAAACTTAATAACTTGTACAAATTATGTGAAATGTATAGTGTCATTTTTATCTCAATAAAGTATTAAAAGTATCAAAGGAAGTATTAACACTGTGAAAAACAGAGAAAGACTGAGTAATAAAGGAGATAAAGAGGAGTAACCAATATATGCAATAACTAAACTGGATCTTGCACTGAAGAAGAAAAAGTGCTCTACAGGACATTTCTGAGACAATTGATAAAATTGGAATGTGAACTATAGATTAGATTAAAATGTTAACCAATTTAAATTTCCTGAATTTGATGACTGTATTGTAGCTATGTAAAAGAATATTCAACTTGTCCTAAGGAAAGACATACTGATGTATTTAAGGTAAAGAGCCATGATGTGTGCAACCTGTATCTCTCAATTGGTTCAAAAATTAATCACAGGGGAGTGGATGTAGCTCAGTGGTTAAGCACCTGCTTCCTATGTACGAGGTTCCAGGTTCAATCCCCAGTTCCTCCTAAAAAAATAAAAATTAATCATCGTGTGTGTGTGTGTGTGTGTGTGTGTGTAGAGACAGAGACAGAGAGGAGAGATAATAATATGAAGCAATTGTGGAAAAATACTGAGAATTGGGGAATCTAGATAAAATGTAAAAATTTTAAAACAAGGAACAGAGGGATCAAGTATGCCCCAAAATATGATGCCCATTTTTATTCTATTCCAGCTGGGGAGGCGTAACCTGAATCCAATAAAGAGGAAATTTCAGACAAGTCCAAACTGAGAAACATTCTAAAACATAACAAAGAAAAAAATCCTTAAGTGGCAGCCTCTAGTGAGTAGAAAAGGAGTGGGGAAGGCTGGTACAAAGGACTATTGCTTTCTTATACCACTTTATGTTTAAAAATCATGGTGATATTATTTTGGTTTTGTCTAAGTTTAAATGTTCTAGGGGTTCTTTGAGACTTTTTTTTTTTTAAGTCACCAGGGTAGCCATTGGATCGCACCTGCTTTAGAATTCTAAAATAAAACTATTGCAGTGATACTCTATGGGGAACTATTTGATCACCTCAAAGACACTTTGTCTCCATATATTTTGGGGGTGATCAAGTCTCCCAAATTCTATTCCATTGAATATGGTCATGTGCAAGTGAGGTGACCCTCTCCAAAACAGCATAATTTCCCTTCCTCAGCTTTTACAAGAATATATCGGTTTTTTTCCCCAGCTCAGTTGACTCAGAGCTAAGAGTTCCATTTTTAGCTAACAGCATGGAATCGCTGCATACAGTCTAGGTACGGGTCAAGAAATAACCTCAAACTCACTACCACTCAAATGTTTACAAAAGTTCAATTGAGAGGAATAATAATTATGGACAGTGGCCTGAAGGCTATGCAGTGCATTCTTCCCCTAAATAGCCTAAAAGATTTTCCTAAATTAAGCCAGACCAGCAGAGATCCACAAACCTGACCACATCTTCTGAAACCTCCATGCCTGCAGATTTGCCTTTTACTGGATTTGGCTTTGGTGTTTGTCACACATTATGACACTGAAGGATGTTTTAAGCCCAGCCCAATGAAAATCTGTTGGCCTGACTGTGGAATAGTGTCCACTTCATTACATAGTGACTTCTTTGTGAGAATTTACAAGGGAATTTCTTACTGGTCTCCCAACCAAAAATAATTATGCAGCTCTTGAGCAACCAACTTGTTTTTATCTCTTAAACACTGTGAATCATGTAAATAATCATTTTTCCTTCTCAACTGTGTCTGCCAAAAATTTTAGAGGCACATTTGTGGTCGATCTGTAGCAGGACCACAGGGCTTTACAATTTATACTTTGTGAATTAACTTTATTTCTAGCTTCATTGTTGAGTCAGTGAAGTATCATTGAGCCAGAGCACCTGGGTCTGAGCCCCACAGTTTACTATTTGTGTGATTTTAGCCACTTCTCAGCCCTCAGATACTCCATCTGTAAAATGGAGATGACAATAGTGCCATTCTCATGGGGATGCTGCCAGGATTAAATGAATTAACAGATGCAAAGTGCTTAGAACAGTGCCTGCCGTGTAGCAAACTCCCTCCGTTTAGGGATTATTTTTATCTCACCTTTCCTACTCTTACTTTCCCATTATATTAATCTCTTCTTCCACCAATTTTTAATGTAATCTCCTTTTTCTTGTATGTAAACATGTAAACTACCTTAAATGCTTCCTAAAACAAGACTTGGTATAAACAAAAGCAAGTGAGTGTAAATATGCCAAAATGTATGCAGCAGTTAAGATAAATTAGAGGTAATCAATATGAAAAGATTAATTTTTACAAAGGTAAACTTACATAGTAACCACATTATAGGTAATGTATCAGTAAGCATTCTCTAGAGAAGCAGAACCAATAGCATATTTGTATGTATGATTACAAGTTTTATTTTAAGGAACTGACTCACATGATTGTGGAGGCTGGAAAGTTCAAAATTTATAGAGCAGGCTGGAAACTCAGACGGGAATTGATTTGGCAGCTTGAGGCAGAATTTCTTCTTCTGGAGACCTGTTTTTCCTTTTAAGGCCTTGAACTGATTGGATGAGGCCCACCTGCCTTACCCAGGGTACTTGCCTTTACTTAAAGTCAACCGGTTGTAGATATTGATTGCATCTACAAAATACCTTCATAACATCTAGACAAGTGTTTGACCAAACAACCATGCACTAACAGCTTAGCCAGGTTGACACATAAAGTTTACAACCACAGTGAAGCGGTTGTGGCTCAATCAGTAGAGCTCCCGTTTACCATATGGGAGGCCCCGGGTTCGGTTCCCGGGGCCTCCTGGTGAAGGCAAGCCCGCCCGCACGGCGTGGTTAGCTGACCCAGCGAGCACAAGCAGCAAGGGGGGGATAAATGAATAAATAAATAAAATCTTTAAAAAAGAAAAAAAAAAAAAAAGTTTACAACCACAGGTTATCACTTATTTAGGCTTTAATGTGTCACTTGCATCTTTCAGAAGCTACCAGCAGTCTGATCATGCCCTCATGTGCTCCCAGTTACAATTTGTCCTGATGATGGGTTTCTTGGGGAAAGGGCTCATACCTTTGTGCCACACATCTGTTCAAAGATTGTCTGGGAGGACTAACCAAATCCCTTAATCAACAGGTGAGGAAAGACCATAGGAAAGGGTATTTCTCTGCATTATCTTTGATTAGATGGAGGTCTGAGACTCCAAAAAAACATTCTTCTGCTTCCTCAGCTATTGAAAATAACCCTCAGAAGACGCCTGTGTCAAGTCTCCTCAATCAAGTTGAAATGATTGTATTGGCTTCTTTACTGGGAACGGGTTTTAATAATGTTTCTTAGGCTACTTAAAGCAAATACCATGAATTGGTTCAGCTTGAACAATGGGAACTTACTTGCTTAGTTTTGAGCCTGAGAAAATGTCCAAATCAAGGTATCATCAAGGCAGTGCTTTCATCCTGAAGACTGACTGCCAGCGATACTTGGCTCCTCTGCCAAATGGCAAGGCACATGGCAGCATCTGCTGTTCTCTCTCTTCTCTCCAGGTTCTGTTGATTTCAGCTTCTTGCTCCCACAGCTTTCTCACTCTCTCTACTCTCTACTCTAGTAATAAGATTAAATCCCATCCTGAGTGAGGTGGGTCACACCTTAATGAAAGTAGCCTCATCAAAAGATCCTACTTACAGTGGGTTCACAGCCACAGGAATGGATTCGATTTAAGGACGTGTTTTTCTGGGGTACAAACAGCTTTAAACCACCACACTCTACCCTCTGGATTCTGAAAAGACAAGTTCTTTCCACATACAAAATACATTCATTCCATCACAATATTCTAAAGTTATTTCAGTAACAATGCTAAGTACAGTCTCAAAATCAGTTATAGGTATGGTCCGTCCTGGGGCACAATTTCCCTCTGTCTGCAGACCTGTGAAACCTAGAGAACAAGTTATCTGCTTTCAATATACAAGGAGGGGCAGGCATAGGATAAACATTTCCATTCCAATAGGAATAAACTGGAAAGAAAACAGGGATCACGGGTCCCACACAATCCCAAAACCCTGCAGGGTATACTCCATTAGATTTCATGTTCTGAGAGTCATCTATGGAACAATGTTTTGTTCTGTAGCCCTGAAGTAGCAACCCCACTCCTTCCAAGTGCTTGCACAGGGGCCATGCTCTACTCAAAGAATAGTGTGAAGGTTCTACCCTCTTCAAGCATCTAGCTGGTGGCCAGGTTCTAGATTCCACCTTCATCAAGCATCAGGGTGGCAGCCAGACTCTCTGCAATCTCCCAGGCATCTGAGAAAACTGGAGTGGCAGCACTCTTACTGAACAATGAGGTAGAAGTCCTGCCCTCTCTAAGTACCAGGGCATACTCACCCTTTCCACACACATGGGTGGATCCTCTCTCTTATCCCAAGAAGATATATTCAGTCCAGACATCAGTTCCATGGTTCTGCCCTTGAAATGATTTTTCTTTCAATTTGTCCCTCCTTTTCTGTCCCTTTTAATCAAGGCTGGCAGTGGTTCCATTCATACAGATCTCATAAAAACTTGTCAGTTTTGCATGTAGTACACAGGGGCCCAAACTACCAGACAGTAGGACTTTCCACAGATCCTTCCTGGATAACTGCTCCTCCAATCTTGATTTGCACTGAAATGGCTGACTGTATCCATGTTCATGAAAATCCTTACATGGAGCACTATTCACTGGGGACTCACTTTCCAGAAGCTCAGAATTTTCCAAACCACCAATTTCTGGTTTCTTTGTAACCAGGAGTTCAGTTCTCAGCTTATCCTTTTCCTTTCACATTTTACTATAAGCTACATGGAGAAACCAGGCTTCACTTTCCACACTTACCTTGGAAATCTCCTCAGCTAAATATCCAACCTCATCACTCTCAAATTCTGTCTTCCACTCAACATCAGAACTCAATTTTGCCAAGTTCTCTGCCACTTTAAAACAAAGATCATCTTTTGTCCAGTTTCTAATAACATAATCTTCATTTCTGTGGAAAGCCTCATCAGAAGAACCTTTAGCGTCTGTATTTGTACCAACAGCCTCTTCAAAGCAATCTAGTCCTTTTCTATCAAGCACCTCACAATTTCTCCAGCCTCTGCTTATTTCCCAATTCCAAAGCCGTTTCCACATTTTTTTGTATTTGTAATAGCTGGTACCAAAATCTGTTTTAGTTTCCTAGGCTGCTTAAAGCAAATAATGAAACAATACAGCTTGAACAATGGTAATTTATTAGCTTACAGCATTGAGTGTTTGAAAATGTCCAGGTATCAGGGCATCATCAAGGCAACACTTTTATCCAGAAGACTGATTGTGGCAATGCTTGGGTCCTCTGCCAAATGGCAAGGCACATGGCAGCATCTGCTGGTCTGTCCCTTTTCTTCCGGGTTTTGCTGACTTCAGTGTCTTTCTTCCATGTTCTCTCTCTCTCTATTCATTCCATTTATAAAGGACTCCAGTGATAGGATTAAGTCCCATCCTGAATGAGATGGGTCTCACCTTAACTAAGGTAGCCTCATCAAAAAGTCCTACCTAGAATGGGTTCACACCCACAGGAGTGGATTAGATTTAAGAACATGTTTTTCTGGGGCACATATAGCTTCAAACCACCACAGAAGGGATTTGGTCAACATATTTGCTCAGTACCTACTATGGGTTTAATAGGCACTGGAGATACAGCAGTACAATATTCCCTCATGGAGCATGCTAATGAAAGGACCAGGGAATTAACAAGTTGTCAGGTGATAAAGGCAAAATGAAATCATCGAGCTGGAGAAAAGAGAGTGAAGGGGGTCACTACTTAGATAGGGTAGACCTCACTAATGGGGAAGAGATATCCCATGAGACCTGTGTTAAGGCAAGCTATTGTGATTATGGTGAGGAAGGAAACCTCTCTAAAAGAGGGAGAGTAGGGGGACTGGAAGTAACTTTGTTGGTGTTGCTGAACAAGAGTCAAGTTTTGAGTCCTAATCTTGGCTCTTGAACTCCCTGTCTTCCTTAATTTCATCTTTCATATGAAGGCAATAATGCTTGCCAAGCAATAATGCTTGCTACTGAAGTATGGGTTAAGGTTTAGAGAATATTTTGAGCACCACAGGCAAGAAACATTAGGAAATTATAAGGTTCAGTTATGTTGTTTCCCTCGTATTTTTCTCCCATTTCTTTCAGTTCTGGCTGTTTTTTAAACATAACAGAGCTGGTGGTCTAATTCTCGCCCTCTGTAAACCAACCTAGTCAGTCAGTTTAAATATGCCTCATCTATCAAGGGCAGTCCTGATATCATCTCTTCTAACTATAGGGTCAAGATTAACAGGAAACTAAAAAGAAAATGTTCTACCATTTAAGGCAAACAAACTATCTCAGTAAACCATGGTTTGACTTGGCATGTGAGGTTTAACCCTTACAAGGTTTCCCTTATAAAATTTATTTTCAGAAGAGTAAAAGAACACAGGATGTCACTGAGTTTTTGAGGTAAGAGTGGGAGGAGGGTTGTGTGTAAATAAAAGGTCTGGCAGCAGCTCTCTTGTTTAGTGTGCTGACTGTTCTAGATAGGTGGGCAGAATCCTACAAGACATAACACTTTTTCTTGGGCTGTGCAACAAAATTACCCTCTTTTCAAAGCCCTCAAATTTTATTCTAGCTTCTTTTTATTTTCTTTTAGGTACCACAATAGCCTCTGTTTTCAGGGAAGATTAGAGTAAACCTGGAAAAAACAGGATGATTAGAGGAGGAAAGAAAATAGGAAAATTTTGAGTCAGGCACTGAAATTGATTGGGAGCAGCAATGAAAATGAAAATGTTTGGAATTCAAAATTTTAAATATGTACACAGGGATATACAAAAAACAACTCTTTTTCCATGCAAAATGTCAATCATATTTTAAAAGAGAGAGAAAATAGTTTAATGAACTTCCAGGTACCCTTCATGTAGCTTCAATTTTCAACTCATTGCAAGTTTGTTTTATCTGTGACTCTAACTACTTCCCCCTACCTCCCATAGATAAATTTTTTAAACAAACTCCAAATATCACATGACTTTATCAGGAAATATTTGACATGTATCTCTAAATGATAAGGATTCTTCTTTTATTAACATAACCACAATACTATTTTCTCACTTAAGATTAGCAATAAAAATGGGTTTTTTTGAATGGCATTTGTTATTCACTCATTATTTCAAACATTTAGTAAATGCCTACTGCATGCATTAATATTGGATTAGACCTAAGTTCATCAAAGACAAAATTTCAGTAATTGTACACAGACATACCTCATTTTATTGCATTTTGCTTTATTGTGCTTTGCAGATAACGGTTTTGTTTTGTTTTTTATATTTTCAAAGATGCTTAGATTACATAAATGTTACACAAAAATTACAGGGATTCCCATGTTCCCCACCTCCCACACCTCCCACAACCTCCCACATAAACATCTTTCATTAGTATGGCACATCACCTGCAATGGATATACACATCCTGGGGCTTTGCCACTAAGCATGGACCATAGTTCACATTGTAGACGACACTCTCACCCACACAGTTCTGCATGTTATATGCTGATGTAAAATAGCCTGTATCTGTTGTTGTAATGTCACTCAGGCTAATTCCCAAGTCCTGAAAAAGCCCCAACTGCTTTTCCTTCTCCCTGCCCAAAAAGCGTCCAGTGGCCACTGGCTCCACATCAATGTTGTAATTTCTTCCATTGCTTGAATCACAATATGTCTACAACAGAATACCAGTAAGTCCACTCTAGTCCATATCTCTTCCTCCAATCCTGAGGAGTCTGGGATGGTGATGTCCATTCCACCTCCAAATGAGAGGGGGCTTATATCCCATGGGGAAGATGGATGGGATTATCCTGCCTGCAGCTGCAGGCTCTCTCCATTCCCTGGGATGGCCGTTGTCCATCATCATCTCCTCTCCAGGTGTCTTGGGTGAGTCCATTGAGCTGTAGAGTAGTAGTTGCAGCTCCACCGAGATTCCAGGCACAGCTGGCACATGGGCAGGCCAAACGTTCCAGTCTCTGGCAGTACACCTACAAACTAGCACCACATATAGGTTTGAATAGAAGGGACTGATGGACCCCGTGCAGGGAGGACTTATTTGAGTCCAACTCTGTCACTCTCAGGAGCACAGATTCCAAAGTACAGCCCACTGATAAGGCATCAATCTCTGGAGCTATCCCCCCTTATAAAGGACCTGGGTGCCTCCAGAGCCCTCAGGAGCCCCTCTGTTTGGGGTGATATCTAATTTGGTGTTTTATGAGATCCTACTGAGGTGTGCATAAGCGTTACCTCTGGGATGACCTCCTGACTCTCTTTGAATTTCTTAGCCATATGAACTAATTTGTCTTTACCTTTTCCCCCTTTTATTCAAGGTCTTTTTCCAGTCGTATTGCCAGTTGGCACTTGGTAGTAATCCCTCATTGCCAGGAGGCTCATCCCCGGGAGTCATGTCCCACGCTGGGGGGAAGGTAATGCATTCATATGCTGAGTTTGGCTTAGAGAGAGGCAAACACATTTGAGCAGCAAGGAGGCTCTCAGGTGGCAAACCTTAGGTACCCCATAACAGTAGGCTAAGTTTCAATTATAAGAGCAAAGACTCGTAAGGCTAGTCATCAGTAACCAGAACCCATCAGTGGACCATCCTCCTTGCTGCTCCCTTGGAGAATGTGGCAGAGATCTCCAGGCTGGGAATTCAGTATTCTCTCATTTATTGAGTGATTCTCCACCCACTGTGACCATGGCCCACCCCTTGATCATTTGAATAAAGTTCAGGTGAACTTCCTCCCATGAAACCCCCATCCCTGACACCCCCCCACCAACGATCCTCTCCCACCCCTGTTGTAACCCTTCTGTGATCCAAACCTTCCTTAAAGATGAAGCCCATATAATAGCCAAATACAATTAATAGGAAAGTGAAATAATAATAAGTTTAAAAGTAGGAGATAAAATACATGGAAACTTAAAAAAAACCACTAAAAATAAAATAAAATTAAAGGATTGGTATATTCAAAAAGTGGGAAAAAAAATTTTTTTTAATTTTTAAACATTTTTCCTTTTATCACTGCATTATCAGGTGTCTAGTCTGTACTGTGGCAGCTTCCCCCTCTCACTCCCCAGTGTCTCCCAAATTTTCATTTAATTTTCAAAGAAGTTTTAGGTTACAGCAAAGTCACACACAGAATACTAGAGACTCTCTTGAAGATGTAGCAACCCTGAGTTGAGCATTTTTCCAACAGCTTGTGCTCACTTCATGTCTCTGTGGCATATTTTGATAATTCTTGCAATATTTCAAACTTTTTCATTATTATTATATCTATTACAGTGATCTATAATCTTTGATGTAACTAATATAATTGTTTTGGGTGCCATAACTGTGCCTATATAAGATGAGGAACTTAATTGATAAATGTTGTATGTTTTCCTACTGCTCCACCAACCAGCTGACCCCCCCACATCTCTCCCTCCCCTCAGGCCTCCCTATTCCCTGAGATATAACAATATTGAAATTAGGTCAGTTAATAACCCTACAATGACCTCTGAGTATTTAAGTGAAAGAAATAGTAGCACATCTCTCACTTTAAATCATAAGCTAGAAGTGATTAAGCTTAGTGAGGAAGTCATGTCAAAAGCTGTGATAGGCTGAAAGTTAGGCCTCCTGCACCATATAATTAGTCAAGCTGTGAATCCAAAGGAAAAATTCTTGAAGGAAATGAAAAGTGTTAGTCCAGTGAACACCGAGTGATAAGAAAGCGAAACAGCCTTATAGCTGATATGGAGAATGTTTGAGTGGTCTGGATATAAGATCAAACCAGTTACAACATTCCCTTAAGCCAAAGCCTAATCCAGAGCAAGACCCTAACTCTCTTCAATTCTATGAGGGCTAAGAGAGGTGAAGAATTTGCAGAATCACTATAACATAAAAGTACAAGGTGACGTAGCAAATGCTGATGTTGAAGCTGCAGCAAATTATCCAGAAGATCTAACTAAGATCTTTAATGATCTACCCTAAACAACAGATGTTCAATGTAGACAAAACAGTCTTAAATTGGAAGAAGATGCCATCTAGGACTTTAATAGCTGAAGAGAAGTCAATGCCTGGCTTCAAAACTTCAAAGGACAGGTCAACTCTCTTTTTCAGGGGCTAATGCAGGTGGTGATTTCAAGTTAAAGCCAATGCTCATTGCTATTATGAAATTGCTAGGGCCTTTAAGAATTAGGCTAAATCTACTCCGCCTGTGCTTTATAAATGGACCAACAAAGCCTGTAAGACAACACATTTGTTTACAATATGGTTTACTGAATAATTTCAGCCCACTCTTGAGATCTACTGCTCAGGAAAAAAAAAAAAAAGATTCCCTTAAAAATATTGTTGCTCATTATCATTGCACCTGAACACCCAAGATATATGATGGAGATATATGAGATGAATGTTTCCATGCCTGCTAACACAACATCCATTCAGGACCCCATAGATTAAGCTGTCACTTTGACATTCAAATCTTATTAGTTAAGAAATACATTTCTTAAGGCTATAGCTGTTATAGATGGTGATTCTTCTGATGAATCTGGACAAAGTAAACAGAAAACCTTTTGGAAAGGATCCATCATTCTAGATGCCATTAAGAACATTTGTAGGAAGCAGATGTGGGTCAACGATTGAACTCCCACCTACCACATGGGAGGTCCCAGGTTTGATTCCCAGTGCCTGCTGGAGAAGACGAGCAAGACAGCAAGCTGGCACAATGGGCAGACATGGCAAGATGATGCAACAAGATGATGCAACAAGGAGACACAAAGAGGAAAGAAAATGAGGGACACAACAAAAAAGGAAGCTGAGGTGGCTCAAGTGATTGAGCGCCTCTCTCCCACATGGGAGGTCCCAGGTTTGGTTCCCAGTGCCTCCTAAAGAGAAGACAAGCAGACACAGAGACCACACAGCAAATGGACATACAGAGCAGACAGTAAGTGCAAACAATGGGGGCAGGGCGGGGAGGGTTAAAAAAAAAAACAAAATAACATTTGTGATTAATGGAAAGGGGTCAAAAATATCAACATTAACAGTATGGAAGAAGATGATTCCTAACCCTTATGGATGACTTTGAGGAGTTCAAGACTTCAATGGAGGATGTAGTGGAAATAGCAAGAGAAATAGAATTAAAAATGGAGCCTGAAGATGTGACTGAATTGCTGCAATCTCATGGTAAAGTTTGGACAGGTGAGGAGTTGCTTCTTATGGGTGAGCAAAGAAAGTGTTTTCTTGAGATGGAATCTATTCCTGGTAAAGATGCTGCAAACATTGCTGAAATGACACCAAAGGATTTAGAATATGACATAAAGAGTTGACAAATTTTCGTGAAAAGAAGAGTCAATTGATATGGCAAACATCATCGTCTTATTTTAAGAAATTGCCACAGCCACTCCAAACCACAGCAAACACCACCCTGATCAGTCAGCAGCCATCAATATCGAGGCAAGACCCTTTACCAGAAAAGGATTACAATTCATTGAAGGA
Source organism: Tolypeutes matacus (assembly GCA_026826555.1). Lineage (NCBI taxonomy): Eukaryota > Metazoa > Chordata > Mammalia > Cingulata > Chlamyphoridae > Tolypeutes > Tolypeutes matacus. The sequence continues at coordinate 55,955,883 of JAKSZT010053929.1, read as the reverse complement.
TCAGATGATGGTTAGCATTTTTTAGCAATAATGTATTTTTTTAAATTGCAAGTTACATAATTTTATTTAAAAAAACAAGAGTTCGCTATTAGAATTATAGAATTTTGTAGTATTTATCAGAAAGATTTTACAAATTCTCACAGAGATTATTCCTAGGTATTTGAGTTTTAGGTTATTTTTTATTGATTTTGTTTTGATTTTCATTTCCATGGTATTTTTTTTTACCAGTTGCATTTATTCTATGTTTTAAACATTTTTTTAAATTCGGGAAGTGTGGGTTTACAGAACAATCATGCATAAAATACAGGAAGCCCATGTATCACCCCACTATCAATACCTAAAGCATTTTTGAATTAAGGTATTACATTGTTTTTTTAGACATAATTCTATTGCACAGTTAATAGACTACAGTATACTGTAAACATAACTTGTCTATGCACTGTGAAGCCAAAAAATTTGTGTGACCTGTTTTATTGCGATGCTCACTTTATTGCAGTAGTCTGGAACTGAACCTGACGTTCAGGTGTGCCTGTAATGTCCCATTCCAAATATGACAGTAATTTCAAATATTTCAAATAAGGAATTTTTGTAGTTTGCTAATGTGTTTTTTAGAGGGCAAGATTCCCAGACAGCATGAAGGTCCATTCACTATTATTGTTGTTGCTGATGTTATACCTACTACTACAGGGATACTATTCTTTAATTCCTCACATCCTTCAGTAGTTGTTAGGTAACCAGCCTATACACTGGTTGCTGTCCACTATATTGCTGATGATTGTATTTATAAACCTTTCCTTGTGAAATTGAAACTTAGCTTAGTATTATATACTACCTAAGGGTTACCTCCTGAAAGACTCCTAGTTGTTCAAATGTGGCCTCTCTCTAAGCCAAACTCAGCATATAAACACTCTACCTTCCCCCCTGCCCCCCGGTGTGGGACATGACTCCTGGGGATGAGCCTTCCTGACACCAAGGGATTATTACCAAGCTCCAACTAGCAATGTATCTAGAAAAAGACCTTGAACAAAAGGGCGACATGGTAAATACAATTGAGTTTTTATAGCTAAGAGATTTCAAAGTGAGGCAGGAGGTCTTTCCAGAGGTTATGCAAGGTCTCAGCAGGATCTCATTGACTGCCACAGGAATCAGTGCCTCAAATAATGGGGCTCCTGAGAGCTCTAGAGACATCCAGAAACTATAAGCAGGGCAGACAGCACATTAATTCGGCACCCTGTCAGTGGGCCTTACTTTGGAATTTATGCTCCCCAGTGTAACAGAGTTAGACTCATTTATAGGTTCCTACACATGGCTCTTCTGCCCCTTTTATTTGAATCCATAATTAGCACTATATACTTGATAAATATATGTCCCAGAGACTTAAATCTTTGGTCTGTCCATGTGCCAGTTGAGCCCTGAATTTCAGCAGAGTTGCAACAGCTACTCTCCAGCTCACTGGACACCCAGGACAACTAACAAGGGGATGATGATGGACAATGACCATCCCAAGAAACAGAGAGTGTCTGCAACTGCAAGCAAGATAGCGCCATCCATCTGGTTGATGGGATCTAACTTAACATTTAGAAGCAGAGTGGGCATCACCATCCCCAAATCCTCAAGACTGGGGAATTGGGAAGCGGCTGTGGCTCAATCAGTAGGGCTCCCGTTTACCATATGGGAGGCCCCGGGTTAGGTTCCCGGGGCCTCCTGGTGAAGGCAAGCCCGCCCGCACGGCGTGGTTAGCTGACCCAGTGAGCACAAGCAGCAAGGGGGGGATAAATGAATAAATAAATAAAATCTTTAAAAAAAAAAAAAAAAAAAGACTGGGGAATGAACAATGGACTAAAGTAGACTTATTATTTTTCTACCATAGACATTATTATTCTAACAATAGAAGAACTCTTATTGATATAAAGTCAGTGGCCACCAGAGGTTCTGAGGAATGAGAGAGGAAAGAATAGGTGTAATATGGGGGCATTTTCAGAACATTGGATTTGTCCTGCATGACATTGCAGTGATGGATACAGGCCATTATATATTTTATCATAACCGACAAAATTGTGTGGGACAGAGTGTAAACTATAATATAAACTGTAGTCCATGGCTATTAGCAATGCTTCGATATGTGTTTAGCAATTGTCACAAATATACCATACTAACGAATGATGTTGTTAATGTGGGAAAGTGTGGGAGGAGGAGGGAGTGGGGCAAATGAGAATCCCTTTTATTTTTTATGTAACAGTTATGTAATCTAAAACTCCTTTAAAAAAAAAAAAGTCAATAAATAAATAAATACAATCTGTTTGTCAATGAGTTCCACATTTAGGTCTCTGCCCCTGACTTATCTGCTGGACTCCAGATTCATTTATTCAACTACCTATTTTACATCTCCTCTTGGAGATCTAATAGGCATTTCAAACTTAACATGGTCAAAAGACAATTCACTATCTGCTCCCCTGGCAAAAGATCCCTGTTCCTCCCCAAGTCTTCTTCATCTTCATAAACTGGCTTGAAGCCTACACTGATGTCCATGCCAAAAACCCAAGAACAATCTTTTATTCCATTGTGTGCCTCACCTTCTATATACAATTCAGCCAGACTGTTTTTCCTCCTCCCTCCAACTCCAATATTGACTATTTCCAGCCATCTTTTGCTTGGACTACTTAACAGCCCCCTAGCTGGACACTTTGCTTGCACTCCTGTTTTTCTACAATTTATTTTTTCATAGAACATTGGGATTGATATTTATAAAGCATAAATTAATGTCACTCTCCTGTTGTAGATTCTCAATGGCCTTCTATTTTACTTAAAATAAAATTAAATCTCTTCCATGACGTTCAACAAACTTGGTGATGTAGCCTCTGCCAATTTGTCAAGCTCATCCAGCATTGCTTTCCCTCTTGCCCACTACCCTCTAGTCACACCAGTATTCTTTCTGTTCTGTGAACTCCACCTTTATTCTTTCTGTGCCCTCTGCCTGGAACACTCTGTCCCCTACAAGTTCATGTGATTGATTTCTTGTCATTTAAATCTCAATTCAAATCATACCTATATAAACAAGTTCTTGAAAATCATGCTTTTACTTACAACAGCTTAGGTTAGGTGATTCGTGTATGGTGATTCTCTCAAGACAGGAAATGCATAAGGAGGAACTAGTTTTGAAGAAAATTAGTTCAATTTAGGATCTGTTGAGTTTGAGATAGAATGGCTGACAAGCAGTTAAATAAGTGACCTGGTCCTCAGGATATGTAGTTACCAGTGCATAGGTAGTAGCTGAATGCATGAGTGTAGGTAGAATTGCCTCAAGAAATCAGGGGGAAAAACTAAAATAGCTGGGGACAGAAGACCATAAAATCTACCCATTTCATTAATGGGTGGATGAAAAGGAAATAAAAAGCCTGGGAGATAAGGAGTAAGAAAACCAGTGAAGTATGGGGACACAAAGCCAAGGGGAAAGAAGTTTCCAGAAGAATGAAGTGATAATCTACAATAAGTAATTTAAAGTGTAAAAAACTAAAAAGAGGGGAAAAACACTAGAAAAGTGTTCACTGAGAGGTCATTAATAGACTGGGCGATAGCCAGATTGCAACGGATTAGAGGTAAAAAGTAGAGGCAATGATGGTCGACTGCTTATTTATTGAATGTCCAAAAATGGGTTGTCTTTATAAAGGGTATTTATTTGGGGTAGAAGTCCACAGTTACCAGGCCATAAAGTTTCTTCCCTTACCAAAGTCCATTGCCACGTGTTGGAACAAGACAGCTGCCGACGTTTGCCAGGGTTCAGGCCTCTTGGATTCCTCTCTTCCCGGGGCTGTGTTTCTTAGCTCTTCTGGTTCCTCCACAAGGTCAGCTGTAGACTATCAGGCGAACGGCTCACTTCTCTTCTCCTGGGGCCTTCTCTCCAACATCAAAACTCCAACATCAAAACTGCTTCTCAAAAACCTGCCTCAACTCTGTTTTTGCCATGCCTTTTATATTTGATTCCCCACCCACCAAGGGGTGGGGCTCAACGCCCTACTGACATGGCCCAGTCAATGCCCTAATCATAACTTTTTTTTTTTTTTTTAAAGATTTTATTTATTTATTCATTTATCCCCCCCTTGCTGCTTGTGCTCGCTGGGTCAGCTAACCACGCCGTGCGGGCGGGCTTGCCTTCACCAGGAGGCCCCGGGAACCTAACCCGGAGCATCCCATATGGTAAACGGGAGCCCTACTGATTGAGCCACAGCCGCTTCCCCCTAATCATAACTTAATCATGCCCAGATTAACAGATTAGTTTACAAGCACGATCCAATTATATTTTTGGAATTCATAATTACATCAAATTGCCCAACGGCTACAATGGCTGAATCCTATTTTTAAAAAAGGAAAAAAGGAGTTCTGCTTTGCCAGCATTGGAGCCAAGAGAGGGCAATTGAAGAAACAGAGAAATAAGGTTTGTTATTTGTTTCAAGAAAGATTCCAGGCTAAATCTCATCTATTTTAGTCCATGTCCTTTGAGGAATGTAAACTTTTCCCCATCCCCAAAGGAAAAAAATTGAATAGTTATTAAATTCTATTTCAGTGTTGTGCTAATGCAGCCAAAATTTCTTGTTTACCAAAATTGAACTTTCATAAGTTCATAATATTGAAGACAAAGCTCTACTGAATTTTTGTGCTTTTTAAAATGCTATTTTGACCTCACCCCCAAATCCAAAGAAACAAATCTGAGCTTTACCTAATTTGAAACTAAGTTGAAGACAGGTAAGAAGTACAAATTTATTTTATTCAAAAACTAGGTTCCCCTGACCTAACATCAGATTCTTTATCTTTGTTTCATAGAATATCTGTCAGATTTGACCTAAGAGATCATCATTTTGTAAGAAGACACTGACACTCGGGAAGTCAAAACAACTTGACTACGTGCCACTAGTTCTTGACAAAACTAGCACTAGAACTCAGATTTCCTGATTCCTAGACGAGTTCATTTCTCACTTTCCATCAGGTGCCCTTTTGAGGTGTTTGCAAATACTATATATATGACTAAAAAATTAATTGGGCAACCAAGAAATGGTGAGTTCCATTTGATTCTTCTAAAATAAAATTTTTATTCCCCTTCTGTCTCAATCATACTCACTTTCACTAATTCAGAACACAGTTCTCCTATTCATTAGTAACCTGAACCCATGTTGCCATTTTGTTGAGGTCTTTTTATTGCTCAGGTAATGTCTCCAGCAGTGCAGATGGGCACTGTGAACACATGGGAAGCTTTCCTTCATCAATTTAGTTAACTTGCAGAGTCATAAAAGGTATATTGAGAGAGCTTTGAAACAAATGGCTTATTCAGGCTTTTGTAGCTGTTTTTTCTTTTATGTGGAGATTCCTCTTACACAGTTCCGTGAACAACTGAGAATTCTGGAGTGGACACTGGTGGCTGCTCCACCAGCTTTCATGCCCCTCTCCCTAACACATCCCTTCCACACCCAAAGGCTCTAGGCCCACCTGTCTCTTGTCCTAGCACTGTGTGTGTGGACACTCACAACTCCCCCCAGGGGCAGATTGAGGCTTCCTGCCTACGCAGGGCCCTGCTTGGCACCTTTTTACCACCACCACCACCCTACTCACACACTCAAAACTCAAATGCAGGGGTTTTTCACACATGGGTTTTCGTTTTTGTTTTTCACCAATGGGAGAAGGACATTCTTCCACCTTTCTCTCCAACCCCTTCCCCAAGATTCTGAACACAATACCTACTGGACCCAAGCAAGTCCCATCTTCCTCAAGCTCCAAGAAACTCATTCTCTTGAGTGTGTGAAACCCTTCTAACTCTTGTTTCATTGAGGAGTTATCAAACTTAGGTTGTAGTGGTTCTCCAAGGGTGGAGAATGGGGGAGAAAAGAAGGTGGGTGATGTAATGCTTATGAAAGCATTACACATGGTAGTTCTTCCCAGAAATGCACACCGATGACAGCCGGCACAACCAGAAATTATCCTTTACTTGTATATTTGGCACATTGAGGAAGACACAGAGACCCCAGCAATAATTTCTTTAATGTCTTTAAATCTTCTTGTATCCACTAAAATTCCTCCTAGCCTGTTCTCAAATTTCGCTGTTAATATTTCTCTGGTCCACGCAATATATTTAAAATCTTTATATTTTTAGCTTAGCTTTCTCTTCAAGTCCTCTTCCTCCATTTTATGCCCCTTTGGGCCTGGCTTTATGCTCCTCCAAATTTCCACCATAAACAACAATAGCACTTCTATAAATTTTCTAGGAATTATGATGCCTTAGGATGAGAATGACTCACAACTCATAACAGTGGTTCTCGGAGTATAGTCACCTGAGCAGCTTCGACAAGCTTTGGAACTTGACAGAAATGGAAATTATCAAGCCACACCCAGAAACCATGGGGGAGGGGGGGCAGCAATTTGTGATTTCACAAGCCCTGCAGGTGATTCTGAAGCACACTAAAGTTTGAGAATGCTATTAAAGTAACCATTGCCACATGGTTCTCATTCAATCCTCATTCTGTATCATCTTACTTGAAAGCTTGTAAGACTTACAGAGTCTTGAGACCCATCCCCAGACACTCAGTTTCACCTGAAGTTCCTAGGTGATTTTAATGGTCAGCCAAGGTTCTGAAACATTCCCCTATCCTCAAATAAGAATGGCATAGTAAAAAAATATATATTGTAGAAGTTTGGTGTGTTTTTATGTGGGGTGGGGGCGGGGGGACAGGCACGCTGTTTTCCTTGTTTAAATTTGAAATGTTTAGGTCTATTTATAACCTTAATTCTAAAGTAGTAATTAGCATAAGTATAGAGCAAGATGACATGTCCAATTTTTTAAAAACTTGCTTCATGAACATACATAACTGGTCTTTAGAGTTTCTACATATGGTAGAATTGCTTTAAATAAGCAGAACTACTTCAAGCATCGTGGACACCTAGAACTGCCAGAGTACTTGTGGTTCATTGATGGCTGGCTTGGTGCCTTCCCACTTAACAAATTTAGCAACGCTTTAGATTGGTGCCCTAGGCAACTGACCCTTTCACACCCTCCTCTCCAGCCCCAATCCTTTGGAACAGAACTACAGTTCTGCTAATGACTTTAGACAAAGGCATCATTTTATTCAGCTTTTATTAATAGCAGCAATGTGTTAGTGAATTTGTAGACTGAACCCTGTGGGAAGAAAAGTCATAGACCGGATGTGGATTTAAGTATTATACTCCTCATCAGGCCATTTTTCCACTTTCTTTTCATAAGAACCAAAATAGACAATGGAAAAAACACCAGTTTCAATTTTCCAAATGGACATGGGACTCTGCTTCAGGGGTTTGTTAGTAAAGTGTACATTTAGATAAAATAACATATACAATCACACAAATCTCTACCTTTTGTGGTTTAATCTGCCTCCATTTACTGCCAACTGATTTGATTGAAGGATCTTCTCTCAATCCTATGGCATGTGGTTATAAGTAGTATAATATTCCTGTTTTAAGGAAATTAAGGGTTGACCAATGTATTCAAGTTTCCGTATTTTCATTTAGGTTGCATGAATTACCTTGATGTTCTTCTGACAATAAAATCAGCCCAAAATCTAAAGTGTTTTATGGCTACCCAAAGGACAATGGTCAAACTGCAGTACAAGGAAACTCTCCAAAATGCATGTGGTATTTATGAAGAAATTGAGTGCCAACTTGCATCTATACCCAATAATCGTAAAATATTTTTAATATCTAGTTTGTGCTTGCAATGCGCTAAATAAGCATAAAGGAAAGACATAAGAGAGGCAATTGTGGTTATCCTCCAAGTGAAAGCACATCTGTTCTTTTGCTCATGATATTCTAAACAGTGCTGGAATGGATACTGTCTTAGTTTGCCAGGCTGCTATGACAAGTACCACACAAGCATTGGCTTAAACAATAAGAATTTATTGGCTCACAGTTTTAGAGGCCAGAAGTCCCAAATCAAGGCATCAGCAAAGCCATGCTTTCTCTTGGGGACAGTAGTATTCTGGTGATGGCAGTCCCCTATCATGTGACAATGTCCTTGGTTTCCTCTTGTGTGTGTTTTTCAGGTTTCCACTGATTTCTGCCCTATAAAGTACTCCAGTAATATGAATTAAGACTAAACCTGATTCAATTTGGCCACAATTAAATAGGTTCTTAGATGATCCCTATTCACAAATAAGTCCACACCTGTTTTAGTTACCAGCTGCTATGATAAATACCACACAATGGGTTGGCTTAACAATGGGAAGTTATTGGTTCACAGTTTCAGGGGCTAGATGGCTGGCTTCCTCCTGGGATTGGTAGCATTCTGGCTGCCCAGATGGCTGGCAATCCTTGGGTTCCTTGGCTTTCTGTTACATGGCATTGTCTTCTTCATTTTCTTCTGGGTTCCACTGACTTCCAGTTTCTGGCTCCTTTCAATGGTTTTCTCTCTCATAAGACCTCCTTTTATTACTTTAGGATTAAAAACCATCCTAATTCGTTTGACTACAACTTAACTAAAATTAACATATTCAAGAGATCCCATTTACAATGGTCTCACATCCATTAGAACACAGACCAAGAACATGAGTTTTTTGGGGGTACATAATTCAACCTACCATGATACTTTAACAGAGAGAACCCAGAAATAAACCCCCACAAATCTGGGCAATTGGTTTTCAACAAAGGTACCGATACCTGCAATGGGGAAAGAACAATCTTTTCAACAAATGGTGCTGGGAAAATGGGATATCTCATACAAAAGAATAATGAATATGTACAAAAAGTAACTCCAAATGGATCAAAGACCTAAAATTGAGAACTAAAACTAAACAACTCTTAGAAGAAAACATATGCAAAATTTTTCATGATCTTGGCTTTGACAATGGTTTAAGTATGGTACCAAAAGCACAGGTAACAAAAGAAAAAAAGGGTAAATTGGATTTTATCAAAATGAAAGACATTGTGCTTCAAAGGACACTATAAGAGAGTGAAAAAACAACTCACAGAATAGGAGAAAACATTTGTAAATCATATATCTAATAAGTGATTAATATCCATAAAGAAATCCTACAACTCAATAGTAAAGAAAAATACGAAGTGGAGATATTTTAAAACTCATAAAAATTGGTAACATTTATTGAACTTATACCAGTGGCCAGGCAGTGTGAGAGGTTTGTGTGTGTGTATGTGTGTGTGTGTGTCTGTGGGGGGGGAGGGGGCGGGGGGGACACACATCATCATCTCAATTGTCTAGCAGTCCTGTTAGGTAACTCCTGTTATTTCTTCCCCTTTATAGATGAGAAAACTGAAGCTTTGACAGATTCAACACCATATATACACCCAGCTCTAAATGACTCCTGTACTCACCCTTCTGATCATGATAGATTATACAGCCCTTTCTTAATTACCCTCTCCAAAGATAACCAGTGGTATTAAGATCCCCAAGACTGGTAATACCAAAGCACATATAATACAGGAACTAATTTCTTCTCATAAGTTGTAAAGGTGAATGCCTGGGCACTCATATCCCTGTAGTTTTCGCTGTTTTTTGCTTTGGGGCATCACCATTTTTGATGCCTATGATATATTATTTTTTCCTCTGCATCTCCCCAACTACTATGCAGACTCCCAAATGTACTTTTTGAATCAAGACATTCAGCTTAATAGAAATGGGAACCAGAAAAAAAAAAAGATGTTTTGGTATTCTAGTGCTTTTTTTAACCTCAGATTTTTTATGCAGCTGTAATAATTAGCTATATACAACAGAGTCCTGTTTTATTCACTTATATTAATAAGGATTTCTTATATTATTAAGCACTTCACAAAAACATTGCAATATTAGATAACATTGTACCAAGTGGATTAATCACAGATCTATTAACCAGTTCTCTGTCATGTGACATAAAGCTGAATTTGAAGTATAAAAGTTAACCTAACTCTTACTTTGGCCCTAGATACCTAGAAACTAATCAGCAAGCGCTGCTCTCAGGGTTGGTGCCTAAGAAGCTATTGCAATCAGCAAATTATATAGCATGTCACATTTGATCAATTTTTACCATATTAACATTGATTACATGTTTCTCAAGTTTCACAGGGAAGTCAAATAATTGACCACAGCTGGCAATATTTTATTTTACATGGAACTCCACAGCTGGAGGAATTCCAGCCTAACCTTAGGCAGAGCTTTAATTGACTCAAATATTTAAAGGCAATGTCTTCTGCTGGCTGATTTTCTCCCCTTTGTTAGGCTTTCATTTTCTGTCTGAATATTTTTAAACTTACTCATAGGAGTTACATATCCTTCACCGAGGCCAAAGTAGAAGCCAGGAGTCCGACTTTTATTTCAAAAATGAAAAACAACTCCTTGAACATTTAGAATATCTCATAGGCATTTCTACTCAGCAGTGTTTTGAAACTCACTTGATCCCCTCAAGTTTTATAGCTGCTTCAAATCGATAACAGGGACAGTAACTTCAGAGAACATATTTTGAATACCAGTGATTCTTGCCGTGGGATTTTTATAAGTGGAATAAAATAAAAGTGAGAAGGGCAAATGAGAAATAAAATACTTTTCCTACTACTTAGGTTTACAACCTCTTACAAGTTGTAAAATGAGGCGGCCTTGATATTTTCCCAAATGAACTGATCACAAAGAAGTGTTCTGGGAATGTGTGTGTGTGATGCAGCCTTATTCTTAATGTCATGCTTTGCTATTCTATAGGAATGTTACTATGTACTTGCAATAGCAATAAATGTAAAATCCATTCTACCCACATAATTCACAAAATTTTAATCAACATGTTGTATGAATTAGGTTTAAATTTTTGTAAAGGTGATTAGTTTTTATTGGGCACTGTAAGAAAAAGGAAAAATATGACTGGAGGAGGCATTTTCTAGGACATATCCTTGGCTCACTAAAAATAGAGGCAGAAGTGAATAGCTCAATCTTATTACAGCTGCTTTTTACTTAGAACAAAGAATGCTGCTGTCTACGGGAAAGGCACTTAAGACCCACACTTGAAATAACAAAAATAATCCTTAAAAAATGAAATAACTACAATATGTCATACCCTAATCTTAAAAACATAATTAAAGTTCAGCTGGGATCAGCTGGATGAAAATCCTTAACATCTAATAAATAACTTTACATGCATACATATGTATGTATGTATATAAAAAACCATACATACATACCCACAAACTCTAGCCTTCCATAATAAATATTTACTTTTAATTTTAAAATGGAAGTTTAAAATATCTATTTTTCATGGAGAACAATTTTAAAAGTTAAAGTATTCCATTTTTAGCATCCTTCAAGCTTTTCCTTACAGTATTTCTCAAAATCTTACATTTAAAATCAAGTTGACTGACAATGTTAAATATGCCTCCATCTCTCCAGACCATTTTTCATGGCCTTTGTGGATTAACATGGATATTACTGTTACACACACTCCACAGCCAAGGAATACTTTAAAGGAATAAAAAGTTTCATGGGTATTTTATCCCAGGAATTATTTCAATAGCACCTAAAACTGAGATGCCATTTGGAGCCTTAAGACAGTTTATAAATAATTTTAAGTAGTAAAATATACATCGAAATTGCAAGCTATTAGTAATAAAAAACAACTTCACACAATTTAAAAATTAGTAACAAGTTTATGTTACCATGGCAGATCTAATTGCCAGCAAATGCAGCCTTTATTATTATTATTTTTTAACTCAGCCTAAATGTCTGCAGCCCCTTCCTTCTACTGGTGTCAAATGAGGCCGTTGTGTTGGTACAGTTTCTTTTGTACCATCACGTGTGGGAATTTAGTAACCTTTTCACCACCACAATTAAAAATAACAAAGAGGTATGTATTCATTCAGTATAAATTCTTAGCACTAATACTTGGCCCAGGACTGGTAAAGTTATTAGACTGGCTCATATCTGGCTCATTGTGTTCCGCCTGTGTAAAATAAGCATTCAGCTAGGGTTCTCATGCTTAAGGCTAGACACGGGTTTATAGGGCAAAAGGCAACAGGGCAATTTAACTTTTCGTTAAGTGTTTTTCCATTAATTGGGCCACACATTTTTACAAGCACCATTGCACACAGATTCGTCCTGAGAAGATTTGCAAATGTTTTGTGTATCTTTTGTTAGTTCCAACATACAGCTTATCCTTGATTTATCAGACTACACTTATACAAGACTTCTCTTAATTGCCTTTCATGCTTAGTTGGGCGAAACAGCAGGCAGCCTTTAAAGAAAGGTTTTGTAGCTTGCAATGGTAGCTTTTAGTGCCTCCTTTCCTGTGATTATTATTGACAACTCAATTAGCATGCCAAAGCAGCTGTACCCTTTAAAGGCAGGGTCAACCAGACCTCAGATACAACTAATTTTATTAATAAATGAAACAGAGGGGCAAAATTAGCTGCCAATGTGCTTATCTTGTGCACTTACTAAAGAGCACAATGGAGAGGAGAAAATCTAGCCAATTTTCCCAAATTTAAATTAATCTTGTGGAAAGTCACAAAGTGAAGCTATTTTTTTCCCTATTAGTGGCTATGGAAAAAAGTTATTCATTTCCTCGCTCTTCAACCTTTAACAAAAGACACACTTCCAACAATGAGACAAAGACCTCATATTTATTAAAGGTTTTAGGTTTTTCTTTTAATAAAATAACTTTTTTAACCAAAGAAAGGCAAACAAAATATTATTACGGTATTTTATGGGTAATTCCGTAGACAATGACATTGTGGGTAGCCACAAGCATACTGAATTGCCTAGTGCTTGTAGTAGTTCAACTGTAACTGGTAAGAGACAGTTTAAGTAGTGCAAAAAGGTTACAAGTAGGTGAGCTGAGGTAGGGAAGCTGAGGAGTGGAATGGGAGAAGTTTTTCCGGGGAATCCGGCTCTGGAAGGGAGGTTCCAGGGAGCAGTTACGTGGCAGATGCTCCAGGTTCTGCTGATGCAACTGCTCCCTGGAGCCATGTGGCACCAGTTTCCTGGATGAGTGCTAGAACTCGGTGATGACTGCTGATTCTCCAGAAGTTCCTCAAGGAGACTGGTCACAGCCTCCTGGTGTGTACCAGCCAGAAGTAGAGAGGAGAGTTCTCCAAAGCTCAACTTGGTGGTGATGATTTCATGATTTTCAAGTAGTAACAATTACTTCTTAATGACTTTGGTTTGTCTTTGATATCACAATTGGCTGAGCATTGCAGAAAGTTGGAGGCAGAGACAATAAAGGAAGTACTCGCACAAAGAAACAGCTTGGGGTGGCTGTTCCACCTGCCCTGTTCAATTGCATACCAAAAATTCTACACCAGGTAGAATTTGAACTGCATTATTTTTCTCTCTCTTGAGTCATTCCATTATAATCCTACCATCGTGTCTTCCTCTTTTCCTACCTAAAATCTTTTTATCATTAATATGTTCTTCTTTAGGGTTTAACACTGAGATGTCAAGCATCCCACAAAGTATTATTTTCACCCCTAGAGTCCTCACGTTGGCTTGCCTGTTGTGCTTATATCTCCTTTTATTATTTTCTGCTACCTTCCTTACTCCTCTCTCTCTCTATCTCCCTCTCCCTCCTTTTCCCTTTCTTTCTTTCTCTCTCTCTTTCCCCCCTCCCCTACCTCTCTCTTTTTTTGTTCCCGGATTAGGCTTCTAGAAAAATACTATTCAGCTTCAAAATAAATATTTCAGAAAGTGTCTGTGTGAGGCGGTAGATGGCAGGGGTCCCACAAAGATAAGTTAGAAAACTCCTACATCATCAACTCTCATCAAAACACAGAGTTCTGAAGAAAAGGATTCTGAAATAAAATGGACACTGAAGCATACAAAACTCACTCGTGGAAAATGTCATATTAAGTTGAATGTTGAATTGACCCTGACATTCTTCGTGGTGCTGCTGGTATTCCCAAAGCTTTGCAACCTAATGATCTCCTTCCAGAATTACAGTTATTTCAATACTATGTATTCTCTAAAAGCCTCAAGAAAATGTTGTTTGTAGAATGATACAACTTGTTTTAAAATGATTGCAACTACTGATTATGTAAACTAATCTGGATTCCTTAAGGAAAATGTAAGAATTTTTTGAGAGAACAGTGTAACAAATTTCTTCCCCCTTATTGTGTCATATCTCCATTTCACAGCTCCTTGAAGTTGATTACAAAGCTAAAGGCTCCATGAACAAATGGGGATTTGTCAGGCATCTTCTGCCCCCAGATTATGCTGAATTATAGTTCCCATTTAGAACTTTCAGTTATACTTGGAAGAAATTAGAGAGCCAGATTAGCCAATGTTGTTCTTACTTACTTATTTGTAAAAATGTATATTTAAGTCTGGGAAAACATCTCCTAACTGAAAACAGAGAGTCAAGGTCTTAATCCACCAGCAAACGCAATATTGGCCACATTTCATGCAGGCTGAAAAGCCTGGTCTGTTCATTGGTTAGTATAGTTCAGTAGTGGTCATATAATTGTTCCTCACAAGCCACTAATAAATGCAAACTAATTCAGATAACAAAATCAAAGCCTAATTTATTAAGACAGTATACATATTTCACATACCTAATTCATTCCTGAACTCTTGAATGGAATTAAATGATGCATAATCATGTCTAAACCCATAATGCTTCTTTTATATTGCTTTCAAAGAGATGTCAGCATTGACATATTTATACATATATAACTATATCCATTTTAATATTAATAAATGCCTTCCTAGATATTCCTAGAACAGCTTTTTTTGGTGATAATTACAACTTCTACCCATTCCCCAACATCCACTTACTATGAATCCTGCAGTGCTACCTGAAAGTAACTTTTTTCATTTTTCTTTTTCTTTTTTTCTTTTAGGTACCGGGGCTGGGGATTGAACCCAGGACCTCATATGTGGGAAGCCGGCGCTCAACCACTGAGCCACATTGGCTTCCCTGAGTTGTTTTTTTTTTGTTTTTTTTTTTTTTTTTAAGGTTTATTTATTTACTTTATCCATTTTAACCGCCCCCCTTCTCCATTTGCTGTTTTGTGTCCATTCGCTGGGCAATTCTCTGTGTCTGTTTCCTGCCATCTCTTCTCATCCTCCTCCTCCAGTCTTCACCAGGATTCGATCCTGGAGACTTCCAATGTAGGAGAGGTGTTCTGCCACCTGTGCCACCTCAGTTCCTGGTTTCCAGAGCTTTCAGAGCATCTCGTCTTGTCTCTCCCCTGCGTCTCTCTCCTGTTACATCATCATCTTGCTGCATGGCTCCCAAGGCCCGGTGGCTCACCGGCACACAGAACCTGGCAGCCCATGCGCCTTCTATATATATATATTTTTTTTATTTTACTGGGAGTTCCCGGGGATTGAACCCAGTTCCCTCCATATGGCAAATGAATGCCCAACCATTTGAGCCACATCTGCCCCCCCAGAGTTGTTTTGCTTGTTGTTTGTTTTTGTCTTTTCAGGACCTCCCATGTGGGAGGCGAGCGCCCAACTGCCTAAGCCATATCTGCCCTCTAAAAGTAACTCTTCAATTTAGCATTTCCACTTAATCCAGTTTGGAGTCTTTATCTTATCTCAGTTATTTGAATTATGGAATGAGGCACCAGTAGTGAGGACAGAAGTAGAAATTTTCTATAGTTGAGATAAGTTGCATTTATCAAATATACATTGGTGACTCCCAAATTTTTACCTATAGTTCTCCCCTAAGTTGCTGGCTCATAATTCAGACTGGCTAGTCACTATCTCCTATTGGATAAATAATGAGTATATTAAATTTAACACAATCAAATCAGAATTCTTGTCCCCACACTCAATTTTGCCCTCTTCCTAGGTCCTCTCCATTCTAGTAAGTAGAGCCACCATCAACCCAGTGGCTCAAGTTAGAACATTGCTCAAGGTATCTTTGACTCTTTTCTCTTCCCAGCTCCCTACATCTAACCCATCAGCTGGCCCTATGATTTAAAAGTCTAGTATAGATCCTATAGATCTGCCTCTCTCTCCCTAACCACTGCACCACCCTAGGCCAAACCACCAACATCTCTTACCTGGAATACTAGAATGCCACAATAGCCTTCTGTCTCTTATCTTGCCTTCCACCCCTATATCAATGTTTCAGAGAATCTGAGTAATCTTTTAAAAACAAAATTTGACCATGGCATTTTCCTCCTTAGAAGTGGACTTACATGTCACCTGGAATACATACCAAACTCCCTAATATAGCCAAGATGACCCTACGTGTTTTCCTCCGTGAACTTCTCCAACTTTATTTCATTCCCCCATTCTGTTCCATCCACATGGTAGAATTGGCTAAGAATTGGAAGGCAATTTCCTGTTTCAATATTTTCAAATGACCTTTCAGCCCCCCTGGCTTGCTGCCTCCCACATCAAGCATGGCTGGTTCCTTCTTATCCTATTGGAATCAACAGAAATGTCTCTTCCTCAGAAAAGTCATTTCTAACCACCAAGGGTGACTCCAGATTTTGTGATCCCTGAAGCTTATTCAATTTGGGAGAAGCTTTTTAAAGGAAAAATAAAAATTTTAATATCTTAAGTTTGCAAACTTTACAAAAAAACCTGATATTGGGAATTGTCTTAGTTTCCCAGATGCTAAAACAAATACCATACAATGGGTTGGCTTTAACAATGGGAATTTATTGGCTCACAATTTTGAAGGTAGGAGAAGTCCAGAATCAAGCTGTCAGTCAGGCGATGCTTTCTCCCTGAAGACTGTGGTATTCTGGGGCTTCCTGTCAGCAATCCTTGGGTGCTTGGCTTTTCTGTCACATGCCAATGCACATGGCAACATCCTCTCCTTTCTCTTCTGGTTCCATTGACTTCCAGCTTCTCCCTATAGCTTCTCTCCCTGTGGCCTTCTCTATAAGGCCTCCAGTAATAGGATTCCTGCTTCAGTTAGCCACAACTTAACAAAAAATAACATCTTCAAAAGGCCCTATATACAATGGGTTCACACCCACAGGAATGTTAAGATGAAGAACTGTTTTTTCCTGGGGTACATAAGTCAATCTACCACAGGAAGATTCAGGGCCTTGAACAGGGCCAGTGCAATGATCCTGTGCAGTGACTACCCCCCTTCTTTTTTTTTTTTAATTTATTTATTTTTTATTGTGGGTAAAAATCAAAATTTTCACAATACATACCAATATTTGTAAAATGATATATAAATATATATGCATATATGTGCATTTGCTTACAAAAATGTTATTTTTATATATATAAATATATTTTAAGAGGTGTTTAGATTACCCAAAATATTACACGGAACCCACTGGGATTCCCATATTGCCCACCTCCCACACCTCCCACCACATCCCACACAAACATCTCCCACAAGTGTGGCCCACCACCCTTAATGGACTTACACATCCTGGGGCCTTCCACCAACCATAGACCACAGTTCACATTGTAGACCACACTCTCTCTCACACAGTTCTGAGTGGTGTGTGCTGATTTAAAATGGCCTACATCCGTTGCCACAACGGTACTCAGGACAACCTCCAAATCCCAAAGAAGCCCCTGTATTTCAACTGCTTGTCCCCGTCCCTGCCCCAAAAGTGTCAAGTGGCCACTGGGTCCACCTCATTGTTATAATTTCTTCCATTGCGAAGAACTATGGACTAGAGTGACTACCCCTTTTAAGCAAGTTCTATCCCCATCCCAAGCCTAATATTCTCTACTATTGCAGTCTATTCATCGTTTTTAGAGCATTTTACAATCTGTGACTTGTTTATTGTCTGCCTCATGCATCGGATTGTACATTCCAGCATGAAGTTACCATACAATTGTACCCTCCACCAAACATTGCATGTGGCAAGCAGCATGCAGTAAATACTTGAATGAGTGAAGTGTCCGGTGAGCTTCATAGTGCCAGATAAAAGTAAAGAATTATTTTACATTTTGAAATCTACATGAAACAGCATTGTTTTCCTTTGCTTTCCTCTAAGGTAATCAGGAGCTATAGTGTGGCATAGTTCCTGCTGTGGAGGAAACAATTGTTATGCCCTCTCTATCTACTCCTAGCCTCAGCATGTTTTAAGTCCAAACACTTCAGTTTCAGAGACAAAAACAATTCTGGAGGAAGAGGTGTGCTTCAACTTGGCTTTTAGCTGTGGTGACTCTAGACAGGGGCGAGGGCATTACCATCATCAGTGGAGCCCTGGACTCTTCCCTGGTGCAGGACTATCCTCCCTGGTTACCTTCATACCCCTGTCTCCTCATTTATTCGTGTTTTGTTCGTCAGCCTGGCCTCATCACAGCAAGACATTTCCCTGCTTTTTGGGGTGTGGCTCTAAGAAGGGGATCAGGGAAAGGGCCTGTAGCTTGTTCACCCCATCTCCAAGGAATACTAACAGCTGTACCCAAACATATTTGGAGCTAACTAGCTCCTTTCTAAGCTTGAAGGAGAAAACTAGGACTTGAAATTTTACAAAGGCCTTCTAAGATGATATTCAACCTAAGTTTGAAATATTTTCAAATTTGTCTAAGTGAAAAGTGTTGAATGAGCACTTCAAAATATGCATAACTTTTACAATTGTAGATAAATGTTTTATATAATTTGACATCTTCTTGTGCTAAATCCTGAAATGTAACTTGCCAACAGCAGGAATTCTCAAACTCTAGAGTTATCTACAAATGGAGACCATTAAATGCCTTTCATCATACTCATCTTGAATGAGATAGATAAGCCACTACCTACATGGTTTATATAGTGGCTATACAAGAGTTAGTGGGATTGCTTCCAAGTCTAGAGTGCTACAAAATCCTGTTTTCCTTTCATTGAAAACCAAAGTCCTCAAAAAAACAATGAACTACACAAATTCAGGCATGAACTCAAGGTTCCTTTGTGTTTATGTGAACAAACTGCATTCCATTCTATGGAGCTCGGAACTCTATTCTATTCATTTATTTGTGACAGGTAAACCAGTCAGCTGGAGTTTTACAGCCAAATTAACCTGAGCTAGATTAATTATGGTGACAATTGAACTTCAAACCTATACCTTGCAGACTGAATCCTAGTGTGAGGGTATTCAACTCTAAGTTACAATATATCAAAGACAAACTTCTGATTGGGAGCAGTTTCAGAATCATTGACATTCAAATAAAAAGGCACTCTAGTGAAAGGCACATTAAGATGTTTAAATTATGGAGCATGTGGGATTCATCAAGCAGCACAGGCAGTTGTAAATCAAGTCTTTGGTGAATGGGTTACCTACAGAAGAGTGTTTTAGTGCATGAACAACTTCCTAAAATCTTTTTTTAGCTTTAGCAACTTAAATGGCAGTTTTAAGGAGATAGCAAAGAGGAAAAACTACCAATTATATTTATACTTCTTCACTATTATTCATGTGATAAAAATAAGTGATAATTTGCAATAGAAACACATTTTAATATCTCAGTCTAGAATGAATGAGGGAGAGGGCAAAAGATAAATGAGACACACAGTTTGAGGGACTTTTTAAAAAGAAGTACCCTTTTTTTTTGTTTGAGATACCAGGGATTGAACCCGGGACCTCATATGTGGGAAGCTGGCGCTCAACTATTGAGCTACACCAGCTCCCCCAAAAGTACCCTTTTGTTCTTGCTTCTATTGAAGATTTGATCATCTGGTATTATATGTGGATTTTCTCTAATGGAATATTAGATTCCACTTCTTACCTTCAATTCCTGGCACTGAGTCTTGCAATAAAATAGATGTCTGTTGAGTGTATGTATAATAAATTAAGTGGGCATTCACTGAATATTTAGGCACTCATTTATGTAGGACTTTATTTCGAAAGAATGTGCCTTTCCAGGAATAAAAACATATTATTGAGGGAGCGGATGTGGCTCAAGCAGTTGAGCTCCTGCCTTCCACACGGGAGGTCCCAGATTTGGTTCCTTGTGCCTCCTGAAAAAAAACAAACTAGCAAAACCAAAACAAATGAAAAAACCAACTAAGGGAAGCTGATGTGGTTCAGTGGTTGAATGCCAGCTTCCCACATATGAAGTCCCAGGTTTAATCCCCGGCCCTGGTACCACCACCAAAAAAAAAAAAAAAAAGCCCTATCTAAATTGATTTACAGATTTAATGCAATCCCAATAAAAATGACAGCAGCATTAAAAATATATATAAAAAAAACCCAAAAATGCATGTTATTGGGCCCTATGAATAATTGTTTTAAAGGGTGGGAAAGATAAGTGAAGGCCCTAACAGCTCACTCTCCTTTTTCAGTCACCCTTCTTTCTCTCTTGGTATCCAAACCATCAGTTTCATTAAGTCTCAAGAATGATGAAATAATTCAAACTAGTTAAAAAAGCATTTTAACAGGCCCACAAGGGTGCCCAAACTTAAAGCCTGTGGGCCCAAACCAGCCACACCCTGCTTTTGTAAATAAAGCTTTATTGGCAGGAAGCAGATGTAGCTCAAGCAACTGGGCTCCTGTCTACCATATGGGAGGCCCTGGGTTCAATTCCCGTAGCCTCCTGGTAAAGGCAAGCTGGCCCGCTCTGCAGAGAACTGACAGCCTGCGCCGAGGAAAGCTGGTGCAGCAAGATGACGCAACAAAGGGAGACACAGTGGAGAGACAGTGAGAGATGCAGGAGACCAGGAAGATGAGGTGGCTCTCCTACACTGGAGGTCCCAGTGCCACCTAAATAGAAAGACGAGAAGAAAAGACAAGCAGACACAGAAAGAACACACAACAAATGGACACAGAGAGCAGACAGCAAGCACAAACAACAAGAGGGGGGAATAAAAAAAAAACTTTATTGGAGCACAGCCATGCACATTTGTGTATATACATGTATTATCAGAGGCTGCTTTTGCGCTACAATGGCAGAGTTGAGTAGTTCCAACAGAAACTATATGACCTGCAAAGTCTTCATTATTTATTATGTGAACTTTTACAGTAAAGCTTGCCAAAACCTAGAGCAGGTTGTTCCCTTTTTCAGCTGACACTTTGGTTATCTTCTATTTTTCCACCATGGACTAGTCCAAGCCCTTTTGAGTTATCTTTATTTCCCAAGTTTCAGTAAAAGCTACCTCTGTATTGAGAACCCTCGGTGTGTAGCCTGGAATGCAGAGCCTGCACTTTTGAAACATAAACACTTTGTCTCGATATAATTTTAGTACTTCTGGGACTCCCTAGGAAATGAAAAACACCAAGAAGCTCCTCTGACAAAACTGAGCTCTGATTAAGGATACATATTTTTCCAAGTGGTCTATTTCTCCTGACCTAATCTATGAACAATAACATTCTTTTGGGAAGCCAAACTTTCACAAGTAACGTTAAGAAAAAATTATATTACTTGCTTTGCTCCTTTATGTGAAATAATCTATTACCCACAAAAGGCAACAGTAAATTAGGAAAACCTGATTCCACTTAAATTCAATTAAATGAATTAATCTGGAAGTTGACATCCACATAGAGATGGCCAACATGAAGATATTAAATTTTCTATAGATTTACCATTCTCTGTATTTAAAAGTGGTTGGAGAGCCATTTTCAACTGATCTTTGAAAATATTTTGGTTTCTTAATTTCCAAAATAAATCATAATATTTGGAAATATCAAATAAATTTGTATTGGTGATATAAATATTTGT
The DNA here is from genome assembly GCA_026826555.1 of Tolypeutes matacus. Taxonomy (NCBI): domain Eukaryota; kingdom Metazoa; phylum Chordata; class Mammalia; order Cingulata; family Chlamyphoridae; genus Tolypeutes; species Tolypeutes matacus. The sequence goes on along the minus strand of JAKSZT010053929.1, from coordinate 55,934,336 downwards.
AGAATTAAGTATTATATATTTTTTCCAGAACTTTATCTTTTTTGAAACTGAATGAGTATTCATTCAACTGCCTAGTTGGAGGAAAAGGAAAAGAATTCCAATCTTACACTTGAGCATTAGTTGAGAGAATGTTTTGAGTTTGGCATCTTAAGGATAGAGAAGAGAGTTCAGGGCAGGCAGCAGGAACTCTTGAAAGCCACTTTTTCTTCCAGGTTTGGTAAGGGCTCAACGATGCCCTGGTTGACAATTGTGTACCTCACAGATAGTATTTGGGCATAAAAGGTGGAATAATCTTGATATTTAAGCATCTACCATGGCCCAGATACTGCTCCACAGGCTCCACTCATTTTACCAGCTCAACTCAATCATCATAATGCTTATCTTTAAATTCTGAGAATAAGTTAAACAGCCAATGAGTTGCAGAGTGAAAATTTAAAAATTCATGTGCCCTAACTTCAAAGTTCTTTTCAATGTGTCATGAGAGTCAATTTGAATAATTGAATGTCTCAAAAATGCTATCTTTAAGGAGAGATGAGTATGGGCAGCTATAGTTTCAGGCTGATGGTAATGTGTGTGCAAGAGAAGCTCTCTTCAGCCTTTGAAAGTTTATCTAGGAAAAGGAAAAAAAAAAAAAAAAAAACACCCTAAAAGAAATCATGATGAGCTTCATGGATATCAAAGAATGGATTTAAAGAATACCAGACAGTTTTTTCTCTTTGTTTTGTGCTTGATTTTCTGGCAATTCTGAATATATTTACTACAGGCATGTGTTTAAATCGCCAAATAATATGAGAAGAAGCAGAATAGGTGAAAATGGCCAGAAGGGGAAGAAATGAATGCAGGTGGATAAGACAATGCACACTTTGTGGGCAGAATGTTTTCTGTGCTTTGTGATTTGTTTTATTTTTTTCCTCGCAGGTCTTTTTGGAAGCTGTGATAGATCAATTGAGTTAGATGTCATAAGGAAAGAGTTTTTCAGTGGGGATATTGTTCATATTGTTCTCTTCTTTTGCCCAGGTCTTGGTCTCCCACAGTTGGGTTATGTTTGTTCTTCCCAAATTCTACTCTTCAGTGGTAGTACAGGGGTCCCATTTCTGGGAAGCTGTAATCTTCCAGAATCACAAAAATAATGCAGAAATAAAGACAGTAAACCTCATCAGTTTTATTAATTCTATGGTATTGTAGAAAAAAAAAATAGGTTGGTCCCTGTTTCATAGACTATTTAACATCTCAGAGCTATCCTAAACTTCATAAACCACCCATGACTCACCCTTGCTGATGTCTCAAATTCCCCCAAGTTCCAACCCTATAATCATAACATCAATCCCATTTTGTGATGTTGTGTGTGGATGAGGGGTGGGTGGTTTGGAAGATTGGCCCAAGTATTACTATATAACAAGGAGTATTATCCCCCTCCACGTCCATGTGTTTAGTGGGAATTTCTTTTCTGCATTTTCATTCATTTCTGCATCAGTCCTTTCCTTTTGGACTGGACAAGCTTCCCTGAGCACATCTTTTCCTTTTTCATAGAGCAATTCCTTGAGGTCTCAGCATCCACTAATCAAAGTAGTCACATGAAGAATGATGTTTGCATTTTACCCAAAGAACAGCTTTGGTTGTCTTTCAATATCACATTGAATCCCTATCATAAGGAAAATATTTAATGAAAGAAAAGCAGGGGAATTAGGTCAAACAGAAGAATTTTCTTTCTAGATTATGGTGGATCCTGGTGGTGGGAGGGATAAGGGGAATAACTGAAGAACAAGTAATCAGAGTTTCTAGTGAATAGTAGTCCTGCTGGTTTTATTTGTAGTAATCATCAACTTTTAATTTCAACATTCCTCCTGGTCATGTTAAATACTATTAAATCCATAATCTTGTCTAAAGTTCTAGGAAAAACAGAAGCTTAGAGGGGAAATACCATTTCCCCTACTTTGAATCATGTCTCTTTTTTTTGGGGGGGGGGAGGTACCAGTGGTTGAACCTGGGACCTCGTATATGGGAAGCAGGCACTCAACCACTTGAGCGACATCTGCTCCCCCAATCATGTATCTTTAAACTACAATGTTAAAAGCATCACTTTAATTGTTCATTCACCTGCCTGTATTGTATGAGAACCATTCCACTCAAATTTTGATTTGATAGGTAAAGACAACTTAAGAGTTAAAGTGACAATATTTTGTGTCAGAGTTGGAACTATATTATATATGCTTTTGGTAGACCTCAGCTTCAAAAAAAAAAAATATTAGTAGCTGCCATATGCCTGGTGCCATGATTTTTAACAATGTCAGGATGCTTTTCTCCTTTTTGTGGACCCTAGCAGTGAGGGGAAAACATGTAACTTGGGAAATAAGAATAAGAAGCTCTGAGGCTCATCCTTGCTACTTACATAACCCTGAAGTTCTAAAACCTCAATTTCTTTTTCTGTGAAATGGGAATAACACTATCTACTTTACAGATTTTCAAGGATTAAGTGAGGTAATACATGTACAAGTGTTTTGTACAGAGTACTAGCCACTGTTAGACATTACTCAAAAGGCAATTATCAAAAGGTATAACCGTACTGTTTTTGTTATTAATACAGCTGGGAGCCATATTTTAAAATTCTAAGGGTTGGATTTCAATAACATAGTGTTAGAAATCCCTGCTTTACTTAATTTTTACCTTCTTGAACATTTGTGCATATGAAACTATATTAAAAATTCTTAATGGAAATAAATCCCAATCTTGAAATATTTATGTTTAGTAATTTTACATGTTGAAATGTAATAGCAAATAATTTCTTGCAGAAGGCAATAAGTAGTGCTATTTACTCACAGTGATTGTAACTTTTGTATTCATCTTCTTTAATATATAACAGATGTGGAAAGACATGGGTTTGTTCCACCCTCCCCACCCCCTCACCCCCCGCCCAATGCTCAGTGCAACAGATGGCACCGAATCAGATTACACTCTGTATACGACACAGTAAAATACTCATGTATCCATGAACAAGAGAATCCAAGTTTGCTGTTTTATTTTTTGCCAGATTATTCAGCACACACTGGAATTTTTATTGTTGTGCTTTTTGGCTAAGAAAATTAAAATCCTGAAGGTGAACAAAATTTTCCAAAGAAATTTTAAAGTTAATTTTATAGATTCCAAGGTTACTGACAAGGATGCATTATGTGTGGCTTTGAAAGTTAGTACCTGACAGAAAAACCTATAGAGAGGTACTAACGAGTTGTATTTGTAATACAACTACTAGCGGGTAGAAATGGCTTTGCAGTCTGATTGGAAATGTACCATCATCATAAAATCATATCATTTCCCCAGAAGAGGTCTGCACATAGTTTATTAATGCAAGATATTACGACTATCAAATAGAAAACCCAATGTGCTTTATTCATGGACCTTATACCACTAGAAATTTAAATATAACTGACAAAAGCCTAATATAGGCGAGCAAAATCAAACATTGTCAGTATAGATCGTTAAATTGGGAGGCAGTAAACACACTGTAGACTCTAAGAACCTGGCCCTCTTTTGCTTATAAATACTATCATTTTATTTTTTAGCATAAATTGTGTCAAACCTCAACACAGAAAATAAATATACGGACCCCCACCCCACCCCCCAAAAAAAGAAATCTCCAGGATCAGGAAACATCTGTGGTTCCCATTATATATCAAACCATTTACTCATTTAAAATTGCTCTTACAAGGCTTTGGAAGAGTCAATGACATTTTGTGGACTTAAGATACCAGTTCCTTTAAATCTCATGCAGTCAGTTCTTGCCATTATTATTATAGTTGATGAAAAAGGCATGAGAAAATATGCTAAAAGCACGACCACACAGAAGCACTTCTTTCTAGTCCTCCATCCTCAAAGCTTAGTTGAGGTATAAATAGTGAGAAGAGAGACCTGACATGAAGTTCCTCTCATGTGTCACTTCATTTTTACCCTGTGACACCCAAACTCACCTTCTTTAAGGCTACAGCGTCAGCACTAGAGATGTCCCTGCCCTAGGCTTCAGAGAATAATGCCAAATGACTAGAGTACAAAATTGTCTGAAAGTAGTCATATGGTGGCCCCAAAGACTAAGCAGTCCTCATGTGGGCAAAGGTGGGATCTTGTTCTTCTGGGATTGGGGAAATGGTTGGGGTTTGGGGTTCAATCAGAAAGTGGGAATATTCTCTTAATTCCAAAAGAAAGAATTTAGACGAATCATTTAACAGTTTAAGAAATTTTTGTTCAAGAATGAATTCCATTCTGCATGACTGTCCTTGTAAAAGGAAACACAGTGCCATTTTGCTTCATACATGTTTTATTTTCAGTATTCCATAGCTTAGCAGTTTGGTTCTACTAATATCACACATGTAAATTGAAGAAAGTGGGATTTGCAAATGATTGGCACAAGCTCTAAATAACCCTGCTGGAGGAAGGAAGTAAAGGCGTCACTTGTTTCCCATGATCCCTGGGGGATCACACCGAGTTTGGGTAATGATAGTGTACATTTGGTTCAAAAGTCAGAATAACCTCTTTTCTCACACCTAGAATTCCTTTTATTAGACATTTTACTGAGCACTAAACAGCACAATTCCAAATGATAAAGTGCAGTCCAGTGCACAGGTTTGGTATTTGAGTCCAGCTTGGATGTGAGTACACAGACATACAAGTACACAAATACAGACGTACACACATTTTTAAAAAACTTGCACATTTCGTTGTCCTGCATACTAAAGTATTTTACAGAGCTATGGACCTTTTAAAATAACACCATGGTGCACATGCATGCATATTTTCTTTTCCTGGTCAATGTAGCAAGCCAAATTGTAAGAGAAAGGAGGGAGGTGGGGAAAAGACTTAGGCCAATGGTTTATTTAAAAGAAAGCAAATTAAACAGGGCTATGCCAATAACAGCGGATGTCTGGTTATAATTCACTTCCCTAATGCTAATTAATATATTCATGAACAGGTCAAATGTATTGCCAAAAGAAAAATGCTACTGTTAAAACCCCAGCAGCTACTGGTTTCAGTTGGGTTTCTCAGTCAGGCAAAATATTCTTTCCCCAGTTCCTAACACTATTTATTTTGCTTCCTGCCAATCTTGCAAATCATTCATCTTGTGTGTCATTTCCTCATAAATGCTTCCCGGTGCTTGATTGCTTAGCCTATGTGGCATTTGGTTTCAAACTGCCATTTTACCTTTATAAACATTTAGAACTTCCTAAGCATGAGGAGAATGCCCTAAGGGATCAAAAATTGAGGCTGTAATTAGATCAGCAAATATGTTTTGCAGCATATCTAGCTTTCTGTGTTTAGCAGAAATCTCTCTCTGCATCCAGTATTGCATTCTGAATCTGGGTACACACAGTAAATTAACATCTGGGAACTCCAGCAGAGAAGCCCTGGTACCAACATATTTAATTTATTATTATTGCAAAAGAGCAGTTTTTCCAGGTTTAGTGAAATAAGAAATATATAATATATTTAAGAATCTCCAACCAGACCACAAAAAAAGAGGGTTGGGGAGTGGGGAGGAAAGAGAAAAGCAGAAAACAAGAGAAGATAGAAGTAGTATCAGTTACCACATGATTTTTGCAGTAAACAATAGAATATGATGTGCAATAGTGCAATTTTCTTTGCTAGTCCAGCAATGCAAGTCTTAATAGGAAGTTCACTGATCTTACTTTTTACATTTTGGGATTTAGTTGCGAGCTTGCCGGGGGTTAGAGTTCCTGCCAGACTTCTGACTTTGAGTGGATTCAGTATGGCTAGAGTCACTTTTACTCAGTCCAAGATGACGAAGCTTCATATCCCAACGCTGTGAAATTTGAAACAGAAAATGTTCATTTGCACATATCACCAGGATCATCACTTCTATATTATTCTAACAGCTGAGTAAGACTGCAAAATCAGATCTCTAAAGCACTATAAAAAAGCAATAGGTAGGGGAGCAGATGTGGCTTAAGCCGTTGAGCACCGGATTCCCACATGGGAGGTCTTGGGTTCATTTCCCCGGTGCCTCCTAAAAACGAAACAAAACAGAAAAACAACAAGCAAACAAATGAAAAAACCAACTCAGGGTTGCTGATGTGGCTCAGCATTTGAGTGCTGGCTTGTCACATACGAGGTCCTGGGTTCAATCCCAGGCTTTGGTACCTCAAAAAAAAAAAAAAAAAATCAATAGGTAAAGTTGGCCATCCATAATATAGTTCATTAACACTTTCCCATCAAATGAACATAGAAATCACCTGAGAAGCTAGTTAAAATGCAGATTATGACCCAATAGTTCTGGGTTGGGGCCCAAGATTTTAATTCCTAACAAGCTCCCAGCTAATGATAACATTGCTTGTCCAGAGGCCACACTTTGTGTACAAGGAGCTAACATCCAATGTCCTGAGTTCAAATCCTAACACCAGCATTTCCCATGCAAAGTTTCTTAAACTTATTCTCATTTTCATCATTTCTCATATTTGAATTAATGATAGAAACTACATTGAAAACTATCCTGAAGATTAACTGATAATAAATATATAAAGTGCTTAGCTCATAATCAATATTAGCTATTGTGATTTTTTTCTTATTGAAAGTAACAATTCTTTCTTCATTTTAGCACACTGTATTCATAATTTTACATTTGTTTTTCATATTAAAAATGTCACACAGTGTGATTCTCAATTCCCCAAGGCAGTCCAAATCTCTTGGCTTGAACAATCAGCTATCAGAGACTTAGGTAAACACAGTTTGCATGGTAAATTTAATTAGGTAAAGACCAATTTTTTAAAAAGGTCTTTATTTAATTTTTTATCTATCCACTAAGGGCAAAAAGGGCAAGCCATAAAAAAAAAAAAAAAAAAACAGTAACGCTTTTCTTCACCATAAAACTCTTTCTTACATCCTTAAATTGCCCGGAAAACTAAAGCAAGGGTCCCAAAAATTCTGTCCAAAAGATTTATCCACCTAAGCCCTTTAGCCCTGCATATCTGGATATAAAATAAAAATTGTTCAGTTTATTGGTTTTTTTCTTCCTTTTAGCATATTTAAATCCAGGCTGAGAAAATAAATGCTCTCATAATAATTATTTTGTGAATTTCCTGTAAAGAGCAATGAGAAATATGTTCCCCTTACAAAGAAAAAGGAAAAATGAACCATGTGGCCTAGGTCTTTATATGATGATACTGTTTGGGTTTGGTACCAATAGAGGACCATCAAACTTTATTAGATGTTTTGCAGCAGGGATTTCTAAAGCTCTTTCTACTGGTACAAGAATTTAGGTCAAATTCCTATTCTGCATTAGCAAACAGAAAACCTAGTTAAAAGGACTGTAAAGGATGCCAGCATATTGAAGAAGAGCCCCTTGTACTTTAATAAAGATTAAACTTAAAGAGAGATACAAATAGAGAATCCTCACAAGTCCAAACCTGAAATGGATCTCACTTTCGACAAATATACTGGAGGAAAAAAAACTTGCTGGAGGTGGTTTCTCAATGCAAAATAATACCTTCCACATTTTTGTAGGTCACTTAAACCCAAATGTGTCTGCTGTGTCAAGTGCCAGATGTATAAGTTAAACTGCCCAGGGGTGTTTAACTTACCCTGTAAATGTTTCCCAAGCCTTCAAATTCCCAGAAGGAAGAGGATGTATTATGTTTGGTACAGTTCCCACTCCTCAGCTCATACATGTCCTTTTAGATTCTTTGCCCCTCTCTGCATATTACCCAGCATTCTTTTCTTTGAAACAGATTTGCTTTGTGCAGTCAGAAATAAAAATTTCTATAATAAAGTAACTTACTGTGTGATCTTTTAAAATGTATCAACTCCAGAATCTGAGAGTTAGCACAAAAATAAAGCTACATTACTGCTCTAAGGACCAAATATGGTCATATCCCTTGATTATAAATGAATGTGGATGCACTTTGTACTTAGAGGAATTGGTGTCTATGCATTAAAATAACATTGGTAGTTTCCTGTCATTTATTCTCCTCTTCTTCTTTGACTCACAGAACCACAATTTTGTTCAGGGAAGCAGTATGCCCAGCTAAAAGACTACATTTCCCAGCATCTCTTGCAGCTAGGGATGGACATGAGACCCAGTCCTGACCAATTACATAAAGCAAAAGTTGCTCCATAGGGTTCCTAGAAAGCCCTTTTCCTTTCTCTTTCCACCTGAAATGCAGATGTGATGCTGGAGGTGGACTAGCCATTTTGTGACTTCTGGGTGAACGTGAATATTGAAGCAATAGTCTTAAGAATGGCAGGGCAATAAGGTAGAAGGGCCTGAGGCCCTAAGGCAACATGGGGCCAACCTACCAGCACTGGACTGACCACCTCTAGATTTCTCATTGTGAGAAGTTTGGCAACTGTAGTTTGGTCTCTGATACACATACAGAGGAACTTGTTGCTTGAATGAAATAAACATCAAAGACAAACTCAGTCCTTGTTGGTTGGTTGGTTGGTTGGTTGGAGATACATATATGAATTCCCCAAGTAGTTAAGGGCAACTATCTCATTTAAATGATAGATATCTGGTTCCCTACTTTTGTTTCTGTACATTACTTTGAACATAAAATATAAGCTTACCTTAACTTTTTTACCAAGTCGATCCTTCCATTTCTCAGCTATAGAACCTTCCACCAAGAGTAATCTGTATATTGTAAAGGAGCAACCATTTTTGAAAAGTTAAAACACACTACAAAAAAAATTACAAGGAATTGGTGAAAAGACACATCTGTTTATTCTAGAATGAGACAGCAACATTCTAAAACTAATTCTTAACCTTTTGAGAATCATGGACCCATTTAAGAACCAATGAAATTTATGGTCCCTCTCCCCAGAAAAATGCACACCCATAAAATGAACACATACAATTTGGTATCCAATATATGAAATTGAGAGAGCCAACTAAAACCCATGTATGCTCCCCTAAAAAGTAGACAGATCCCATGGTAAGATCCCCAGGGTTCTTCTCTAGAGAGAATGCCATCAAGGTAGGAAAGGCAAAGACCTTTATCTGAATCCTTAAGGAGTGATTTACCTGGAGCGTTCCTCATCTTCATAGCCCATGATGATATATTCCTCATTAACATTAAGTGGAGGGCACAGGCAGCCAGAACTGGTGTAAAGATTGACGGTGTCCCTTGGTATGTTTACCAGAGAAGCCTTTAGAATCTCCTTCACCTCGACTACTGCAGTCACATCGTGGCACTTAGTCTTTACCTCTTTAACTTTAGCTCGAATGACTGGGATAAAAGATAATGAAGCTGATATGGCAATATGATACACAATAGGTGCCTGGTTTTTTAAAAGACAATTAGGCTTCTTTCTTGTCAATTCTTATCCCCTTGATGGTCAATGAATGGAGGGGAAAAGTCACCCAGATATTTTTGCCTGAAACCTCAGTGAGTGACATACTGAACAACACTCTTGCTCTCTCTCTTTTTTTGGGGGGGTGGGGGGGTGGTACTAGGGATTGAACCCAGGACTTCATACATAGGAAGGAGGTACTCAACCACTTGAGCTACATCCACTCCCCACCTTTGCTCTCTTAATATTCAGCCCTGATCCCCTTCCAATTTGTGTGTTGTACATGTTTGTGTGTATATGTGTCATTGTGAGAAACTCATTTAGATGATCGACAGTGGAGAGAATAATCTGATAAAATTTTCCTCCAGTATTTAATTTTGTGTGTATATGTATTTGTGAAGTTCCCATTGCTGCCAACAAAATTTTAAACTACATTAACTTCACTATATGTAAAGACCAAGTACTCATATATGCTTTGTTTTCTTGTCAGCATTCATCTATCACATCTATTAATATATATTCTGAAGAACTGGCAGGGGGAGGGGGGTATTCTTTAGTGTTATAAGGTTGTCCTGTCTTGTATGTTTTCAAAACAGTTCTATGATCCTTTTCACCTTTGTCACCTTGGTCGTTGCTCAGATATCAGCTCCTTTTTCCTTTGTTTCAGTACAGATTATCTTTTATACTTGCCTTTAAGTATACTACATTTTCATTTTGAAGAAACATTGTCCTCACTAGACATTATTTCCTCTAACTTCTTGAAGTCAGGCACACCAATATTCCTTCCTTCACATGCTATGGAATATATTCTAACATATCGATTGCATTGATCTATCTCTTTCTATGGATATACAGGAGCCTGATTTAACCAAGAGACAGTTTCACGTCTCAATTAAAAAACAAACTACCTTAAAAAAAATCAATCAATTGGAAAGGCCATTTTTTTCACTCAGAATCTAGAAAATATAGTTCTGCTTCTTTTCTGTATTTCTCTCCTTTGGAAGAGCCAAATTCTTTAGATTCCTACTTCTGATAAATGAGCTTTTCAAATAAATAAATGAATGAATGAAACAGCATTTGAAAAAGCCTACGGAGAAATGAAACGGTCAATTAGTGAGAGCCACCCTCATTGCTCTAGTTCAATATCCATGGTGGTTATACAGAGGAAAACACAATTTATCCAAATGAATCCACCTTTTGAAAGCCTCTTAAGTATATATCTACAAACCATTTTCATCATTTGAAGGGTTTTGGACTGTAACGGACTTGGAAAATGTAATCTTCGAAAATATAAAACCAGCTAATAAACCATTCTCCCAGTCATACCCCAAATCCATCAGACATTTATTCAATAACATTCTGCCAGTTCAGCATGCATACGAGAGAAATTCACTAATTAATTCTAAAACTTTAGGACAAAACCTTATTTTTACTTCATAGGTATTTGGATCTTCAGAGAGGTAGTTGCCTGAAGTATGAGAAATGGTAGCAAACTATTACTGCCCAGCTGTCCTTACTGGGGGCAATCTGTGAGAGAAGGCATCACTTTCTTTTAGCATTCTTTTTATTCTGTAATTTAACAAAAGATAAGATTGCCCTTTTTGAAATGTACTTTGGGAGAATCAGATGATAAATTCACAACCCCAGCTAGCAGACATTTTTTTGTGTGTCCTGGCTTAAGTGAATCTGCTTCATAGCATCCATAAACTATTAGAGATTAGTGAACTGTGTAAATGTTCTCAGACTAATGATTTATTTACCCAGTGTGCCTACTATTTTCATTAGAAATTTTTAGCACATGTACCCACTCCAAAATAAATATCTCTCAACAAGATCTACTTTATTATGCAAGTAATTTTGTCAAAGCTCAAGAGGTTTTAACCAAATTAATCTGAATAAAACAGAAGTTTCATCTGAATTATCAATTGCTCCCATCACCACTTTGTTTTCTCAATAGTCACATAAAGATATATGACAATAAAGATCAAAGTCAACATATTTTGAGAGTAAAATTTATTTCTTTTCAGATTTTTTTTCTTCTATTATTGAGTGCCTACCTTCCCCAAATAAGCAGAAAGCCCCAGACAAATTAAAATCCTTAAACCATGGGCAACTGGATTACTTACTACTTGTTTTTGAGAAAGAAATTATCTGGTTCTTTCTATTAATTGTGATCTGCATCCCACTGAATTTTATAATATTCACTCAGCTACCTTCTCTAAGAGCTTCCCTTTCCATGACTTGTAACCACTAGTATTTTAACTTTTAACAAAAATATCAGCACCAGTCATTGCAACACTAACAAAGCTAGATAAAAGAAAAACTGATAAGTAAAGATAAGTAAACTAAGTACCAACTCAACTAAATTTCCCTGATTTAAATTTCTTTCATGCTTTCACTTCTAGTACAACTGTACTTAAAAATTCATATAGTACTTTTCAATCTTAAAAAGCTAAACTCCTAAAAATATAAGATCCCTTTTTCTTCCTGGGTTTTTCATATCAATTTGTAGAGGAAAAGGTCCTCATACAAGCAGCTAGGCATTTGGATTCTTGGATAAATGTAACTTTTCAACCTTGGAGAGTACATCCATCATTAGCAAAGAGAAGTCAGAGCCCGCTTAAGATGAGTATACTGTAAGCAAAAAAATAAAAATGGATTTCATTGAAGAAAACCTTGAGAAACTTGGTGCATGTATTTTAAAGAGACTTAATTGCACTGGGAATCTTCTACTCTAAACCTTTTAATATGCAGTCTTTTCAAAGGTATCGAAGATTACTCTGTTTACAGTCCTACCCATTTCTCTCCTTCCAGTTTCCACAAAGTATAAAAGTAGAAATAAATCTCTCAATATATCCTATATCCCCTAAAACAGGGCACATAAACTCAACAGTAAAACTCTCATTTTAGTAAGAACTAAGGTTCACTTTTAAAATCTATTATTTGCCACGTTTAGTCATTGACTCAGCTTCTGTAGAGATAGTAACATGACCTTTATTAATCTTATAGATGCTTGGGAAAAATCACAATAAAATATATATGGGATTTAATAAATATTATTTACCCCCTATTTTAGCTGGAAAACTCTAGTATTTGACCCTTCTAAATATAACAGTAATTGATATTTCTGACTGTGAAGCACACAGTATCCCAAAGTATATTCTGAGTAATCAAAGGACAACTTATGTTCAATAATCACTGCTAAATACAGAGTAATAATCTAATGGAGTGTTGAGAATATTAAATAAGATAGTGTACCTAGCAGTGTACCTGGCACAGGATACCCAGGTTTTTCCTCCTTCACTTAAGTTTGTTGGCTACATTTGGATTGGTAGCTAGTTAATGAATATTTAGTTTATTACAATGTCACATTTCTAGGCTAAGCTGGCTAATAAAACATTTCTTTAATTGAATACCAACAACTTCTATAAGTGTTACTTTTCAACTCTATCATTGTTTTCCATGAGACATACTGACCAAAGAAACAAAATTTGATTCTTTTAACCATTCCTTATGCAAAGTGTTCCTCTGTTGACCCCAATGAAGTCAAACTTAAAACCATACTTGACTGACCCATGCAGCTCCAAACACTTGAGCACAAATCCTCCTTAGCCTCCCAAATAGAGAAGGGTCCCACCTAAAGTTGAAATTTATCTCTGTGGACCTATTCGTATAGTTCTAAGATGCCAGCAATGCTGCTTCTTATGCTTTAAAATCAAGAGTTTTGCCTACATGAGACATTTTAATGGTCTGGGACAAGGGAACTATGGCTTAAAAAGCTGTGCGTATTTGTTTTTAATCCTTTTTTCTTAAACTGCTTCACTCATTTACACATGCACACACACACACATGCACGCATGCACCCCTTTCTTAACACAGCAATTTCAAGGTCTACCATGAAGACATCCTTACCGTAGTTGTAATTGTTCCGGAAATAGATCTTCTGTGTAGCTCTAATAGGCTTACATTTGCAGCGTTCTGAAAAATACATTTTAGATATGAGAAAACTTCAACATTAGGTTTCTTTTCTTTATTCACATTTTTTGGTAAGACTAGACCCAAATTTGGCAGTGAGAAGGCTGCTAGCAATTCTGTGTTTCTGATCTTTGTCTTGTGGAATTACATTCATGTATACTACATCTACCCAGCTTCCCATTCAATGTCAGTATGCCCATAAGTCCCCACACTCCAACAAAACACCCAAAGCCTGAGGAAACCCTGTTCACCACCATGCATGACAGCCTGCCCCCTAATCCTGAAAGGGACATGCTTAGCGCATCTGGGAGGAGAACCAGGCCCTACCTGGCCCTACCTGGGGGCAATTTTTGCCTTATGCTCCAGTAGCCCATTTACCCCTGGGGTGTACCACCTAACATTCATATATGTTTTACAAATTACACAATATTCCTCCAAATGTTAGCTCATGGATCTAAAAGCAACTCAATGAGATAAACAAGTGTTATTACCATCTCAGTTTACTGATGAGGTCAGAATGTTCAAATAACCTGCCCAAGATAGTAAGTAGTAATGCAAGGGCTTCAACACACCTTTTTCTAAGTTGAAGTTCAGTGAGCTTAATGAAGTTCTTAGGAAGAAGGCCATGAGCCCCATTTGGTAGAAAAACTACCAGTTAGTTCAATAATATTTTTACGCTTATGTATAGAAAACTGCTATGTACATATTTTGAAAAGAGAAATGCCATGTTTTTTTAAAATTTTGTTTGTTTTTTTCCCATGTGTTTTTAGATATCTGGTGAGCAGTAACCAGAAAACATTTTCTGTGTAATGCAGGTATATGAATACAAGTTGTAATAATCTCAAAATGTTTCACATATAGATTATTTAACACCTAGGAGAGTGGATTAATATACCTTTTATACTTTCATAGAAGAGCCACATTGCCAAGATTACTTAGCTAAGAAACATACATAATAACCATGGTAAATTGTTAGTAATTACAATTATTATAAAAATAGAAATGAATACATTACCTTAGAAAGCATTTTATGGTAAGTAAAGACTTCTTTAAAACAATAACCCTGAGAAACTTTCATTAAAAATGAAATTTATATATCATTTTGCAAATGTTTGTATGTATTGTGAGAATTTTGATTTTTACCCATAATTAAAAAAAAAAAAAAAAAAAAGAAATGGTGAGGGGGATGGATGTGGCTCAAATGGTTGGGCGTCCGTCTCCCATATGGAGGGACCTGGGTTCGATCCCCGGGACCTCCCGGTAAAAAACAAAACAAAACAAAACAAAAAAATGAAATGGTGGGAACCACATGTAGCTCAAGTGGTTGAGCGCCTGCTTCCCATGTACTAGGTCCTGGGTTGAATCCCTAGTACCTCCACCTACCCCTACCACTACCCCCAAAAAAAGAAATGGTATGTGTTTCTTCTATTTGGACAAAGAAAAAAAAAAAAAGGGAACACATGAATCAGGAGAAGGAAGCCAACAGAAAAGTGTTGTTTAAAAAGTGTTTTATGTTATCATGGAGACCAAAAAAAGGCAGGAACTTTTGTTGGCCATTTCATGATGTGTTTTCTAATAAAAATAATTGTATTTCCATTTGAATTTATAGATAGCAAGCTATAAAGTAGCAGTCCTTACTGCCAGCTCTAAGTTTTAGAAATAAGCATCTTCTTTGGGGACAGTCAGCTATTCTACAAGGAAAAAAAAAAAAAAAGCAGCAGCAGCTTCATTTTCACGTTTCTTGCACAGCACTTCCCTTGTTCAGCGGCAGATAATTGTTAACACACAATTTCCGTGTAGCAAAGATTTCGGCCCACTAAACAGTGGGTAATATCAGTGTTTGATGCTATTTCGAAGAAGACTCCTCTCAAAATAACTTTCTTACTAGAAGAAAAACTTGTATTCCCATTGAAAGAAAATGGAAAGTTACTGTCTAGTTTGTGGTTTCTGTTATAAATATTTTATCTTGTACTGAAATGCTACACATTTTTAAGGGAGATATTCTTGAGATGAAGAAATAAATGCTATAGTTTTTGATTTACAAATTATCCTTCATCCATATATAGCATAGAATTAAAATAATACCCCAGATTACAAAAAAAGAGTGCAGTCCCACAGCCAACCAGGAACTTGTGGTCTATTTTAAAATACATATCTATTTACATAAAAATAATGCATGTAGATAAAAATTATCTACACATTTGTATTTCCCCAGAAATTGGCATATGCTCCAATTAAATTATTGGCAAAAAATACACCAGCTTTCACTGGACTGAGTGTGATTTGATGTTGACTTCCATATAAATTTGCTATGAAGCATTTTTAAAAAGTCCCAGACTGAGAGTTTTTTCAAAATCGTATTGCAAAATGATTAGGAAGATTTCAAGTAGGTATTTACAAGCTATGTATACGATATATACATTGCTAATCTATTTCCTATTAGCTGTTAAGCTAAGCAATTATATTATGGAGGCTAAAGTTTGCTCATCCACAATGCATTTGATACTACTGCTGGTCTCAGTGGTGGCAATGCCATTCTATGAATACGGGGCCCTTTCTGCACCCCAATCCTTAGCTATTGCTATAACCAAATATCTGCCTGGTTGAAATAAATAGTAGCTCAATAAAATAACTGACTAATAAGGAGGAGGAGAGTTCTAAAGCTACAAGGTACAAATACCGGAGAACTTCCTTTCACTTATTTATGCTAATTCAATCCAAGCATATTCACATCTGAGGGCATTCATAAGAGGTGTATTTTAGATCAATAGATTTGAAGAGTCATCCCTCTTCCAAATTATGTTTACACACATCTGCATTTATATCCCCCAAAACCCAAGAATTGGAAAATTGCAAAGAATCACAGAAGTATACACTGTACACATTGATATTTATTATATTTTTTGTACCTGGCCACCCTTAACCAAATCATAGCAGGTTATTTTTCTTTACTACCAATGGCTGATTTCTTGACACTCAGAACGTTTATTTGAGCAGTGGCATTGTCATCATTGCCAGTTTCATTCTCTAATAATTTTGCAGAAAATCTTCCTCTCCCAGTTTCCCAATAGCACAAAGTTTTAAAATTTTCATTTCTATATTAGCAAAATAAAACCTCTTATTTATTGAACTATGCACAAAACCATTAGATTTTGCTTTGCTTGCCTTCCACTGTTTAAAACAAAAGCTTATAATAGAGCCTGCCTTGGTGCTCTTGACTAAGGAATAAGCTTAAAGTCAAAGGAGTTGGGTAAGACAAAATAGGCTGAAATGACAAAAGGTCTTCAAATGGGGATAAATTTTAATAGTAGTTACTTATTCACCTCAAAGCACAGAATTAAAATAATACCCTGGATTGCAAAAAAGCATGCAGTCCCACAGCCAACCAGCATCCATCAGCCACTACCAGGAATCTGTCCCTATGCAACATTTTCTCACATTTTCTCACTGGGTTCTTTAAGCCACTCTCCCAGAGTCAATGATCTTCCACTTCTCTGTTAATGAAACTGAAGGCTGTTTTACTATCCTACTACAAACGAGTTTATCATTATAAGTGTGCAAAACTACCATGTCTTGGGAGCAGATATGGCTCAATCGGTCAAGTGTCCCCCTCCCATATGGGAGATCTGGGTTCAATTCCCAGTGCCTCCTGAAAAATCAAAACAAGCAACAGGCAAAACAAATGAGAAAACCAATTCAGGGAAGCCTCGGCTTCCCACATACGAGGTCCCAGATTCAGTCCCCAGCCCCTGGTACCTCAAAAAACAAAACAAAACAAAATTACCATGTCCAGAACTCCGGTAGATTTGGCCTGCAGTTCAGGGGAGATGCCCTACAGTACACTGTGGTGCCTGAGCAACGAACAGTCTCACTTCACTGTCTCTATACGGAGCTTCCTTTACTGAAAACACATAAGCATACTAGTCTTTTTTAAAAAGTGATATGATTTTACAAGATCTAAAGAATTTTAAGTAGCTGGTACAATTATGAAATTTGACACGTACTCATTATTCAATGCAAACTTGTTTTAAATCAGGCTTAAGTAGGATGTAACTATAACTAATCCCTGACCTTCATTTGAAATTGAACTCTCTTGAGTTTCATCCAAAGGTAGGCTACTATAATTAAGTTTGTCAGTTTCCAAAAACCCTATGACATTTCATTTACCATGGCATTAGAAGATATTGGATATTTTGTTGCTGTTATTGTTTTATTTTGTTTTTAGAAATAACCTTATATCTGTGCTCAGGATTTATCATCAAAAAGTTGTGGGGGGGAGAGAAAATATAAATCTATTTGTATTATAATTTCCATTGTAACTCTTTCAAGACTGACTCTTCCTAATCCAATCAGAACTTAAATAATTTTAATTTGTACTGTTTCATATCTTTCCACTTGACTCAGGAAATCAATTTTCCCCCTTTATGCCCATTTTAAGATATATAGTAGCAGACCACAGCAAATTTTAAGACAGAAAGAAAAAATAAACTTTTTTTAATAATTTGAAAATCTATAACTTTAACTATGACTTCTTTACTGACATCCAGGTCTATATTTTTCTATATTCAACTGTCTATGAGGTGTCTAAGCAATTCTTGAAGAAATTTTAAGCATCTGTTAATGTTCACCACACCATGAACTTTTTTCTTTCTATAGAAATGATGGTGTATTCTGATTCCACAACCCTGAGAAAAGGAACTAACATTTGTTGAGCCCTATCAGCCATTCATATTAATTCATTCATTCAATATGTATTGGGCCTCTGCTACATGCCAAGCTCTGTGCTAAGCATGTAGGACACAGTGATAAACAACACAGATAATACAGCAGCAGATCCAGATATTGAACAAATAATTACACACATTTTCAAATATGATGCACGCTATGAAAGAAAAGTACAGTGTGCCATGGGAACATGTAGCCTGAAGATCTAAACTTGTCTGGCCTTCAAAGTCCTCTGAAGAAATATTTAAACTTGCAACGAGAAGGATGAGTTGTACTTATCCAGGAAAGGACTATATATTTGTATATAAGATAGAGAAGAATAAATCCAAATAGGAAACTGAGAAGTAGAATCCATTGATGTGAGAGGAAATCTAGGAGAGTGTGGAATCAAAAAAGCTGAAGAAAGAGGGTATATCAAGAAGAAAGGAGTGTTGTCTTCTGCATCAACCCTCAGAGTTCAAATAAGTTAAGAAAGAAAGTCAGTTGGCAAGGAGATGATAGGACCCTGAGCAAATGGAAGAAGATTTTGAAGGCCTAAGGGACCTTTCATCCCTATACAGGAAGAAAAAGGAGAGAGGGCTACTAATGTGGACAGACATTCCTTTTGGCAGCTTTTACCTTCTCATTGGAAGGTGAAATGAAGTCATCAGCCACTGGGATAAGGTGCTAATGAAGAAAGGGTGTGGGGATATGAGAAGAAAAGAGAAATCATAAACGTTATTTCATCAAGTGGGAAGGCAAACTTTCTAAAGAAACGAGGAGGATTGTTAGACAGTGTTAATGGCCTGTTTGAATTTTCTGTCTTGAACTTAAAGTGAAATCAGTCACCCACGTGAGTGATTTTTCTCAAGCAAATAGAGTTGGGGATTTTCCAGGTGAGTAAGACAGAAGAAAAAGGCAAGAGAATTAAAGGTATTTTCAAGGAATGATTATTATGGTAGACCATGAAATTTCAGGTAGACAAGAAGGTTAGGGGATGAGCAGATAGTGGTAGTTGATGAACATGCAGTCTCAATGAAAAAAAAAAATTAGCAGTGATTGTACTAGAGAAAATTCGCTAGAATGATAAGAGGTCATAAGCAAAGAGTGGAAAAATTGAAATTAAAATTACAGAGCTGGTACCACTGCTTGTTGGAAATGTCCAGGGTATGTTCTTGGGAGTGGATGGCTGGTGTAGAGTAGATGGGCTGGTTAGTGAAGTGAAAAAGTCAAAGCACTAGATGGATCATCTGCTTTATTATCAAAGTCATTAAAATGGCAACAGGAACAGGTGTGACTGTGGAACATGTTCTGATAGCCCTTAAATGGAGGAATACACCACTTGACCCTCCAAAGGTCAGTTCTACTGTCCTTCTATAAACAAGGAGATAGTGAAACATACCTAGACCACATCCCTAGAACCATCTTCCTTCTTCCCCAAATTGCTGGTCATCAAATGGACACTTTATGAAAAATCTAGAGAGTTTTATTATTCCTGGTACATTAAAAAAAAAAAAAAAAAAAAACACACAAGCAAACAGGGAAGCTAGAAGTCAACAGAATCCAGAAGAGAAAGAGGACATGGCCAAGTGATAGAAGGGGAGGATACAAGCCAATGTACCCCCAAGGACTGCCACAGTCAGCATCAGAATATTACAGCACTGCCTTGCTGAAGCCTCAATTTTTGACTTCTCATAGCCTCAAAACCATGGTAGAGAGGACTCCAGGCCTCCTTCACCTTCAAAGGAGACACCTCCTTTCCACACTGCATATGGTGGTTTGAAGCCGTATATACCCCAGAAAAACATGTTCTTAAATTTAATCCATTCCTGTGGGTGTGAACCCATTGCAAAGAGGACCTTTCAATGAGGCTACCTCAGTTAGGTGTAAACTACCTCATTCAGCATGGAACTTAATCTTAGTACTGAAATCCTTTATAAATGGAATGCAAGAGAGGGAAAAAGCCACAGAAGCAAGAAGCTGAAATCAACGAAATCCAGAAGAGTCGGGAGACACCAGCAGACACCGACACATGTCTTGCCATGTGGCAGGGAGACCACGGATCACCAGCAGCTGGTCTTTGGGAAGAAAGCATCGCCCTGATGATACTTTAATTTGGACATTTGCCCAGATCTAACTATAAGTAAATAAATTCCCATTGTTTAAGCCAAACCATTCCATGGTATTTGCTTGGAGAAGACTAGGAAACTAAACACCCCACTAAAACCAAGTCAACCAGGATAAATAGTATGTAGAAAGGAAGATGAGTACTACCAACTAGACCAGATGCAGTAACCTGGGACAACCAGCAAGAACTGGCAGAAACATCTTTCTCAAAGCTCCAGAAAAAAAGTTAAAGGACTTCAGTAACAGAGAGAGCACCTAATTAAGAAAAAGGCTACTTAAAATAAGTAGGATCCTTTGGTTCCCTGGCTAGCCCCTCCCTTCCTCACTCACAGATTCAGCATAGAGCTGGCCTATGTTCCCAGTGTAGACCCCTGGGCTTGGTACCAAAGGGAGTAGAGTAACCCTCGAGCACATACTGGAGGACTGTATACCTGGACCAATGTTTGGTAATGGCCTGAGGGACTCACCATCCCAGAACTTGCCCTGCATGTAGAATACTGTAGGGGCACATTAAGTGGATGTCTGGGGCAAGGGATTGCTGGCTGTAGGACATACAGTGCAGTGTCTGGGACCATGAGGAAACTATTTCCTCAGCATGTGAGGACATTTGTATCTGTGTAACTGGAGGAATTCCTAGGGCCACACACACCTGCCCAAGACAAGATCCATGGGCAGAAAGGATGAGGGAGGCCTTATGCTTTGGCCTGGAGCTATTCTCTAAACTCACTGTATGGATAAGCTCTGAAGGAAAGCATTCCCACAGCTAAATCTGCAAAGATTGGGAACAGTATTTTGTTGTTGTTGTTAGCTCCTGGCATTCAAAAAAGCTCTGTCATATCACTAGCTAGATACCAGCTGGAGTAACAGACACCCCCAAGTCTAAATTCCAACAACATATTAAAATATCAAAATGTCCAGGTTTCAACAAAAGATTAAAAAACATACAAAAAGACAGGAAATGATGGTCCAGGCTAAGGAGAAGGTTAAAGCATTAGAAACCATTAGTGAGGAGGACCAGACCTGGACATACCAGACAAATACTTTTTTTAAATGGTCCTAAGTATACTCAAAGAACTAATGTAAAACATGGATAAAGAACTAAAAGAAACCAAGAAAACAATAGATGAACATAAAGAGAATTAATAGAGAAATGGAAATTATGAAAAGGAACCAAACAGAGCTGAAGATTATAGTAAGAGAAATTAAAAATTCCTTAGAGAGGCTCACCAGCAGATTAGAGCTGGCAGAAGAAAGAAGCAGTGAACTTGGAGAAAAGACCACTGAAATCATTCAGTCTGCAGAGCAAAAGGAAGAAAGAATGAAGAGAAATGAAAAGAGCTTGAGGAATCTGTGGGACACCATTGAGCATACCAATATATGCATTGAGGGAGTCTCAGGAGGAGAAGAAGGAGAAAGGGGCAGAGAGAATATTCAAAGAGATAATAGCTGAAAACTCCCAAAATTTAACAAAAGACATGAATATATACATCCAGGATGCTCAACAAACTCCAAACAGGATGAACCCAAATAGACCCACACTGTCAAATGCCAAAGATACAGAATTCTGAAAGCCACAGGAGAGAAGCAACGTGTCATGTGCATGAGCCTTAATAAGATTAAGTACCAATTTCACATCAGAAACCATGGAGGCAAGACAGCAGTGGGATGACATATTTAAAGTGCGATAGCAAAAAATTGCCAATCAAGAATTCAATATCCAGCAAAACTGTCTTTCAAAAATAGGGTGGCATATGGGAATCCTGTATTTTATGCATGATTGTTCTGTAAAGCCACAAACTTCTTAAATAAATAAAAAGGGAGAGATTAAGATATTCCCAAATAAACAAAAGCTGAAGGAGTATGTATTCCCTAGACCAGCACTACAGGAGAAGCTAAAGAGAGAGAGTTCTGCAGATTGAAAGGAAAGGACAATAGACAATAGATCAAAGTTGCATGAAGAAGTAAAAATCTCTGGTGACAGTAACAACATGGGTAAATATAAATGCCAGTACTACTGTATTTTTTGTTTGTAACTCCACTTTTTACTTCCTACAGGATCTTAAAGGCAAATGCATAAATTGTAATAAATCAGCAGTGTTGAGCTCATAAAGTATAAACATGTAATTTGTGACAAGAATTACATAAATGCAGGGGGATGGAAGGGTATAGGAACATAGTTTATACATACTATTGAAGTTAAGTTAGTACCAAAACAAATGAGATTGTTACAGATTTAGAATATTAAATAGAAGCCCCATGGAAACTATAAAGAAAAAAATCAGAGAATATGCAAGCTCACAGAGACAGAAATTAGAATACAGGTTGCCAATGCCAGGGAGTGGAGAGTGACAACATAAATAGGGACTAGTGAATAATGGGTATAGAGTTTTTGTTTGGGGACATGGGAAACTTTTAGTAATGGAAGGTGGTGAGAGTACCACAATATCATGAATGTGATTAATCCCGTTGCATGGAATGCTTGGGAGTGGTTGAGATGGGAAATTTTGCATTACCTACAATTTTTAAAAAAGAGAGTGAGACTAAAGAGACAACAAGTAAAAGCAATACATGATCCCTCTAGCAAGGGAGGAAAAAAAGCTCAAAGGAACATTTTGAGTTATATGAAAAAATTAGAATATAGACTATAGGGTTTATATCAATGTTAAATTTCTTGAACTTGATAACTATACTTAAGGTGGCTACATAAGTGAATATCCTTGCTCTTAGGAAATGTACATGGCAGTATTAAGTATTCAAGGAACATGATGTGTACAACCTACAATCAAGTGTTCATGAAAGAGATTGATTGGTTGATTGCTTGATTGGCAGACAAAATGATGTAGCAAATGTGGAACTATGTTAAAATCGGTAGATCTGGGTATCTGGGGGGTCTCTAGGGGTATGTTGGGGTTCTATATATGGGGTTTATATTATTTTTGTAACTGTCATTTAATTTTGAAAGTATTTCAAAATAAAAAGTTAAAAAAAAACAAACAGGGAAGCAGATGTAGCTCAAGTGGTTAAGCACCTGCTTCCCATGTACAAGGTTCTGGGTTCAAACTCTGGTACCTCCTAAAAACAAACAAACAAAAAAGGCAACTCTCATTGGGGAGCAGATATAGATCAGAGGTTGAGCACCTGCTTCCCATGTACAAGGCCTTGGGTTCAATGGCCGGTACCTCCTTAAAAGAAAAAGAAAAAGAAAAAAAACACAAGCAAGCCAACCTAAAGAACTTCATAACCCTAGTATGATGAAAGAAATAAAAACAATACATCTCCTGAAGAATCATAAACCAAGCCAACTCTCTAACTAGGTAGATCTAGACCACTGCAGTGGAGCCCAGAAAAGAACCATGCTTACAAAAAGGATTTTATTGCCAGACAAAGATAGAGTTGAGTCTGGGCTCCATCCCTTACTATTTGTGTGACTTTTGAGATCTTAAAAGTAGTATCTTGGGAAAGCGGCTGTGGCTCAATCAGTGGGGCTCCCGTTTACCATATGGGAGGCCCCGGGTTCGGTTCCCGGGGCCTCCTGGTGAAGGCAGGTCCGCCCACACGGCGTGGTTGGCTGACCCAGCGAGCACAAGCAGCAAGGGGGGGATAAATGAATAAATAAATAAAATCTTAAAAAAAAAAAAAAAAAAAAGTAGTATCTTGTTGTAGAGTTGCTAGGAGAATTAAATGAGATAATTAACAACATCATGCCCCATAAATGTCAAGTTTAATTATACTCCACATTAATTGGGATGCCCAATCCATCATTCATAGACCACCTAATGACTAAGAGAGGCAATATTTTTCAAGGCTCCTTGCCACCTACAGAACTGTAGTGCCTATCAAAGCTAAGCAAAGAAAAGCAAAGCAATAATATTGTTTAGACAATGCTTCTTCTACTATTTTGATTCAGGTTGATCAAGCTAATTTCTATCCTTCTGGAGAGAATTTTCTAACAAAATATCACCTATAAGTTTGAGGATAAAATTTTACTCAATTTTTCTTAGAGATAAAGCCATTTAATTTATATGTATTTCATTCAGTTTTGGGGAAAACTATATGAAATGGGACAGAATTTAGAAACCATATTAGTATTATACTCATACAATGGCATAATACTCAGCAATAAAAAAGAATAGAATGATAGAACACAATGGATAAATCTCAAAAACATTAGGGTAAGCAAAAGCAGCCAGTTACAAAAGAGTATATATTGTATGACTCCATTTACAGGAGACTGAAGAACAGACAACCCTAATCTACTGTAATAAAAATCAGAACTGTGCTTGCCTCAGGTTGGAAAGATTGGGCACAGAGAATTTTTAGGGGTGGTGGTAGTGTTCTTTATGTTGGTTATGGGTGTACACATTTGCCAAAATTCAATGAGGCATATACTTAAGATTTGTGCCTTTTACTGCAGGTAACTTATAACTCAATAAAGTACCATTAACAAAAGAATTCATATAAGGTATTCCATTTATTTTTCCATAAATTGAAGTGTGGCATGACTTAGCAACTGTTCATTACATGTTTAAAATAATATTTATTTCCTGAACATATATATAAGGCAAAGAGTATCATATTAAACTTTATTTTGGATTAGAGTAGTACATAGAAAATGCAATGAAGTTGACTAGTCAACCTAGGTAATATAACAGAACTTTAAAAAGAAAAAGTAACATATACTAATAATTTAGCTATAAAACCAAACCTCAAATATTTTAATAAAGGTCTTAATTCATAGTAATTTGCACTTTGTAAAATGGAGTTGCTTATGATTAAGAGAACTCACACTATATTAATAAGAAAAAGAAATTCAATTTATTCCTTGAGGATTTATGACTTTGGAAAATTTAAAATAAACTGCCTTTCACAAGGTTTCTGGATCCAAGAATCATTCAAGATATAGAAAACAGAAAGAAAAAAGGAATTTTGTTTTCTCTCATGACACCTGAAGTATTATGTTTTGTGATGTACTCTAAAGTGGTCAATTAATAAAATAAAAAAACAAAATGGGTTTCACAACTCTTTAGAGGTTATGTATCTACTTATTGCCAAGCACACAAAGAAAAGTGGACGAAAAGGGGAGTGTCAACTCCTTACTCCTTCATTCCCTTGTACATAGTATGCCAGGTTGACAGCAGGTGTTCATTAAATTCTTGATAGATGGTGGGAAAAGTGGTCTAGTAAACAGACTATGAAGTTTCAGTACTGGAGACCTGGAAAAATGATGGGAGCCACATATGAAATAATATAGTTAACAAGGAGGAAATTTTTAATGAAAATATAGCTTCAGTTATTAAATATGTTTGAAGTGCAAATAGGACATATAGGTAGAAATGTTTATTGGAGGAGAAATGTGGTACTCTACCTGGGAGAGCTATCAAAACCAAAGTTAAAAAGTGACGATTAAACCTATGTAGTTGGATGAACTCCAATAGGAAGAAATCATCCTAAGGAGAGAAGCACAGAGGCTAAACACAGAGCCTTGGGGAATGCCCACAGCTGGATGACAGGAAGGGAAATAGGACAATTTGGATAATAGCTCAGGGAGGAGAATGATTAGGGAAGAGAATTGGTCAAAATTGTCAAATGCTGCAAAGTAACGGAAAAACCCAATAGTTGCAGCTACTGCATAATTATAAAAAAATACTCTTTATCATAACTTTTTTTTCAATGGAGGGTAGAAATTGACTTACTTTAATTCAGCTTTTATAGTCAGTAAGCATTTACACCAAGAAAAAACCTAGATTCCTTCCCAAAATTGGTAGAGGCCAAAAAGGAAGGAAAGAAAGTTGGAGAAAGAAAAAGATAAAATGAGTCTATACTACCAAATCTAGGCATAGGCCATCCTAAGAAAAGAAGGAGTGGCAGGGGCAGGCTGGCAGCCCCATGTGCCTAGAAATCTCCAGTTACTCAGCTGCTACTACTCAGTTTCTCTGGAGCACCTTTGATATACAGCCAAGAGGAGGTTAATGAAAACTCTAGGAGAGTAACCAATTTACTCAGAGACACTGCTAATGTTTCCCCAATCTGACGTCAGAAGAGAACTCAGAGATCAATATAATCTGATTTTCTATTAGGAAACAGACCCAAAGAAGTTAAATAACTTCATCATGCTGATACAGTTAATAAGTGTCAAAATTTATCAACTATATCTTTGCTCGGGATAAATTTGAGTTTTTCAAATATAAAAGCTCATAAACTGGTCTCCATCACAAAGCAGAAAATTGGGAATTATTTTTCAGATTATTTTTAAAAGACATCTCTTCATTGAACTGTTTGAATACCTGTCTTAATTTTCTGCGGTGATTAGACAGATCAAGTGATTCAGTAGAACTAAAATTGTTTTCCTCCATATTCCATGTTGGGGATACTAGAAAGGATTTGCTCATTATGAAGTTGGTTTGCAACAGTAAAACACTCACAAATTGGAAGCTGCTCAGAGTCATTATCTCAAAAAATTTTTTTAATTTTCTTTATTTTTATAGATGTTTTAAATTATGTAAAAGTTACATCGAAAATATAGGGGATTCCCATATACTCTACCCCCTTCCACTCATTTCCCCATTAACATCTTTCATTAGTGTAGTACATTTGTTACAATTGATAGAAAAAAGAAAATTGTTAAGCCTCCTTTCTTCCTTACTGCTCCCTATTAGCATTACTGCACTTTGAGGCAAAGGACAAATTAAGCTGGAGGGAAAGAATTTCTTTTCCAAATTCCAGACAGAAACAGCATTTCACTTTTAAAAGGGGTTATGTGGCTTACATTTTTTGTGTCTTTCTCATTTCCTGTTTTATCATGATCAACTTTAGCTGTTATATTACTCCAAATCATAAAATTTTCAGTTTGAACAAATTAAATTTTCTTTTTGGAACAAGTAAATATGTTTGGACATCTTTTATAAGCAGAATGAACTTTGCTTTTGTTTGTTTGTAATGTTTCCTTTATGCCAAGGTACAGAAAAACATTTATGAGAGGAACAGTAAGCAGCAAACCCAGGAACACTATACTATATTCATTCTAGGTGATTTTAGACATTGAGCTCTCTTTGTATATTGTTTATATTGTTGCTAATGTCTTCTTTTCTCTCTTTCACACATTGAAGTTTTATATTATTCTAGCCATAACTTCTGGACAAGTTGATAGTACATGTACTCATTAGGCCAGAAATTTTGACTCCCCAACTAAAATATACAAATGAGATTTTTGGTTTACTTTGACCAAACATAACCGAAATGATCCCTAAAATAGACACCAATGATTTCCAAATGATTCTGTGACACTGAAGAATATTCTCAATTACGTCAAGATAATTCTAAATCAATTTTATTTCACTTAAATTTTTGTCAGGGCACCTTTGGTGGATATTGTCTTGGGTCAAACTCTGGTCACCCTGATAAGATTCAGTGGAAATTAACAGTGAAAACTATACTAATATAATCAAAATATTACAAACTTATTTTACAACTTCCTAAAGTATTCATCTTCCACATACTACACTTCTTGTAGAAACAAATGCATTATTAGTCATAGTGACGAAAGCTGAAAACAACCCAAATATCCATGAACATTAGAATGAATAAAATACAGTATATGCATATGATAGACTACCATATAGCAATGAAAATGAAAAACTACTGATATATATAACCTAATAAAGAACAAAAGAAGTCTCACACACACACACTCAGAATCCTATGTAGGATTCCATTTACATAAAGTTCAAATCACGCAAAATTAATCTATGGTATTAGAGTTCCTTTCTTTAGGGAAGGAAGTGGAAGTAGTGATTTGGAAGGACCACAAGGAAGGTTTCTGGAGCACTGGTAATGTTATATATCTTAATCTGTGTGGTTTTTATATGACTGTTTACTTTGTGAAGATACTGTATGTTTATGATTTGTGCACTTTTCTGCATACTATACATATAATTATACAATTTATTTTATAATAAGATGGAGTAAGCAGACTCCATCCTGCCTCTTCCACTGAACAGAATGAATGAAGCAGCTAAATAAGAACTGTGAAAAATGAATAGTAGCAGGCAGATTGGGTAAGACTAGTACCATCCAACTGATGACCACTTTACCATTTTCCCCCCTCTCATATTCCCAGCCTGTTCTCAACCCAGTCCATAACCTGGATGTGGGCATTGTTGCAGAAAGTACTTTTGGAGAAGCCCTCTAGTTCTGTCTCAAGAAAAGGGAAAAGGATCTCTTAACACTCCATTCTCTTGCACCCCAGTCTTCAAGCAATGCTGGGGCAGTGGTAGCAGCAATACAGCAGCAAAGGAGGCCCTTAGGAACCTAAAATTCTGAGGAAGAGGAGCTTTCCTCTCTGATGAAAGGACTGTGGTACCAAGAAAATGAGGAAAATCTGCATTGCTTTTTCTCTCTCTATGTCCTCTGGCTACTTAGCCTCAGACACAGGAATAGTCACATAAAGTGCATGGCAGGGTATGGTAAATAAAGGCCTAGCTTTCTAGCCCAAGTACCAGAAAGGAGTGCCCCAGGGAATTGAGAAGTATTGAGGAAATCAGAGAGAGGGAGGAGCTTGGAAAAGCAATCCCATAAAGTTATTTATGAAGTACTGGGCTCATCCTTGAGCTGGGCATGTGTGAATCTGGACTAAACAGAATACCACAGACTTGGAAAATTGAGCTGTTGGATAGACTATTGTCCTGGTCTCAGACTGGTCACTGGGTGGTGCACACATGAAAGATCTGAGAGGCACTGCAAAGGCTTTGGAAATGGAACAGATTGAAACCATGACCCACAAAAGGCTGGCTGGAATTTGCAGCCCAAACCAAACTGAGTCAATTCCTGCTAAAACAAAAATATCAACATTCTCCATAGTATTTTAAATAAGACCCAAATCTCATGATATTCAAAATGTCCAGCATGCAATTGAAAATTACTTAACATATGAAGAACCAGGAAAATCTCAGCTTGTATGGGAAAGAACAATCAGATGATACACATGTCAACACAAGTTGACAATAACTTTAAAGCCATTATAAAAATGTTCCAACAAGTAAGGCTGAACACCTTTGAAATGAATGGAAAGACAGAAAGTCTCAGCAAAAAAACAGGAAATTTAAAGAAGAACCAAATGGAAATTTTAAACTGAAAAATATAATAATTGAAAAAAAAAAAAAAAAACCTCACTGGATAGGCTCAATAGCAGAATGGAGATGACAGAAGAGTCAGTGAACTTCAAGAAAGAACAATAGAGTTTATGTAATCTAGACAATAGAAAGAAAAAAAAATATTGGAAAAAAAGGATCAACAGAGCCTCTGGGATCTGTAGAACAATACCAAAAGATCTAACATTCATGCCATCGGAGTCCCAGATGAAGAAGAGAAAGTGTAGTGCAAAATTAAATATTTGAGGAATAATGGCCGAAAGCATCCCAAGGTTGGCAAAAGATATAAACTTATAGATTCAAGAAACTCAATTAACTCTAAACAAATAAACCCAAAGAAATCAATGCCCAGACACATCATAATCAAACAGCTGAAAATTAAAGATAAAGAAAAAACCTTGAAAGAAGTCAGAGAAAACTGACACATTGTTACAGGGGAACAAGAATTTGAATTACTGATTCCCATGAGGAATCATGGAGATTAAGTAACATTTTTAATTGCTGAATTAACTGCCAACCCAGAATTGTAGATCCAGTGAAAATATCCTTCAGGAATGAAGGTGATATGAAGACATTTGCAGATGAAGTCAAAGTGAGAGAATTGGTTGCAAGAAGACCTACTGTAAAAGAAGTGCTAAAGGAAATTCTTTATACAGAAGAAAATGATTTTGGAAAGAAGCCTGGAACCTCAGGAATGAAGGAGAGCAAGAGAAATGATGAACATATAGGTAAATGTGTTATATTTTTCTTATTTTCTTGAGTTGTATAAAACATTTGAGGAAGCGGATGTGGCTCAATTGATAGGGCTCCCGTTTACCGTATGGGAGGCCCTGGGTTCGATTCCCGGGGCCTCCTGGTGAAGGCAAGCCAGCCTGTGTGGCGTGGTGAGCTGGCGCAGCAGGACAACCCAACAAAGGGAAACAAGCAGACACAGAAAAATGCACAGCAAATGGACACAGCGAGCACAAGCAGCAAGGGGAATAAATAAATAAATAAATAAAATCTTAAAAAAAAAAAAAATTTGATCTCATGAGGTTTTCTACATATATAAAAGTAACACATTCAGGCTTCCAGGAAGATGGAAGATTAGATTGGTGGAAGAATCACTTCTTTTCCAGAAAAAAATAGCTAGAGGACAGGCAGAGACTGTCTGGAATGCAGCTCTGGGGCTCAGGACACCAAGGGAAGGCAAGACACCATCCAGAAGAAAGAGGGGTGAGGAAAGCAGTCTCAGCCAATTGAAAAATTCCTTGAGTAGAGCTGCAAAAGCAGCAGCAGGTGCCCTTTCCCCATTTATGGAGCAAATAGCAGTTTCTGGACTGCAGCAGCTGTGGACTGCAGTGACTGTGAACTGAGGGGGTTGCAGGGGTCCTCTTATCTAATGAAAGGGGAGCCAGAGGGACACAGCCTACAGCAAATTCAGATTTTGGCCAGCGAACATGGTCTGCTGCATTGGAGGGGTCACACACTTCCAGGCCAGGTGGGCCATGATATTGTTTTCCTTGAGAGCATGCAGGGTGCTAAAGATAATTTGCCTTCTCAAACATCTTCCCTATTACCCCAGGCTGGTTGCTGAAGAGGCAGAGGGAGGGAGTGTGTGGCCGGCCAAGGGTGGAGAACAGCCTCTGAGAAAGTTTGTGAGGCTTGGCCAACCCTGAAGACACTGCTTCTCTACTGCCCAAGGTGTGAGGAGTTACACTGAATGCATTCCCCCTTAGCACTTGGGGTCTAAACTGAGAGGTCTGCCAAAGAGCACCATTTGCTGGCCAGAACAGAAAAGTGCATGAAAAAGAAAAATAATAAATAAATAAAAGAGGCAAACAGATGCCTTTACTGCTACCCTCTCCATGGTCCTTGGAAACTGGCCTGCATCCCATTACTGGGTCCTTACCCCTGGTTTGAGCAGTTAAACAGGGGCAATCCTAAATATCTAGAACAAGTTGAACTAAGAGTCAAAGAATAGTGATAGCACACAGGTATTTAACAGTAAATCCCTGGGCAAGAGAGAGAAACTGAACATTAGAGTAAAACCAGCATCAGAATCAGATGCCTAGACAACAACAAAAAAATTAAAGCCATACAAAGAAAAAGGAAGATATAACTCAGGCAAAGGTACAAACCAAAGCTCCAGATGAGACTTGAAATAGGTAATCAATGAAATTCATACAAATCTCCTAAATCAAATCATGGAGTTGAAAGACAACATAGCTAAAGAAATAAAAGACATTAAAGGAGACACTGGACAAGCACAAAGAAAGATTTGAAGTCTTGGATAGAAAAATAACAGAGCTATGGGAATGAGAGGCACAACAAGTGAGAGTAAAAATACAATAGAGGCACACAACCTTCCATAGATTTGAAATCATGGAAGAGAGAATCAGTGAAATAGAGGAAAGAGCACCTGAAATTGAAAAGAAAGAAGAACAGAGAGAAAAAGATGGAAAAAATGAGCAGGGGCTCAGGGAGTTGAATGATAACATGAAGTGCACCAACATACATGTTATGGGAATTCCAGAAGGAGATGAGAAGAGAAAAGGGGCAGAAAGAGTATTGAAGAAATAATGGCTGAAAATTTCCCAACTCTCATGAAAGACATGTATATATGTGTCCAGGAAGTACAATGTACTCCAATTAGGATAAATTCAAATAGACCTACCCCAAGACATATAATATGCAGAATGCCAAAAGGCAAATATAAAGAGGGATTCTGAAAGCAGAAAGAGAAAAGCAAAACATCACATACAAGGAACATCCAATAAGACTTAAGGCAGATTTCTCTTCAGAAACCAAAGAGGCATGAAGGCAGTGGTATGATATAATTAAGGTACTGAAAGAGAAAAACTGCCAACCAAGAATTCTTTAGCCAGCAAAACTGTCCTTCAAATATAAAGGGGAGCTTAAAATATTCACAGATAAACAGAAACTAAAAGAGTTCATAAATAAGAATCCAGTTCTGAAGGAAACACTAAAAGGAGGGCTGCAGCCAGAAGAGAAAAGACAAGAGAGAGTGGCCTAGAGGAAAGTGTAGATACAAAGACTATCAGAAAGGGTAACCAGAAAAGTAAAAAAGATGGACAAAAATAAGATATGACATATGAAAGCCAAAGGATAAAACGGTTGAAGTAAGTAATGCCTTTACAATAATAACACTGAATGTTAATGGATTAAACTCCCCACTCAAAAGACATAGGCTGACAGAATGGATAAGAAAACATGAACCATCCCTATGCTGTCTTCAGGAGACTCACCTTAGACCCAAGGATGCAAATATACTGAAGGTGAAAGGTTGGAAGAAGATATTTCATGCCAAGAGTAACCAAAGGAGCAGAGGTACCTATACTGGTGTCAGACAAACAGAATTAAAATGAAAAAAAGAAAAAAAAATTGAGATGCAGAGGGCCATTATATGTTAATAAAAGGGACAATCCACCAGGAAGGAGTAATAGTCATAAATATCTATGCACCTAACCCAGGTGACAGAACAACTAGACAGAAGATCAGCAAGGAAACAGAGAACTTGAACAATATGATAAATGAGCTGAACCTGACAGACACATACAGACCACTGTACCCTAAATCAGCAGGTTATACAGCAGGTTGGTCCACAAAACAGCTCTCAATAAATTCAAAAAGATTGAAATTATACAAAGCACCTTCTCTGATCATAATGGAATGAAGCTGGAAATCAGTAACAGGCAGGAAAGGGGAAATTTTGCAAGTATATGGAGGTGGAGACTAAACAACACACTCTTAATCAGTGGGTTAGAGAAGAAATTGCAAGAGTAATCAGGAAATATCTCAAGATGAACAAAAGTGAGCGCACAACATCTCAATACTTATGGGACACAGGGAAGGCAGTGCTGAGAGGGAAATTTATAGCCCTAAATGCCTATATTAAAAAAAAAAGAAATAGTTAAAATCAAAGAACTATCTGAACAACTAGAGAAACTAGAGAAAAAAAAAAAAAAAAACAGCAAATCAACCCCAAAGCAAGCAGAAAGAAAGAAATAACAAAGATTAGAGCAGAAATAAATGAAATTGAGAACAAAAAAAACAGTAGAGAAAATCAACAAAACCAAAAGCTGGTTCTTTGAGCAAACCAATAGAAGTAACACATTCAAATAACCCAAAAAAAGACATGAAATGGGAAGTAGGAATGAAAATGAAAGGATACAAACAGAAAATAAATGGTAGGTATAAATGCAAACATTCCAATAATTTCTACTAAATGTAAATATTCTAAACACACCAATCAAAAGGCAAAAATTAGCAGAATGGATGAAAACCAAAACAACAAAAATGACCCAACTATATGATATATATAAGGAATTTATTTAAAACAAAATATATGTATTTTAAAAGTAGAAAGATAGAAAAAGATATACTTTCCAAACTCTAATCCAAAGAAAGTTGGAGTAGCTATATTAATATTAGACAAAATAGACTTTAGGGCAGAGAAAGTTACCAAGATAAGGACATTACATAATAATAAAAGAGTTAATTCACCAAGGCAACATAAAAAAATCTTAAAGGTGTATGCACCAAACAACAGAACATAAAAAATACACGAAAAAAAAAAAAAAAAAAAAAAAAAACAATATTGAAAAGAGAAATAGAATAATCCACAATAATACTTGGAGACTTAAATACTCCTTTCTCAGTAATAATTGATCTAGTAACAGAAAATCAGCAAGATACAGAAGACTTGACTAACAGTATCAACAAACTGAATCTGACATCTATAGAAACTCTACCCAATATGCTTTTTTTTTTCTCCAAAGTATACGTGGAACATTCACCAAGATAGAAAGTTATCCTGGGTCATAGAATAAGTCTTAACAAGCTAAAAAGAATTTAAATCATACAAAGTATATTCTCTGGCCATAATGGAATTATAATAGAAATTGATAACAGGAAGACAACAGGAAAATCTACAAATACTTGGAAATTAAACAGTACAATTCTAAATAATACATAAGTCAAAAAGTCAGTCTCAAAGGAAATTATAAAATATTTCAAAATGAAGAAATATGAAAATATAGCCTATCAAAATTTATGGGATAAAGCTAAAGCCAATCTTAGAGGAATATTTAGAGCTTTAAATGTTTCTAATAGGGAAAAAAAAAAAGGTCTTAAATCATAACCTAAGCCTCTTCCTTAATAAACTTTTTTTTTAAAGAAGAGCAAAATCAATACAAAGCAAGAAGAAGGAAATAAATACTAAAGATAAGATAAAAATTAATGAAATTAAAAACAGAAAACAATAGAGAAAATTAATGAAACCAGAAGTGGGTTTTGTATCCAAAATATATAAAGAAATCTCAACATTCAGTAAGAAAACAACCCTGTTGAAAATGAGCAAAAGACTTGGACACTTCACCAAAGAAGATAAGGATAACAAATAAGCACATTAAAGGATATTCAATATCATTAACTGTAGAGAAATGCAAATTAAAACCACGATAAGCTTTCTCTACATACCTATTAAAATGTCTTAAAAAATAAAAACAAAACAAAACATTTTGAGGACACCAAGTGCCAGCAAGATTACAAAGCAACTGGTACATTGCTAGCACAAAACTGAGCAGCAGCATTTTTTGGAAAACAGTTTGGCAGGATTTTTTATAAAGTTAAACATATACTTAACGTATAATCCATAAATCCCATTCTTAGTGTTTGGAGGAATGAAAACTTGTCTTCACATAAAAACCTGTGGACAAATATTTATAGCACTCTACTCATAATTGCCAAAAACTGGAAACACCCAAATGTACTTCAATTGCTGAATGGATAAAAAAAGGCAATACATCCAAGTAATATGATATATAACAATAAAAAAGACATGAACTATTAATACAAGCAGCAATTTGGATGAATGGCAAAGGCATTATGCTAAGTGAAAGAAGCGAATCTCAAAGGGTACATAGTCTTATCATTTCAATTATATGACAATCTCAAAAAGACAAAACTATAGTGATGGAGAACTGATCAGTGGTTGCCAGAGATTTAGAGTGGGGAAAGCTTGTGATTATAGAGGTATAGAGCTTTTGGGGTGATGAAACTGTTCTCTATGCTGATTGTGGTAGTCGTGACAAGAGTTTACACATGCCTTAAAATTCATAGATGGGAATGGGTGTAGCTCAGTGGTTTGAGTGTCTGCTTCCTATGTACATGGTCCTGGGTTCAATCCCCAGTACCTCCTTAAAAACAAACAAACAAACAAAAAACATAGAATTGTGTGCCAAAAGAAAAGGTCAATTTTACTGTGTTAACTTTTAAAATAAAATATATATAAAGAAATACATATTTAAGTTTATTTTAAATCTGTAGGGCATAAATTTCCCCAAATAATACTTGGGTATCTAGGTTACCTTAAAGACTAAGTGGACCCACAAATAAAAAAATCAGAAAGATAGTGATATACTCACCACTGCTTGCCCCTCTACAGTTTCCATTACTAGAATCCATGGGGAAATCTGAAAGGAGGTGATAGAATAAAGAAAGAACCAGAACATATTCATTATTATATTATATCAAGCATTCCCATATAAAAATATAATTCAGTCATAAGTTGACTTGGTAAGAACCCAGGTGTCTCATGGAAATAGAATCTTATTAGTGTCCAGAGGTTGGCACTCTATCATTTGTTGGTTGAATGAGGCTAAAATCAATTCTTTCCTGTGAGTGAAAGGTGATATTCTTTTAAATTAAAATTCAGGAATAAATAAATAACTTTTTAAGCTTTGAGTTTCACAAAATTTGTAAATTATGAGTGTCCTATTACAAGAAAGCCCGTGTACATGTTAGGCACTCACCAAATACTTGTGGCTCAATGACTAAAAGAACCAAACACACTTCTTCGATAAATAGGTAAATCATGCTGTGCTGGCATCCATTTAAATCCTTAGTGCAGAGGAAAACATTCAGAAAGTGTTATTATGCCCTTTGTTAACTGCATACTAAATATAGTTCTGTGGAAAGGAAACCTACCATCCAGGGACTGTTCAAGCCAATGCAATTAATGGGCATGGCAATAATTATAAATTGCCACGAATTCTTTTCATGATCCCATAAATCCCAGAAAATGGTAGTGGCAAAGGTCTTCTGCACTCTAGTTAAGAAAGCAGCCTCTAAAGAGTAATACTGAGTGCCACAGCAAAGCACCATGCTGGGATATGCCACACCTAAGTGTATATTCTTCTTGACACCCCAACTGGGGTAACCTGTCAGTACTTTTATATAAAAACATTTATATTAGTATCAATATTTTATGTTAAATGATTCCAATGCCTCTATTTATCCTAATTTAAAATAATGGACTTCTTCTGCCCTTTTTTTTCATAAGTTAGATCATGAATAAGTTAAACAAAGAGGGTTTAATACTGTTTTAGGACAATAACAGCCCCAAATTATAATTAATTAATTACCAAGTTTAGCAATCATCAGCTAGTACTTAAAAAGCTATATACAAGGAAAAATACCAGCCACCAAATAAATAGACAAGCAGGTATCAAACACTTGAATTCTAAACCATTTACTTCACTTTAGACATGAACTATTAATTTAATGACCTTTATTCTGTTCAAAGATTTTATTCATGATAAATATATCCAAGTATTAGAGTAATGTGTCAATGGTTTTTCTATTCCTGAATTACTCAATAACCATGTGATAATGTACATGTGGTTTATACAAAAATGATTTCCCTGAAATGAAGAATTGATATTAGTCCACATTTGAAATAATATTTTAATGTTCAAAGACTAAAATGAAAAATAAAACTCTTCTCTTGTAAAAAAGAAAACCCCTCTGAAACAGCTGAGCTAGGGAGAATAGTTTCTTTCCTTTCTTCTTATTCACAGGAAAATATTTCTACACTCATAAAAATGCACAGAAGTCAACTGTTAGAATTTCAAGAGAAAATAAAAATGTTCTGATCATAAATAATCCAAAAATATTTCTTTCAGAAAGTTAAATTTAGGAATTCCACCACCAAAATTATCCTAAATTAAGAGAGTAGGTATTATTAGTATGTTTTATACACCCAAAGCTTTCTGGTGGTGTCACAGAAGTTTCCAGAAGAAGAATCTTAAAGGATCTGGAGAAAGTGGAGAGGGTTTTCCACATAGAGAGCACGTCCAAAGGTACATGGGTAGAAACTGCATACTCATTGTGGGAACTACAAGTCTACCAGCGTGACTGATATAGAGAGCTATATAAATAGAGAAATGAAGCTAGAGAGGTAGCGAGGGGTGCAGTCAGAACCGCTGAAGGCAGATATCAAAGGATTTTAAGCAACAGATTTGCATTTCAGAATAATCAGCCTGTTGGAGTATGGAGCGGGAACACTGGAGGTAAGGAAACCAATCATCATCCTTGACCCATATCCACATGAGGTCCACACTAAGGAAGCAGCATTAGAGACAGAGGAAAGTAGGAAATGGATTGGGCGAGAGGGGTGTACAGGGAATAAATCAAGTAACATGTTCTAACTATTGAATGAAGGTAATATGCAAAAGGATGGAATGAAGGCTGACTCCCACGCCTGGGCACTTTCAAAATAAGTGATAAAAAAAAGTTTGTTCCTCTAAATGCAATTTAATGGACAAAGAGACGGATTATCTAAAAAATTAGGAATCACCTCTTTTCTTAATGAGAGGAAGCATAGCATGGAATGGGCTCTGGTTTGAGTCCTGACTCTTTTTCTCTTATCAGCTTTATGAACAAGTCAATTAACCTCTCTATATGCCTCCGTTTCCTTCTCTGCAAAATGAGAATGCAAGTACCTACAGAGTAGTTATTGTGAGAACTAAACAAGCTAATATGTATAAAACACTTGCATCAGGGCCTAGCATGTGGTAAGCATTGTTAGTTCTTACTCTTCTAATAAGAGGATGACCATATGCCCGTTCACCAGTGATGAAACTCTTAGATCATATTTTACCATTTATTAATCATAGCACAGAAATATTTTTCTTGTTCTATACAATCCCCAGTCAATGTCTATGTCAAATGACTTGTTCAAGGTACAAAATTAATGGCAAATCTGAAATTCCAGCTAACAGCCTACTAACTCTTAAAAAAAAAAAAAAAGTGGTTTTCTTTAAATTGAGGAAATGTAGCCAACTCTTGATTATTCCAAAATATGTGTCTATACGGTGGGCCCCTAGTCTCCTTTTTTCGACTCCTATAAGAAAAAGAAAGGCTAAATATACCTTAGTCAATTTTGCTATTCGTAGCTATAACTATTTGAAAGTTTGGTAGGAATAAGATATTAAAATAAGGTTTGGGTACAACATAGAGTCAAATGATCTATACTCCTAAGATTCCTTTACCACTGATAATTGAATCAGCT
Organism: Tolypeutes matacus; assembly: GCA_026826555.1. Classification (NCBI taxonomy): domain Eukaryota; kingdom Metazoa; phylum Chordata; class Mammalia; order Cingulata; family Chlamyphoridae; genus Tolypeutes; species Tolypeutes matacus. The sequence goes on along the minus strand of JAKSZT010053929.1, from coordinate 55,895,741 downwards.
ATAAATAAAATTAAATACCATAACACTCTGAGATACTCTTCCCTACTTCACCCAAAGTGCCTTTCAATATTTTGCATGAAGGATCCTTAGAATAGTGTTTTCTTTCAGGTCTTCATCTAAAATTTCCATTTCTCTTTTGCATTCCATTTTCCGCCTCATATCACACTAAATTCTTCCTTCTTAGTATTTAGTCCCTCAAATATTTGTGCACCAGTGCTAAAGAAAAGATTGTCTGTTCCTCAGAGAGTGAGGAAATGATTAAACAGCAGTTCATGCATGTGAAAGTTGGCGCAGCTCTGCCAGTGGCGAGAAGGCCTAGAGAATCTGTTGAGCGAGAGCTGAGGTGACCAGTTAACCCTGCCAGGGAAACCAGCTATGACTGAGAAGTGATTATAAAGTCCTTGGCATGGCAAACCGTGGCTGTTGTATAAATAGCTGTTAAATATCATACCATAAATTTTCTAAATACTTAATTTCTGGGTCTCTGAGATAGATAAACTATTTGCAGTTAACAGAGATAGATCAGCCTCCTCCTTTTTTTTCCTGTTGCTCCCAAAGGGATTTGCTCTTAAGCCTGAGGTCCAGGTCAATTCGTATGAAATGAAATACCAATGTTATATATTCAGAAGAAATAAAATCTTTCTCTATTCAGTCCCAGTGTAAAGCTTCTTTATCAGAGTTAAACCGAGAAAAGTTCTAGGCTATGTTTGCATTTACTGACATAACCATTAAATAAATAAAAGAAAGAAAGAAAACGTCAATTTGATAAAATGGTAATAATAGTAAAACAGCAACAGCTGCAACAACAATCTGTTAACTGCTGGCTATGTACCAGGTACAGGACTCGATACTTTATATGTTATTTATTTTAATCTTCACCAGGCTCTTGGGACGTAGGCAATATTGTGTATCCCCATTTTGCAGATAAAACTTTGAAAAAGGTAGGTCTTATAATTTTCCTATGATAAGAGTTAATACAGAGCAGAGTCAATATCCAAGTCCTAGTCTGTCCATCTCCAAGTGAATACTTTTTACTCACCATGCCATATTAAAACGTTTAATTAAAATGTCTTAATTACCTGGCTGACTGACTACATGGAGCTGAATCCTCAGATAACTATTTTAAAGCAGTTGTGCATGCAGCCACAACTTTATAGTAAATATAAAATGTGAAAGAAAAATAAAATTAATGTGAATTCATTAGTAATGGTCAGGATGTGTCCTTTTCTCTATAAAAGTATGTTTGCCCTAAGTATTCTGAAAACAAAAAGCAATTTGAAGCAATACTTTATTTCAATAAGTTTTTACTTTGTAAAATGTCCTAAGCTAGTTTTGGTTTGTGGAGTCTTAATATCCTATGGGGAAGCAGGTCCATGGGAATGGGAGGGTTTGAAAATCTTCTTGGCATTGGAGGAACGTGAAAGGTGGTCCTATATAGGGAGACCTCATTTTTATATCTGGCGAGGATAAGATTCTAGTGATAAGACACAGGGACTCTGTATATATGTGTGTGGGGGGGAGTATATTCCTAATAAGCCATAGAGCATACTGCTTCTTAAACTGGCCACATGTGATCATTCCAAAGCAATCTCAGATGTCTGACAGTTTTACCCAGCATAGACAATGTAATTTTCAGCAAGCTGGCCCTGGAAGCCAGGGGACCCATCAAGTTAGAATCTACCTCCCCACTTTCCACTCCCCGTCTCCCCTTCAGCTTCTTCTGCCATCACAGTCTAAGGTTCACTCTGGAGGTTATGGTAAGAGGGGGGGGGAAGACCATCATTAAAATATGGTTACAACTGCCACCCATGCCTATTTATTTTTCTAGCAAGGCAGATATTACGGTATTTTTAAGGTCAGAAATGAGGTCCTACGGACAGACAGAACATTTCCATGCTTATCCTACTGGAGCACATCATTGAGGTGAATGTGCTACCTTTGGTCCACAGTGAGTAGTAATTCAGGGGCTCTGGTAAAATTGCTTCCTGTTAGTATTGGACATGATGGCTGTTAAGAGCCATTAACTTTGCCAAACCTTACTCTTTCAGAGTCCATCTCTAAGTGAGGTTTAATAGCACTTCTCCTTTAAGGGGAGGAATGTCTTTTAGGGTGAACCATTGCCACCTCCTAGTCCTAGGCCTGCAAGGACCACCAGCATTTGACTGTTTCTAAGTACTGGCCAGACCAGGTAGCAACTGCAATGAGCTCTTCCCAAGTTTGCAGAGTCTGTGGCTTCAGTGACAACAGAGTCATGAGTCCCCTTTAGCCCACCAAGTCATAAGAAATACCTTTCTGACTATTTTATACAGCCAGCTCTTGGTTCTTGATTGAATCACAAAGAAAATTTGCCCACAGGGTGATCGTCTAAGTGAGGTGACTATTAAAAAAAACCTTGAGCTCCCTCTGCCTAGAGGGGCCCGCACCAATTTTTGGTGTGTATTTCCGTCTTTCTCTTTCATTTCTCAGCAACCTCTGTTCTTTCCCCCATGTCCTAAAAAAATTCTTGAAAAAAAAAAAAAACCTTGAAATCTTTTTTGTTTAGTTTTGGTTTTCCAAATATTTGTACAAATCCTTCCTTCTCCACTCATTTCACGTTAAGTGAGCCAATGTGCACAGAAAGTAACAAGAATGGGCCCGAAAAGTAAACATTTTTTTAAATCAATTCCCTGAAAATCACAAATCATTATCTACAAATCTACTAAGGGCATGAGCTTATGCTGAGCAAGCTGCGAAGCAGAGGAAGGAAAAGGTGATGCCCCAGAAACAAGCAGAGATGGAGGCAACCAAGTCAACACATCTAACAGAATCCATCTGGAAAGGTGTGAAAGAGGATGGCCCAAGGGATTGGGTTTATTTCTACAGTATATGAAGTGTGAAATTGGAGGTTTGGGTTAGTTGGTAGGAGTGATATTGAGTTAGAATTAAATGTACCATAGTGAATTAGGTTTAGTGAGTCTTAGAGTTATGAATGTCATAATTAGACCAAATGCTAGTGAAAGAAACAGGTTGTGGTCATTCCATTAAGTGTAGAACTGCAATAAAGATTTATGGAAGAGAAAGATTGAAATGAATGTGTGGTTGATGCACACATAACATGAAATAAGATATTAAAGACAAGTTAGTAGTGAGTCAGAGAGGGATCAAGACAAATTAGAGTGCTGTGTGGGAAAAAAGGGGGGTGAGATTAAAAATAACATTACATGGCTGTATGATGATAACAAGTTTTAAATATAACTCCTTTCATCCATATGTCATTTGCAAAATGACTTGAAGGCATGTGGGCATGTGAAAAGAGCCTAGCAATTTCACTCAGATAGCTCTGTGGCTGGAGGACCTCAAGGAAGCTAATTAGCAGTACATAGCAACGTTTCACAGCTGTTTTCAGTCTGGAATGGAAAAGTATCTCATTGAAAGGAGGGGGAAATTTAAGGTGAAGGTAATTGCTTAATTGGATTGTGAGCAAACACATACAACTAATATCTGTGGGTTGAAGTAAGGTTACAGAAATTATCTTGGCATTTTTAATGATTAGAAGAAAACGGGTCCTCAGTTTTCAATTTACTCCACACAATTTTAACAAGCGACTAAAACACTAAAGACACAGAAACCTGATGTCTGAGAAATGATGAGAATGAAAGAATGGGGCAAGAAATCTCAGTGGTGCTAAACAAATTAAGAAAGTAAGAAATGAGCATACTGTGCAAAATATGGGTTACATCCACGTATGAGAAGTGGAAAGTGAGGGATCAGTGTTGCGTACAAGTGTGATGTGAGTGAAATGAATGGAGTGTTTTAGATCACGTACGGGAATAAAGGGCATCAGTTTGGAAGAGTAGTAAGGTGAGATAAAAGGGAATGGTGCTTGATAGGGGAGTGACTAAGGGAGAGATTAAGAAAACTAATCAGAAGCGAAAAGACTATTAGATGGAGGGAAGGCGTGGAACAAGGGACTCCAAGAAGTGAGGAGGCTGGAGGCCGGCGGAGAGTGTCAGTACTCACCCGCTCCGTCCGCGGTGACGATGGCCTCGGGAGAAATGCACACGCCGCGGTCATACACCGGCAGTTCCTCGCAGGCCAGGCTCTCCGGCCACGAGTGGCGGTACTTGATGAGGATGGGCTCGCAGCCCTGCCGGGCCCGCTCGCACACGGACTTGCAGGGCTTGATGGGCTCGTGCTGGAAGTCAATGGTGCAGATGGGCGCGTACATGGCACAGAGGAAGAAGAGCAGATCCGGACTGCAGTGGGTGCCTAGCAGACCTTCAAACTGCTCGATAGCCAGGATGGCGTTGGCCTGGGTGCTGTGGTGCAGGTGGTTGGGCATCTTGGTCATGTTCCAGGGCAGGGACTTGCACAGGGGGATGCGGACGGGCTCACAGGCTGCAGCCCAGGCTCCGGAAACCCGGAGCAGGCAGAGCGCAGCCAGGGCGAGCAGCCCTCCCGGGCTTCCGCAGACCATGATCCCGGCAGGATGGGGCAGGGTACAGCAGTGCCGTGGCCGCCGAGAGGCCCGCTCCGCCGTCTCCTCTCCCCCTGAGGTGGACACAATGATCTGGGAGCTTCTCCTCCGCCCCCCCCCCCGCAATCTCACAGCTTACTTGGATCAAATTCCCCCAATGGGGTCCCACGAGCTTCGCCCAGTTCCAGCCGCCGCCCCCTTACTACTGCTGCTGCAGCTCTGGCTGCTCTTTCCCAACGTCTAAGCCTTCTGGGGCAGCCGCATCTCTTTATTCCTCTCTCTCTGGCAGTAGCATCAGACTTCGCAGATTAATCAGATGAGAGGAAAATACGAGGAAGCAAGGGAGAAAAAAAATTTTTAAAGTAGAATTCTGCCGAGGTAGTTGGAACTCTGAGTGTCGCATCTCTTGGAACTCAAAATCACTAAAGGAAGCATTAAATTATCTAAAGAGGGGGATGAACAGAAAAGGGGAAAAGGGGATAACGGGGGGGTGGGGTGGGGGACTCCTAACGAGGGGGGGGGGCGGGACAGCAAGAGTTTTGAAAGTCTTGTAGGCTCAGGAAGAAGATCTAACTCTTGGTGTCAGCTCTGACAGCAGGACCCTCACCGCGAGGTCTGTGCCTCGAACCCCACTGCCCTCCACTTTCCCATCTCGGGGCCAGAGAGGGAGCTCCGCCCTCTCCCGTGCACTCCCAGCCCTCCAGTGCCGGGTCCTATTCCCAGGAAGGGGGTGGGAGGTGGGGGGAAAGATCTGTGGGTTGGAGGAGCTGAGGAGGGGGCCTTGAGAAGCAGTGAGGCTGCGGTACTAAGCAGTGTGCTGACGCCATTGGGGAGCCTGCCTTTTCCTCACCCCACACTGGAAGCCCAATCTTGACCTCTACTGGGGAGTCCTTGGTCTCAAAGATGAGCCCCCAGCCCCTTACTGAAGAACCCATCCCAGTTCCCCACTGAGGAGTCCCCCTAGGTCCCTACTTGGGAACCCACTCCAGCCTCTCGCACCCTGGAGATACTTCCTTTAAGCAGTGCAGTCACCCGATTTACAGGAGATACCTGAGGGGGCAAAGCTTATGCAATATCACTTTAACGTCCAAGTCACAGATAACACCTACAACTGCGAGCAGTGGTGGAGTCTTATCAACCCAGAGCTAGTGACCACAGAGGTCTGCATTTTCAACAACTAGGTGGATGGGGGGCGGCGGGGGTTGCCTTTCATAAAGAGACCAGAAACTGCTGCGCATGACTATAAATAGGCCACCAGAAGCAAGGAACATGGTGGGTTTTTGTTGTTTTTTGTTTTTTTCTTTTAATGTTTTCTTTGCCCTGTGGAGTTAGAACTTTTAAGTTTTGCTTTTTAAGCTTAAGATTTAAAACTGTTTTAAAACACTTGGGCTTTTTTTTTTCCTTTTGATTTTACTCACTAAAATAAAATGGCATTTACTATCTAATTCTTCTCATCCCCAGATTTGCCTAACACTTGAGGGAAATGTGTAGGAAAATTATACCACACAAGTAATGGTGACGGTGATGATAAATCCTTTCCCTTTCCATACAGATGAGTTTAATCTAGAGGAGAAAATAGAGAACAGATCCCCTAGCGGTCTGCTCCTTCCACTAATGAGCCTTTCCCGTTTCCCTCCCTCTCCCCCCACTACCCTTCCGTTTCAGAGTATATTGTAAATGGAATGACCTGCAGAGGCAGTCACGCCCTGCGCTTTCAGTGGGAAATCACTGAGCAAAAGTTTTACAGAATGTCAGAAAACACAGCCCTCACTGAGAAGAGAAGGAAACAACCTAAAACAAAACAGGAAGTCACCTTTACTCTGCATCATTGAAATATTTCTCTGCTTTAAACCAGTCATTTCTCACTATCAATAATAAGCAAAGAAAATATACTCCCACTTCAGAGAACACAGTTGATGGTTTTAATCCCAACAATGACTTGGAAGTAGCACTAACTTAAGTTTATGGAATTTCATCTTTAGAATGACCATAAACAGCAGTTTGTGACTGCTACAGATTTTTTCAGAAGGAAATTTGTTCCACTTAGGAGAGAAAAAAAACCAACAGATAGTAGATAGGGAGTCATTTAGTTAGATACAAACTTTGCCTGGTCTACAGTTATTTAGTGTCATTTAAGAAAACAAAGCCAAAAATTATATAAATGAATTAGAAGAAAGATTATATAGTAAGTAAAATTTGGAGAAAAAATTAAAAACAGTCAATATTAGAACCTTTGAGGGCTATTCTATATAAAGAAAATGTAGCCGAGATTTTCAATAAATCAGAAGAAAAAAGTGAGGAGTAAATATAATAGATTATTAAATACTTTTTCCTGTTCTTAAATCTTACAGCATAAGAAGAAATGCACCATTGTTTTAATGGTTCTACAACTATCAGAAATAAAGTCTGTTTTCCTTACCCTGCTCAAAAGTCAGTTAGTTATCCCTTTTGCCTAACATGTCCATTCACAACTTTTCTTTAATTCAAACTTGTGTTCTTTATCAAAAACCAAAATTAATTTCCCAGCTTTCAGGAGACCTTTTTTGAGTACTCTGTCTGCTTCCCTTCATTTTTCTATTTAATTCTCCTTGAACATTGTTCATTTTTGGAAACAGATCTTTACCATCTGCCAATTTTGCTTTAAAAAAAAAAAAAGAGTCCTTTGATTATTTCATCTGCGTGAGCTTTGCTTTCCCAAATATCATGTATGTTTTTTGAAAGAGAATCCATTTTCTACTTCTTCTGAAATAGACACTTGAGAAATGTTGGCTAATGGAATTTGGAATGCAGTACTTTGAAATGTTAAAAAATAAATGTCCTAAAGAGAAGTAAAATACACATTCAATAAATAGTGATAGTTGGGGTTTGAAAATAGGCTATATAATCATGAAGAAAACTATTTAGATAAGGCATACAGTTCCTATTAATGGAAAAGCTGTACCCAAAAATTGAGTGCTTTCAAACATGCCCAAATATTTAAAAAATTAAGTGAATGCTGAAACCTTACCACCTCCCCCCCACCCCGGAGGAAATGGGTCATAGGCAGTTTGTTTCTTTTATGTTCTATTTTACACGGTTTCATTTCACCAGAATGTAACCAGCAGAACACTGATCTTTTTGTAAAACAGCATCTGGGCTACAGGAAAGACAACTGACTGCTTTAGACATTTCCCCAGAGCTGTTAAAGAAATGTCAAAGTAAAAAAACTGCAGGCAACAGAAAGGGGCTGGAGAATTGGAGATTTTAAATGATATTTCGATGGGCATCACACTAATGGTCTTTTAGAACTCACTTTTTGGAACTAAGGACAAAAATGAAAGAGTTTCATGCCATGGAGTTTACACATGAGAAAGCTGTCAAGGTGGCATATGCAAGTTATTAATGTACCAATACCTTGCTGAAAAAATACTATCCAGATCAGATTCCAAGATCTCCACAGGGCTCTGGGAGGCACATTCAATAATGCTTTTCCAGGGTGAGGACACTTCAGGAGTAACGGAGTAACCACTTGCCATCTGGCTCTCTGACAGATGCAGCATAGCGTCCCCTAGCACTGAGTGAGGGCTGTGGGCAATTCTGGTTTCATCAGCGGCTTGGGAAGTGCAGCTGGAGCCAGTCATAACCAATCAGTCTTCTTAGACTGTATCATGACACTTTGGTCATTGGCATTTCATTGAGTCAAGGGTTCCCAAGACAGCATCAAAACTTAATTGTGGGGAAGGGGGGCGGGATTAATAAATAAATAAATCTTTAAAAAAAACAAAAAAAACAATTGGGACCAATATTTTGAAAAAAAATGGCTGTCTCATTTTCTCAAAGAATAACGTTATTTTTCATCTGTTTAAATAAACTTTTTAACTTACCCTAGATTTGTGATTATAAGTCTACTCACATTTTTCCTGTAAGAAAATCTGTTTATGTTCCTACAAACAGAGCTGACAGGCAAATAACTGATGCAACATGGACACCCATCAGTCAGAATGGCTGCAGCCAGTCCTACTCTATAACAAATGAGTAATAGGCCTAGGTAGCCAGAAAGCAAGGGAACTAGGTTTATTGAGTATCTACTATGTCAAGGCACAAAAACTGGTTTTGGGCACATAAAACTGCACAAAGATACTTTGCAGGAAGTATTAATGTCAAAGATGAAGAAACTGAGGCTCGGAGAAATGAAGAAATTCCCCCAAAGGTCTCACAGCTAGATAAGGACCATCAAGAACCAAGACTGGAATGATGCTCTTTTCACAATCCAACAGTTATGCTTCTTTGGGTGCAGAAAGGAGATCGGAAAGGCGTTCTCTGTGATCCTGGGCCTGAGCCTGGGCCTGAAACACTGACCACATTAACTGTCAAGTGTTGGTTCTGCCTTCCCAAGAACAGAACTTGAAGCTTTGCACTGCTAATGGGGAGGCCTCTACCTCAAGTGTTCTGGGAAACTAGGAATTCCTCAAGTTCCATTTTTGGAAGATCCTACCCTTTCCAGTCTCCAAGCAACCCAATAAAAGCTAATAGGAAAGAACTATTAGCTATATTATCATTAGGGCAATGATTCTCAAACTGTAGCAGGTAGCAGAATCCCCTGGTAGGTGGGCTTCTGAAAACAGATTGCTGGACCCCATCCACTACATCATTGTGATGTAGTGAGTCTGAGATTGGGTCTGAGAATTTCTATGTCTAAGAAGTTCCCAGGTAATGCTGATTGATACAGCTATCCAGGGACCATACTTTGAGAATCACCTTTTTGAACTTGATATTAGGACTTAATTGAGACTTAGTAAACTCTTTTCATGGAAAGAGTTCATGATTTTATATCATTTTATCTTTTCTTAAGGGGAAATTGGAAACAAAAGCCAATAAATTAGCCTAATAGCTAAATGACACTCTAAAAGAGGGAAGAAGGAAGGGCTAGATACCTCTTCTAGTTACTCAATGACCATCCTAATAGCCCCAGTAAGACTTGACACTAACATCAGCTGGCCCTCTGACCTTAATACACTTTTCTAAAGGGTCATAGCAGCATCATTCCATCATTGCAATGAAAAGAACAATAGACCCAACCTCAAGGAAGCTTCAGAAGGAACCGTAGTATCTTAGTGGTAGAATGAACCTCAGCAATGTAGTCCACCTACCTCTTCGCCCTTTCCAACCCCCCAGCACTCCATACCTTAATTCGAAAAGAAACTCAAAGAGATGAAATTACTTACCCAAAGGCCATGAAGTCAATTAATGGCAGTTAACTTTCCTTCCCAGTTCAATGTTCATTTTCCTTCTCCATTGGAAGTGTGTATTTTTCTTACATCTGGAAACACCAAGTGCTTATATAAATATGTCTGATAATTAAGCATAATGATATCCAGTTTACAAAATCCTTTAAAATCATCCAAATCTTCCAAACAGCCCAAAAGAATTTGGGAGACTGGGGGGGGGGGGTTGTTAATACACCCAAGAGCACCCCACACAGTAGGCTTTCCCTACAACTAATGCCAATGGAAAAGCAGATGAGGTCTGAGGTTCAATCCCCAGCCCTGGTACCTAAAAAAAAAAAAAAACTTAGCCAATGTAAAGGGCCTAGTGCTAACAGAAGCTTTCTTAAGAATAGGCTGTGTCGCCATATTACCAACCAACTAATTTGTCCTATCTGGAAATCCTTACCCACTGACCTTCTTGCTAACCCAGGAACATTAATCATTCTATGCAATTTTTCCTCAAGATCCTTACTGATTGAAGCCCTACCCCTTAAGATGGCTCTCAGTTACTTTGCTCTCCTCATCCGGGCTAATAACTCCACCTTTTTTTTTTTTCTTTCAGCCTTTATCTCCATTCTTCCATTTAAAAAAAGACAAAAAACCATGGGTTCATTATAGTACAACTTAGGCCAGAAGAGCTGGATCTACCCAATGCTAATAACATTAGTTACTCAATAGTTGTAAAATTCCCTAAGTCTCAAAAGGTGAATACATAATAAAAATGCTCTAATAATGTTTGAAGTGATGAACGCACAACTCTGTGATTATACCAAATACCATTGATTGTACACTTTGAATGAATTGTATGTTTTACGAATATGTATCAATAAAATTGATTTGCTTTTTTTTTTTTAAAAAAAAAAAGGTGAATACAGACATTTTGCCTCTCTCTTGGGGTATATTTAATCACATTTCACAGAGGCAAGATATTATTTCTTAGAATGTAGCAGTATGGGAGTGGCAAATATTATTTCATCCTTCCTCTGTGCTTTGTTTGAATTCTGTCCCTTAGAAATGTATTTTCTCTTACTCAGTTTTTGGGGTTTTTTTTTTTTTTTTTTTGGTTTTGGTTTTAGTTTTGATTTTAGTTTTGGTGTATGGTGGTTTTTTGTTGTTGTTGTTGTTTTTGTTTGTTTTGGGTTTTTTTTGTTTTTTGTTTTGTTTTTGTTTTTTGGTTACTCACTAACTTGGTAGCTACTAGTGTGTGTCAGCAACAGAGGGATATGCTTTCAATTTTGTAGCCTATATAACAATAGCATTTTTAAATATTTACTACAATATACTATGTGCCAGGCACTCTTAAAGCATTTAATCTTCACAATAATCCTATAATGTAGGTACTATTATTATTCCCATTTTATGAATGAGAAAACTGAGCCACAGAAAAAGTAAATAATTCTCCCAAAGCCCTACAACTTAATAAGTGGTCATCAGAATTTAAACACAGACAAGTTGGCTTCAAGGCCTGTGCTCCTCATTTCAGAACTACATTGCCTCTACAAAAAAACTTACTCCTCCAATCTTGACTCAATATCCATCAGGAACCATTTGCTACACCTTAATATACCTACAAAACTGCATGCCAATCTCTCACAGTATTTTTCAAAACAACTATATTGAGATAGATTTGTATGCCATGGTTTGCCCCTTTGATTTGTACAATTCAGTAGGTTTGAGTATTTGTACAGAGTTGTGCAACCATTACCACAATCAATTTTGGAACACTCTAAAAAGAAACCCCATACCCATTAGCAGTCAGTCTCCATCCCCTCACCCCCACCCCAATCACTCTAGCTCTAAACAACCACTAAACTATTTTCTCTATATATAGACTTGCCTATTCTGGGCGTATATATGACTATACATATAAGTGGAATTATACAATGTGTGGTCTTTGTTAGCAGCTTCTTTCACCTCATGTTTTCAAAGTGTGTCCATGTTGTAGCATGTATCACAACTTCATTCCTTTTTTATTGCTGAATAATATTCCAGTCTAAGGATATACCACATTTATTTATCTATTCATCAGTTGATGGACACATAGGTTGTTTCCACTTTTTGGCTGTTATGAATAATGTTGTTATGAACATTTGTGTACGAGTTAGAACTGCCAAACTGTTATCCAAAGTGGCTGCACCATTTTACATTCCCAACAGCATTGTATGAGGGTTCCATATCTCTAAATCTCCACCAACCCTTATTACTAGCAGTCTTTTTTAATTATAGCCATCCTGGTGGATGTGAGGTAGAATTTCATTGTGGTTTTGATTTGTATTTGTATTTTCCTAATGACTTATGATATTGAGCATCTTTTCGCATACTTATTGGCCATTTGTGTATCTTTGGAGAAATGTCTATTTGGATCCTATGTCAATTTTTAAATTAGGTTACTTATCTTTTTTATTATTGAGTTGTAAGTGTTCTTTATATATTCTGGATACAAATTTCTTATCAGATAAATGATTTGCAGATGTTTTCTCTCATTCTATGGGTTGTTTTTTTGTTTTGTTTTGTTTTTGTTTTTTTTACTTTCTTGATGGTATACTTTGAAGCACAAAAATTTTTTATTTGGATGATATTCTTTTTTTTTTTCCTTTTGTCACTTGTGCTTTTTGTGCCAAATCAGATAGGAAGGTTTTGAGTAACCCAAAGTCAAAAAGACTTACTCCTATATTTTCTTCTAAGAATTTTATAGTTTTATTAGGTTTAGCTCTTATATTTAGGTCTATGATCCATTTTGAGTTAATTTTTATGCACAATATAAGGAAGCAATTCAACTTTATTCTTTTGCATGTGACTAACTGTTTTCCAAGCACTGTTTGTTAAAAAGACTTTTCTTACCCAATTGAATTGTCGCGGCACACTTGTCAAAAATCAACTGACTGTAAATATAAACGTTTCTTTCTGTACTCCCAATTCTATTCCATTTATTCCCCAGTTATCTGGATTTGATCTGATGATAATTCATGAAGCCTTTAACACCAAGATTGGGTCAATCTTATGATTTATGTGTCCTGTGAGCTATCTCAGAAATTGTAAGGCAAGACAGGAAGGTTATAATTTCTAAATTCTACCTTGAAGGTATGACTGATATGACATCAATGCAATATTATTAATTGAACACAATAATAAATAATTTCTTGAACTCAAAGGAAGAACATCTCATCAAGCCCCTAAAGTACTACAGTATTATGATACATGACAATCTCTGAAATAAGTCTAGGAGAGAATTCTACCTTTTATCTCTAAATAAGAATCTGATTTTTACTTATTTCTATCGTAAGACATAGGTTCCAAGGCTCTTTAGAAAGTGGTCTTTATAATTAAAATTTTAAAATATTTATAAATATAATTTATAATAATAATCTTAGCTTTGACCTTCAATACTGGCTGTTAGTCTTATCATCTCCATTAAGATGTTGAATTTGGGAGATTAAAGAAGAAGAAGAAATGGGAGTCTTTCCATATCCTTGCTCATCCTAATAAGGGTTAGGATTTGATAGGACTTTGCACACAGGTCTTGGAAAACCTCCCCCATTAGGCTACATGTCATGTGAAAAGCAGCTTAGGGGTGGGAAAGATCTCCAGAGAGAGACTCAGAAAAAGATGTTAGAGGGAAATCACTTAATTCTATTTCTGAGGTGGGAACAGAGAAGCAGGGACAGAAAATCAGCCATCCTTTCTCTTAGCCTGATAAAGATAAAAACCTGACAAACTTATTGAAACAATAACACAAACACACGTGAAGGTCAATTGTGGCCATCAAAATCAAAATTCAGAATTCCTATAAATCCTTCTCTTCTCTTCTCTTAATAAAAGTTCAGATTTTGACATTTCACAAGTAGTTGCCAAAAACAATATAAGATCTTTAAATATTTTTCAAGAGTAAGGAGTAGCACCTCTTTTACTTAGATTTCCTTTCTTCCCAATTCTTCCCCCTAAAATGGCCCCCTCATCTGTCTGTTCATTGTTTTCCACTTATGACAAGAGCTATGAAAGCCTAGAATACTGTGTCTAGTAGGACTAAACTAGTCAGGATACAAAGAAATCAAGCTTCTTTCATGGGGGGAAATATAATCTTTGAAGAAGATTTTTTAAATAGTTATTTCACTCAGCCTGTCTTCAAGCTTCATCCATGTTGTAGCATGCATCAGAACTTCATTCCTTTTTACAGTTGACAGGTTACCAGGATCTAAGGTGTGGGGATGGGGAGTTATTGCTTAATGGACACTGAGTTTCTGTTTGGTGTGATGAAAAAGTGGTGATGAAAACACAATATTGCAAATGTAATTAATACCACTGAATTGTATACTTGAAAGTGGTTACAATAGAAAATTTTGTGTTATATATGTATCATAATAAAAAAAATTTTTTTAAAGAATAGTTATCCTGAAAAAGAGAATTCATCCATTCATTCAAAAAATGCTGGGCTGTTATAAACCTTACATTCTAATAAGTTTTTTCTATAAAATGGAAAGAACCATATAATGTTTGGTCCTATATCTTAACTGAGGAAAGACTAAGTTAAAATACTGTTTATGTTACAGCAATGAATATTTACAACAGCTCTGAAGAATGTTCTAGTGTAGAGGTTGATAAAGCCCTGAACTTGGTCACTTAAAAATTAAGTTCCTGTAGAAAGAGAAAATACCTTTATCTCCACAAGGTCTAGATGGCACTGGCTGAAAGTCAAGCCCTTTACATCATTGTTTTCTTCAGATAGTCCCTAAACCTACTGTGGAAAGAGGGGGTACTTGAGGGTGAGAATTTAAAAGGACTGGCAAGTGGAAAAAGAATGACTTAGCATTTCTGATGGTATGGTTAAACTGCTTTTGCAAAATTGCTTACATTTCACTGATGTATTTTCATGTCACTGTATATTTGTTTAGTTACATTTCATATAGTAAAAGCCTAAATGTGTACATTTGAAATCATTATTTTGTAGGTGACATATTTAATGTTTCCATTCACCAAATTATAGGTCTATATTTTCATTTTATTTTTGTTTTTCCTCCCACATCATCCATGGACATGCTTTTTGCAGAAAATTGTATTTCCTCTTATAGGTATAAAAAATTTTAACTAGAAGTATCTGGAAGACCATAATTGCCAGGTTTGTGCAGGCCTAAAGGAACTCTCTGTCACTCGGCGCCACATCAACAACTCAGTGGGTGCTGCCTAGTGTTAAAAATATCATTTATGGTGAAAGGTTAGGTGGAGAGCTTTGCAGCGCTTTACATCTGCTTTGCGTTTTGTTTTAGAGGCTATTTTTCTCTGAAGAATGTGGTCAAGCCAACAACAGGCTAAGATTTTCCCTAAAATATTTAAGAGGAACCAAACAGAAAACTATAAAATTGTAACATTAGATCTGTAGTAAAACTACGACAAGGGAACTCATGGCAATTAAGAAACTACTTTGACTAAAAAAGAGTTCAATCACATATAGATTTAAAAATTATCTACACAGATAGTCAATCAATTGCCCCTATCTAGCTATTGCTACCAGTAGGGAAACACAAGTTTCTAGAATCTATTTATGAAACAACTTATTCTATATTTTTAACAATTGTAGTGCTCCTTAGATATTCACACATTACATGCAAATTTATACTTTCTCTTCCTGGAATATAAAAAATTAAAATTTATATAATTTTTATATAAATGCTAAAACATATAAATTACAAGTTCTATTTTTCCATTTGAAAATGGGTATAACCAATATTACTATTATACAATTATAGATACTATATATGATTGAAATAAATTAGGGGAAAATGCATGTTTGATGGATGCCCATGATCAGCAGAGTGTGAATGCCCCTGGCAGGGAAAGAGATGTGGAAAGGACAAAGGAAATGAAAAGAGGTGCAGCAAAAACAAGTTGGAAGGATGCCAGGGATGAATTTAATGTTAGTGGGAAAGCAAGAAGATATTTCCAGAGAAAGGAGGAAATGCCCATTCTTCTCCCAGGCCTAAAAACATGGGAAGCCCTAAGTGGAGGAGTAACTAGGCTCTTCAGTGAATTTTGGGGGAGAAATACTTCTGGGTTTTTCTCTCTCTTTTGGCACTCTGCAAGACCTTTCCTGGTCCCCTTATGGTGATTTCTAGGAGTAGCTTGGCCACTGCAGGGGAGGCCTGCAGTGGTCCAGGACTCTCATGACTGAGTACTTAATTCTTGTTAATTCTGGATTCAAGAATTAGCAAATTTTCTAGGACTGCTGCAACAAAGAGAGCAGTAAGCCAATGCTCAATCTGGGCAGAATCTATGATAAAGTGGATGGTGGCAGTTTGGCAGTAGACAGGGATGATGATGGTGCAGCCATGTGAGTGGGGTCAGTGGTGCTGGAGTGTGAGTGTGAGCAGGATTGGAGGAATGGGTTGGGCCATCCATGGAGCTGGGGCAAGGGCTGGAGGAAGGAACAAGTCTGAGGAGGTTGAGGCCTGTGGTTGAGAATACATTTGTGGGAATGTTCTTTCAGGGTCTATGGCGGGGGAGGGTCACTGGTGGAGGGTGTCGGGGAGGGGTGGAATGTGTGGGGAAGAGTATACCTGGGGCATACCTCTGTGGGATATGAATGTGTTCATGTTGTCATAGGGTATTATCTCAGTGGGTGGAGACCCACACAATAGTCAAAATATTAAACTCCCATCCTGGGGAGTCCTGCTACATTTGCAAATAGAGTGACAAGAATCTCCAGAGTACATAGGCAGTGCCTAATAAAGAAAATAGACCAATATGCCAAGCCTTCAATAATAATGCTTGTACTTACGAACATTATCCTTGTAAAATTGAAACTTAGCCTAATAATATCTATTGTTTAAGAGTTACCTCCTTAAAACCTCCTTGTTACTCAAATGTGGCCTCTCTCTAAGCCAAACTCAGCCAATAAACTCACTACGTTTCCCCCCTCCCCACCCCTACCCCCACTCCCCAGTATGGTACATGACTCCCAGGGATGAGCCTCCCTTGCACCAAGAGAGTAATACCAAGCGCCAACCAGTGATGCATTTGGAAAAAGAACTGACCAAGAGGAGGAGACATTAAATACAAAGGTGTTTTTATGGCTAAGAGATTTCAGAGTGAGTTGGGAAGTCATTTCAGAGGCTACATTTATACATGTCTCAGGCAGATATCATTAACTGCCCCAGTAAACAAAGCCTCAAACGGGTGCTTCTGAGTGCTCTAGAGACATCTGGACACTACAGGCAAGGTACACAACCCCATGAAATCAGCACCCTGTTGGTGGATCTTACCATGGAATATATGATAATCTATTTCCCCAATGTAACAGTTAGACTCATTTATAATTTCCCTACACATGATTCTTCTACCCCTTTTATTTGAACCTATAATTAGTACTATACCCATTAACCTTCAGTCTGTTCATATGCCAAGTGAACCCTGAATCTCAGCAGAATTGTGGCCAACATCTACCCTCCATCAGATTCACCCAGGACAACTAACAAAATGATGATGATGGACAACCCCCATCCCAAAAAACAAAGGGCAAACAAAGCAGTTCCTTCCATCTGCCCCATATGATCTAAGCCCCCTCTCAATCTGAAGGAGAGTGGGCATTACCTTCCCAAATCCTCAAGATTTAGGAATGAATGAATATAAGGAGGGAATGCAACCATGAGCCAAAGTAGGAATTAATATTGTAATAATGGAAGAACTTGTAACATTGATATAGAGATAGTGGTTACCAGAGGTTCTGAGGGGAAGAGAGAAGAATGGATAGAACATAGGGCATTTTTAGGGCACTGGAATTGTTTTGCATGATATTGCAATGACAGATACAGGCCATTATACATTTTGTCAAATCCCATAAAACTATACAAACTGTAAACCATAATGCAAACTATAGACCTTAGTTAGTAGCAATGCTTCGATATTTGTTCATCAATTTAAAAAATGTACCACACCAATGTAAGATGTTATTAATAAGGGAAAATGTGGGAGGGGGAGGAGATGGGGTATATGGGAATCCCCTGTAGTTTCAATGTAACTTTTATGTAATCTAAAACTTCTCTAAAAATAGTTTATTTTATACACACACACAGAAATTTTGTGCCTCAGTTCTGGAGGATAAAAGTCCAAAGTCAAGGTGTTGGAAGGCCTTGCTGCCTCTGAAGTCTGTAGGGAAGAATTTGTTCCATGCTTCTGTCTTGGTTTTTGGTGGCAGCCAGCAATCCTTGTCGTTCCTTGACTAGTGGCATAACGCAAAATCTCTGATCCCGTCTTCATGCAGCTGTCTTCTCTTTGTGTGTGTGTGTTTCCTCTCACCTTCTTAAAAGGACACCAGTCATATTTGTTAAAAGCCTACCCTACTCCAGCATGATCTCTTTTTAGCTTGCCTAGTTTCATCTAGAATAACCTTATTTCCAAAATAAGGTCAAATTCTCAGGACTGGGCAGTAGGACTTCAATATATCTTTTTGGGAGACACAATCCATAGCACCCTGTTAATCACATGTCTAAAGCCACAATTGCCAACGAACTTTTTTAGTAATAAGATTTATTGGTCTGCCTGCCCTGACTTGTTTTTCAATTGGTTCCTAATTTAAATGAGTAAGAGAGGTGTTTCTCAATGGGCTCCTATATTAGTCAGCCAAAAGGGGTGTTGATGCAATGTACCAGAAATCTTTTGGCTTTTATGAAGGGTATTTATTTGGGGTAAAAGTTTATAGTTACAAGGCACTAAAGAGTCCAACTCAAGGTTACTTCCTTACCAAACTCTGTTGTCACCTGTTGAAACAAGATGGTAGACAACGTCCGGGCTCAGCTGCTCTGTTCTCTTCACAAGGTCAGCTGTAAACTATCAGGCAAATGGTTCATCTCTCTTCCCAGGGCTTCTGCCATGTCTATGAAGCTGTTTATCCTCCTCGGTGTATCTTCTCTGTGTATTTAATTCTGTGTCTCTCTTTAATTGAGTGTCCATTTATATAGTCCACAAAGGTGGCAGGGACTCAAACTGAGTTGCCCCAACCTTAACATAATTTAATCAAAGGCATCTCAGCTGAATCTAATACAATCAAAGGGTATCACACCAAGAGGAACAGGCCAGTTTACAAACATAATCTCTCTTTTTGGAATTCATAAATAATCTCAAACTGCCACAAGCCCCTTCAAGGTTTGCCAGGGGTCTAACTTCATCCCATTGACATCAGGGACAACTGTATGTCCCTGGAGTGTTTCCTCTATAGTATGGATGGTAACGTGACCTCTGTGCAGTGCTTCTTAATAAATACATCGCCCAAAAGGATACAATACCAAAAATATGCTTTTGATCCCAAAGCACTGTTCTTATTAATAATAATGTTTATTTTTGTAAATGGGACCACAAAGAACAAATAGGTCACAGAATGATAGAATATAAAATATTGATGGCCAGGGCTTCAGTTCTCACAATCTTTATTTTTCTCATGTATACCCATGACCCCCCAACCAATTTTCCTTTCATATTCCCTGTTCTTTGCCTACCTAACAACAAAAATGCCCTAGAGATTAAGGACTACCTAAATGTAAGATGGAACAGATGGTGTGCTAAATAACCCTTTTCCCCTGAGAAAACCCAGGGCTGAAAGCGCTTTTGACATACTGCATGTTTTTGTAAGGCCAAAGTTGTGTTACATGTTTTTATAATATGAGTACTATTCAGGAGCCCAATTTGTACAATGGCTAAAGTCATAAAATATTACAAGATTCTGCCTATGTGTGAATCTGCTTGTAATTCAATGTGTCCTACCAAGTTTATCATTTATTGTCACATCACACTCTTACTTGTTTTATTTGCAACTCCCCACTGATAAAGTAATGAATTCAGTACATGTTCACATGGCCCTGTGAACCAAGACTCAAATTATGTCATAAACTTGTTCCTCTATGATATGGAATGATTACAAAATAGTAGTGCCTTTGGAGTAAAAAAATTCTTATGTATTTCCGTTATTAATTAGTTTATAATTTGATTATAAAAATTTACATTTGGTAAATCCTTAACTGATCTCTCACAAATTCTTTTTTTGTTTAAGAGAAGTTTCACACACACATATGCATTTACTAGATAACAATAACATATAATTCCAAAGGGGTTGGTGATTAGAGTTAAAGCATTCTAAAACCCTTTATTGTTTGGGAGGATTATTTGATTGTCTAAACGTTAGCATTAGACTATGTTAAGGTAAATGTGTCCTTCAAAATGCCTAAGGCAGACACTGCAAAATATTTTATCGGTGCAGTTAGGTATTTCTAAACTTTTTTCAATGATAACCAATTGCCAATGCAATTTGAACAATTTAAATCTCTCTATTTGATCAGAAGTATATATTAATTGCTTTGTTGGTGATGATCAAGTAGGGAAGAAAGAGGAAGGAGGAAAAAAAACAGGTCATTGAGACATGTACTGAAATCATTTTAGGTTGGAAATCAGTTTGCAATAGCAGGGAGAGAATAAGAAGCTTCCCAGGCAGTTTCAACAGCAATCTATCAACACCACCTCTTTCCCTCTTTTTTACTTTGATTAAATGAACCTGGTTTGACAAATGAATCACCTTAAGGTTAGAATTAGATTCAGTGTCTCATCATTATGGCCTCTCGCAAAGACAAGACAATCTACACTTGTGAATAATGCAATCAAATATAGCTAGGATCTGCCTGTGATCTCCATCTATACAGAGCAGCTTGATTAGCAGGGACAACAGGAGGCTTTGAAATATTCACAAGTGTACAGGCCATTACTAGGCCTGTTTGGATTGAAACATGAGCAAAATACAAAGGCATTCTATTCCAAAAGAGAGGATTTTTAATGTTTAATTTATAAAGCTCTTCAAACTTTATGACCATCAGTAATAAATCTTAAATTCATTTGACTGATTTAAAGTAAGCTAATTAGAAAAATGCAAATCTTATACTTTCCATTATTGTTTGATTAATTTACCATTCTGAAGACTCTGTAATAATTTATCCACATTATATATCTTCCAGAAACCAATAAAACACTGACTTGAAAAATTCTCCAAGATTGCCATTTTGTTGTAAGATGGCATATTGAACCACAAATTTTGATGCATTTTGATAGATGCATGTATTAGTCAGCCAAAAGGAGTACTGATGCAAAATACCAGAAATCTGTTGGGTTTTAGAAAGGGTATTTATTTGGGGTAGAAGCTTACAGTTACCAGGCCATAAAACATAAGTTACTTCCCTCACCAAAGTCTATTGCCACATGTTGGAGCAAGATAGTGCCAATGGCTGCCAGGGTTCAGGCTTCCCAGGTTCCTCTCTTCCCAGGACTCATTTCTGTTCGGGCTCAGCTCCTCTGTTTTCTCCACAAGGTCAGCTGTAGACTATGAGGCTGTCTATGCTTTACCTCTCTCCACAAGGCCAGCTGTAGACTATCAAGCCGGTTGCCTCTGTCTCTCTTCCTGGGACTGGATTCTCTCTGGGCTCAGCTGCTTTGCTCCTCTGTGTGCTTACTTCCAGGGCTCCAGCTCAAAAACTCCAGTATCAAAACTCAAACATCAAAACTCTAAATCACTACTCTGCTCTGCCATGTAGTTTTATCTGTGACTACTGACGTGGCCCAATCAAAGCTCTAATCATAATTTAATCATGCCC
The DNA here is from genome assembly GCA_026826555.1 of Tolypeutes matacus. Classification (NCBI taxonomy): domain Eukaryota; kingdom Metazoa; phylum Chordata; class Mammalia; order Cingulata; family Chlamyphoridae; genus Tolypeutes; species Tolypeutes matacus. The sequence goes on along the minus strand of JAKSZT010053929.1, from coordinate 55,874,421 downwards.
AGGTATAGACCAGCTTATAAACATAATCCAATATCTATTTTTGGAATTCATAAACAATATCAAATAGCTACACTCCACACTCTGAATTCCAAAAATACATTACAATATTCAAAAACCTAAAATCAGTAACAATGCAAGTACAAAATCATATCACAATCAATTTAAAGAAATACAGTTTGTCTTGGGGCAGAATCCCATCTGGTTGTAGAACCCTGAATCTTACAAAACAATTGATCTGCTTTCAATACACAAATGGACAAAGGATAAACATTTTCATTACCATAAGGAGAATTTGGGAAGGAAACATGAGTCACAGGTCCTCTACAGTTCAGTAAACCTGCAGGGCATCCTTCATTTGATTTCAAAGCCTGAAAGTCATTCTTAAGATGATGGTTCCTGAGGCCTTATGGGAACCCACCCTTTCCACAGCCTTGCCCAACGGCCATTTTCTTGGTTCCACCCTCATCAAGCATCTGGGTGTCAACCAAGCTCTAGACCTCACCCTCCAAGAGCATTGGGGTGATTGCCACACCTTACCCAATCTTTGGGTTAGAATCTTAACCCCCCTAGTAGAGTGAAGTGAAGACAACATCCTCCCTAACCTTTGGCATACAGACTCAACCCTCTCAGAGCAATGAGTTGACCACCTAGCCTTCCCTAATCCGTGGGAGACAGGTTCAGCCCTCTCAGACCTATGGAGTGCTGACCTTAACCACCCTAATCCTTGAGGAATGTACTCCACCTTCTCTGTACCCTGGGGCAGCAAAACTCTCCCCGTATATCAGACTGGAACATCTACCCTCTTCAACTGCCAGGGAAAACTCACCCTCTCTGTACACATGGGTGGGGCTCCTCTCTTGGCCCAAGGTGATGTCTTAATTCCAGATCTCAGCTTCCATGGCTTTCCTCTTAAAGCTGTTTTTCCTTCAGTGTCTCCTTTCCATGTCCCTTTTAGAGCAAGCTGACAGTGGTTTTGTTCATACAGCTCTCATTAAAAAGCTTGTTGGGGGGATGGATGTGGCTCAAATGGTGGGGCATCCTTCTCCCATATGGAGGGACCTGGGTTTGATCCCTGGGACCTCCCGGTAAAAAAAAAAAAAAAAAAAAAAAAGCTTGTTGGGTTAGCATGCAAGAAGCAGAGGTCCAAGCCATCAGATAGTAAGACTTTCCACAAGTCTTTCCTAGATAGCTGCATCTTCAATCCTGATTTACAAGTTCCAAGTTTAGTTAAGTCCTCAAATGGGGCACTATCGTCTGGGGCCTTGATTTCCAGAGACTTGGAAGTTCCAGAATCAGTTTCTGTTTTCTTTGTGCCCAGCAGTTCAGTTCTCAGCTTATCTCACTTGACTAGCATTCTGCTATAAGCTACAAGGAGAAGCCAAGCAGCATTCTCCGAGTTTACTTTGAAAAGTTCTTCAGCTAAATGCCCAGGCTTGCCATTTTCAAATTCTGCCTTCCATAAAACACCAGGAGTTAATCTTGCTAAGTTCTCTGTAACTTTAAAACACGGATTGCCTTTCCTCCAGTTTCCAGTAATAGTTTCATCATTTACTTCTAAGCCCTCATAAAAAGTCTCTTTAGAGTCCATATTACTATCAACAGCCTCTTCAAAGCACTGTAGGTCTTTTCTACCCAGCATCTCACAATTCCTCCAACAAATACCCCTTACCCATTTATAAAACTGTTTCAGCATTTTGGTAATTGAAAAAGCATGACCCCACTCTCCGGTACCAAATTCTGTATTAGTCAGTCAAAAGGGGTGCTGATGCAAAATACCAGAAATCTTTTAGGGTATTTATTTGGGGTAGAAGCTTACAGTTACCAGATCATAAAGCATAAGTTACTTCCCTCACCAAAGTCTATTGCCATATGTTAGAGCAAGATGTCTGCTGATGTCTGCCAGAGATAAGGCTTCCTGGGTTCTTTTCTTCCTGGGGCTCATTTCTCTCTGGGCTCAGTTGCTTTGCTCCTCCGTGTGCTTAGTTCCAGGGCTCCAGCTCAAAAACTCCAGCATCAAAACTCCAACTCAAAACTCCAACTCACTTCTCTGCTCTGCTATGTAGTTTTATCTGTGAGTCCTCGCCCCATTGGTGGGTGAGGACTCAATGTCCTACTGATGTGGCCCAATCAAAGCCCTAATCATGATTTAATCATACCCAGGTACAGAGACCAGTTTACAAACACAATCCAATATCTATTTTTGGAATTCATAAACAATATCAAACTGTTACAATGCATATTAAGCAATTCTTTTTTTTTTTTTTCCAGACAAACATGAAATACCAAGTGGCTAAACTTAAACAAGGACCTTATTGCTACCAATTAAAGGTTCCTTGATGAAATGTTTCAAAAATGTTCCAAAAACCTCAACCTCTTAAAAAATGAGCTTTTGCCAAAGTCAGTGTTGATGCATTTGCCCATTCCTAAAAGGACAATCTAAAAGCTATAGACTTGAAGATTAAGAGAGCAAAACAAAACAAAACAAATGTTTTTAGAGGCAAATATGAAGTGAATGTTGAATGTGAAAACAGTCACAGTATATTTTTATTAGAGCAACTAAATCAATTAAGATACATTCTGAAGTTCAAATTGGTCTTTCCAAAATAAGAAAACTTTGGGGAAAAATCTAATGTTAAATAATGAAATCAAAATGTTTTGAATAGAAAAGTCTTAAAACCCGTATCCCACCAAATACCTATGCCTTTTTCCTGCTCAAAGGAAAACTACCTGTTATTGGAAAAGCCTTCTAAAAACTAAATAACTTTAGCACTACTTTTTTTTTTAAGTCATATCCTTTAAGGTGAGCACATGGACAATTTCAGCCCTGTAACTTGCTGCAACAACAAAATAATGACCTGGTTTTATTTAACCAAGAGTGTGGTCATGATTCCCTCCCTTGGGGCATACAGGTGCAGGGACTAGCTGAATAAAACTGAGCCCACTGATTGAGGTTATGAAGAGTGAGTGTGGTGGAATACATACATAAATGATTTTTTTTTCTTACCAAAAAGTGTTCCTACTATAACATGACATGATGTAAGCACATGTCAGGAATCTCCAGAGAAAGCAGGGACTGAGCTTCATCCATCTTTGTATCCTTAGCATGATACCTTATATAGTAGATGTTCAATAAATGTAGATTGTGAAAAGGAGAGAATGAGAATTAGTGAGTTAATGAATAAATGAATAAACAAAATAATAAGTGCCATTTTAATCTAGAAGAACAACTTTCTGTTAAGAGTGTTTTGGTATTAAAAAATGACTTTTAAATTTCAAAACACATTTTCCTGATGAGCTTAAATCCAACACTAGTGGGACGTAAAAAGAAGAATGAAAGCAGCCCTTGGAAGTCACTTCCTGGGTCCCTCATATCCAGACAGGCTCCAGAAGTTCAGTGGAGCTGCTCAGCATGAAACTTCAGCATGAGTTGGCACAAAGAGTTCTGGCATTCAGCCTTCCTCAAAGTCATGACTCTTCAAAGAAGCATAAAAAGTAGCTGGCACTGATATTTTCTCTTTGAAGACTTAGAATCCTTAAGAGATTTGTCCCAGAAGTTCCAGACCCCTGACATTCTCCCACCCTCTAGGCCACACTCCGCTCCCCAACCTACACCACACCAGGATTCTCAGGTCCTGGACTCTTCATTCCCCTTATATAGACCCCACCCCACTCCTCTCCCCAAGCCAACACAAAACTGTTTACCAGTACATACTCTCTGCTCTATCTAGCCTGTTCTATAAGCATAAGATCCTTCATGTACTCTTCCTCAACCCTGGCAGCCTACAGTGACTGCTCTTATTCATGGCTATATCACTTAATCAGATTACCCCCCTTTTATTTATATATATATACACACACACACACACACACATATATATACATATATATATATATATATACACACACACTTGTCAATTTATGATGCCTCAAGGTTGAGGGCCATATTCTAACTCTTTTGCATGCATTTTACTGTACTTTGCAATGAGATTCTTTTTCTCTGAAACTACTTCTGTAGCTTCTTTATTTGAGGCATGTTAATCCAGAGCAAAGCCCTTTCTGAACCAGTATGCAATGGTAGTGGAATAGGAGTTGACCCTTGTTATGTGGGAGAGTCAGATAAAGAATTTTTCCACCCAGAAAATTCATCTCTGCATGGATATGCAAAGAGGTCAGATGTAAACATTGCTCCGCAAAGCACCATGATGGCAGATCCAGTTCCTATAACCAATATCATATAGCAGTCATGTAGCCACAGAAGCAGTGATGATGGCGGTGATGGTGATGACAGATTATGTGGATACCTAGGAGAGCATAGGTGTATTTTCTACATAAAAATACAATATTTTCAACATTCTCATGTCCCAGATTTCTCAGTGTTGGAGGGCTTCAGGGCTGTCCCTGATCCTCTTCTTTTCTCTATCTATACTATTCCCTTGATGATCTCACCCAATCTCACAGCTTTATACTCTATCTAGAAGATAAGGATTTCTTGATTTATATGTCTGGTCCAGACATTGACCTGAACTCTACTCACCTTCCTACTCAACATTTTCACTTGGTTGTGTAATAAATATCTGGAATTTAACATGCCCCTAATTGTGCTCCTGATCTTTCACTACCACCATCACCCCAAAAACAAACAAAAAGGGAAGCGGCTTTGGCTCAAGCAATTGAGCTCCCATTTACCATATGGAGGGCCTGGGTTCCATCCCTGGGACCCACTGGTAAAAAAAAAAAAAAAAAAAAATAGGAAAAAAGGCACCCCAGACCTGCGCAGCATGGAGAAGCACAGGCCCCTGCGCAGCGAAGCGACACACCAAAAAGATGATGACACAACCAACTCGAAAAATATATATAAATAAATAAAACCTGTCCCACTTGCAATGTTTCCAAACTCAGTTAATGATAACTCCATCCTTCTAGTTGTTTTAAGCCAAAAACACTTAGAGCCATTCTTCCTTTTGGCTCTTCTGCCAAAACATATACAGAATCTGATCACTTCTCTCTCTCTCCACTGATAGCAGAGTGGTCTACACGTAGATTTTTGCAATAGCTTCTTGTTTTAGTTTTCCAAAGAGCTGCTGATGCAAAGTAACTGAAATGTGTTGGCTTTTATAATGGGGATTTATTTGGGGTAAAAGCTTACAGTTCCAAGGCCTTGAAATGTCTGAGTGGGATGGTGACCACTTAACTCAAAATAAAAGTTCTGAAGACAGAGAGTTGGACTAGAGGCAGCAGTAATTTATTTCTTTCTCATGAGGAAGGGCACAAGCCCAAGCTAATGGAAGCAGGTAAGTGCATGTAATCAGTACAAGAACAAAGAATATATGTTGATCCTGACACAATGTCCCAGTTCCCTCCCTCCCTGCCTCACCCATTTCCCCAGTGGCCAGGGACTAAGGGCATACAATCTTAAGCATAAAAACTAGCCCAATCATGGAGTGATACCCTTACTGACATGGTTTTTGGGGAGATGAGCTACAGGTGGGGACTGTAGGAATGTGGGGTTTAACTTGTTGTGATTAGGATTCGAGCAAGAATGTGAGAGGGTTAGACAGGACCCAGAAATGAATGTACGAGAGTGAGGCAGATGGGAAGCAGGGAATTCAGTTTGAGAAGAGACCACCTTTGTTCTATTTCTCTCATGTCCAAATTAAGGCATCAGTAGAGATGCTTTCTCACCAAAGTCAGCTGCCACATGGTGAAACAAGATGGCCACCATATCTGTGTAGGTCTCTGTCTTCCACTCCATAATCTCTCATCTCCCAGAGCTCAGCTGTGGGCAACAAGGCATAGGGCTTGTCTCTTTCTGGGACTCCTCTATCAGTCTCGGCTGCTCTACTTTCTTCTCAAGTTCAGTTGCAAGCTATTGGGCATATGGCACATCTCTCCCTGGGCTCAGCTCTTTGAGCCTCTTGGGCTTCTCCTTGCAGTTCAGTTGTGGGCAAAACTGGAGTCCTTTCTCTCACATGATAGGATCAAAATGGCAGCTTCTTTTATCTGTGTCTGTCTCTCTCTGTGTCTCTGTTTATATCAGACCCAGCCAGACAGCAGAGACCCAAGCTGGCTTATATCTCACTCATGTGTCCAATCAAAAGCTCTAAAGCGATCTTATCAAGTAATCTAATCAAATGACCCTCAACCAAATTTAAAGCAATCAAAGGGTATCCTTCTCACAGGAATAGATTAGTTTAAAACATAATCTTTCTCTTTTTGAGATTCATAAAATAATCTCAAACTGCCACATCTCTTAGTCTCCCTGCTCCCACCCTCAGCTCCTTCCAGTCTAATCTCCACACAGTAGTCAGAGAATGATACTTTACAAATGTAACTCAGATCACGTTACTCCTCTACTGGCCTCCAATTTCACTTAAAGTCCAGGTACAAATCATTACAGTGGCTGACAAAATCCTAAGAGATCGTCCTCTCCCCAGTTCTTCTGTATTCTTCCCCTTGCTCACTCCACTCCACCCGTTTCTTAAACACTCAGAATGGGTCTCCTCCTGACTCAAGGATGTTGTTACCCTTGCTCATCCCTCTGTCTGAGGTGTGCTTACTCCAGATGGCCATGTGGCTCACTCTTGCACCTCCTTCATGTTTTGCTCTAATGTTAACCTCTCAATGAGGCCATCTTTGACTACCCTATTTTTAAAAGTAAATTTCCAACCCCAGGGCCTTCTTTCTCCCCCCACCCCCTTTTTTTAGGTACTGGGTTGGGGGATTGAACCCAGGACCGCTTATGTGGGAAGCCGGTGCTCAACCACTGAGCCACATCGGCTCCCCTGAGTTGGATTTTTCATTTGTTTTGCTTGTTGTTTGTTTTGTTCTGTTTTAGGAGGTATCAGGAACTGAACCCATGACCTCCCATGTGGGAAGCAGGCACTCAACCACTTGAGCCACTTCCACTCCCCTCTTTATGCCCTTTTGCTTCTTTATTTTTCTCCATAACTCTATGACCTTCTAATAGACTATCTAATTTATGTATTTATTTTATGCCTACTTCACTTGATTTTCAGCTTCATGAGGAGAGTTATTTGTTCATTTTGTTGTTGCCTAAAACACAGCTGGGCATCTAGGAGGCACTCAATAAATATTTGTTGCATGAATTAATGAATGAGTGACTCATTAATTAATTAATTATTAATTCATTAATTAATTCATTAATAATTTCTGTTTATAGGAGAAAGGAACAGCAACATTGTGAAGTTACTCATGACAACCCCACTAAAAATAAAGACTCTTGAGGCATAATCATTTTTTGTTTGTTTGTTTTTTGAGGTACCATGGCCAGGGATTGAAACTGGGACCCCTTATAAGGGAAGCCGGCGCTCAACCACTAAGCCACATCGTCAACCCTGCATAATCGGTTTTAATCCTGATTCTACCTCATACTAATATCTTGACCTTGTTGTAAGTCACTGAACTTCTCTGACCCTCAGTGTCTTCATCTGTAAGGTGGGGATAATACTACTTACTCAGTGTACATCAAAAGGCCATTTTGAGGAAAAAATATAATGTACATGAAAACAGTATAAACTCTATGTAAGTTCTAATTTTGACAATTTCAAACAAGTTGATTTAATTTTAACCATGAAATTTCAAGAATAAATCAACTTAATTCCTTGATTTCTTTTTACTGAACTTGTTCTTTTGACTTATTTAACATTATATCACATAATGTTCTAGGACATTTCAAGAATTGTTGTCATTTAGTTTTACTCATTCAACTTTTCTTGTGTAACCATCCAAAGGTTTTTTATTATTTTTATTGTCTTATAATTGTAAGATTCTAAAGGGAAGAAATTTTGTGGTAAATGATTTTCTATTTCCTTTTTATAGTAGGTTCTCAATACATGTTTAATGGCTAAATTTTTGCCAAATGAACTTGTTGAATAGATTCCTAGAAAGGAGAGCTGTGGTGGAAGTTACCCAGAAATACTGGCTTGCAGAAACCAGGTCCAAATGTCTTGGACTTGAGGTACACAGCAATATTAATTATATGTTATATATAATTAATATGTTGTAATATTACATGATTATGATACATTATTATAATTAATATAGTAAATTATAATTTAGATAGGATACCAAACCCAATATCTTAAATATTATAACATTCTTTTTTATTTTTATTTTTTGAGGTACTGGGGCTGTGGATTGAACCAGGACCTTGTATGTAGGAAGCTGGTGCTCAAGCACTGAGCCACATTAGCTCCCCTGAGTTGGTTTTCTCATTTGTTTGCTTGTTGTTTGTTTTTTTGTTTTTAGAAGGCACTGGGGACTGAACCCAGGACCTCCCATGTGGGAAGCAGGCGCTCAACCACTTGAGCCACATCCACTCCCCATTATATCAATTTTCATCCTGCCTTCAAGCAGGATTGTGTTCAAACCATCTTAAGATTGGTAAGAATAAATAAAAGATACTTTCATTTCTATGGTCTTGGGCAGACTAAGACATGGGTACATCAAGTTAATTACATATAACAGACTTATTTGTTTAATTATCTCACTCTAATCTACCCCATAATTTTCAGGAGAAAATTCAGCATTTGCTTTTCATAATTCTTTCCTCTGTCAATTTCCAAGAGCAATACTCTGTACAACTAAATCTCATTCATAAATGCCATTGGAAAATGTAAATTCTGTTTAATTAAATCCTATTTTACAAGGATGTTTGTGGCTGAATACTTTATAAGAACAGAAAGTTGGAAACAACATGCTATCTACAGGGAACTGGTTTGATAAATTACAGTACCTACACAAAACTGACACTGTACAGCATTGAAAAGAATGAGGGAGATTTGCCTATATTGACCTAAAAATAAATCCTTGACAGATGAAAAAAGTTACAAACAAATATACATAGCACTGTTCCATTTTGTGAAAGGAATTACTTGCATATTCCTGCCTACATCACCATGTCTCTATAAGAAAAAATTGAAAAGGATAAGTAAAAAATTTAATAGGGGTAAAGTTTCCCCTGGAGGATGGTTTTAAGTGTGTGTATATGCAGAGGGAGGTGGGATTCCACCACTTACTTTACACCACATGTCAATAAAAAGCTGGAATAAGTGGTTTTATGTTATAGTATTTTTACCATTTTTCAAACAAAAAATTTTAATTAAAAAAATTTGCTTAATGGCTTCCACAGCTCTTCAGGCACTCTTAGCAACTCTGCAAAGGGAAACAGTTGCCTCTGTCAGGCGAAGCTGCCCAGGTAGGATTGGCTGCAGGTGGGGGGCAGAGAATCTTCCAGGTGCTACAGTCAGAAGACAAGAAATTCCACCTTTATTTGAGTGATAACTTAAAAACACAGATCTAGGAAACGAAAGCTAGGAGCTTCCAAATCTAAACTGATCCAGGAAATAATATTCTACAGCTTTCCTTAGCAATGCCTTGAATTTGTTTCCACTATTTACTTAGTATTTCCTGGCATTATCTGCTTATTTCCAAGGCTACTTTTCAAGCTATCCTTTTGGCCATACACCCCAGGGACCAAGCCACCTTCCATCACTTGGTCACAAGCTCAATTCTCTTTACAGTCCCAAGAGATCAGCACACACATAAAATGTGGCAAAGAGATTTTTTTTTTAACTGAGAACGAGAGGAATGAGAGTAGTCAATATGGGGAGGTTCCAAAGCTGGCAAACTGCTGAATGGGGTTCACAGCATTAGGCTTCTGAATGGAAGTGGAAGCTCACTAGGGCTTTAGACTTCCATTTTTATTTTTCTGGTGCTGGGCCTCACCAAATTGTCTCATAATTAGAGAATGCCACCAACTCTCTGTGTAACTTTGAGCAAGGGTCTTAACCTTTCTTTGGTCTTCTATAAAATCAGAATGATAACAGTGCTTGACCTCACCAGATTGCTGTGAGGATTAAATAAGTTAATGCATATAAACCATTAGAACAGTACCTGGGACATAAGCAGGCCTGATAAATGTTAGTTATTATTATTATATTATTATTTGTCTTTAAAAGCAGTCCCTTTGTCATGGGATCACTTTGTCCAAGCATCTCCAGGTGTCATGGTATTCAATGTACTGGGCCTCAAAGTACATAGATAATTAATAATTGTCCATCCTCCTCTGCATAAGAGACTCTTATCTCCACTAGAAACCCAGAGAAGTACCTTGAGTTTGTTTCCCCATATAATGTTCTGGTGGCTGACTATAAGGCAATTTCTGGCTTTGGATAAGACAGCTTGCCCCATAGTACTTTTGTGACTATGGAGGGTCCCTTCCTGATACCTCCAAAGAATGTGTGGAGAAATTTGCACAGCTACATTAGAAATTCTCACTCCAAAACTTTTCACTTTTTGCTTCTCCCAGACTGGAAAGAGTAGGAAGATCTTTGATCTGTGCCCCAGTCTGAGTTGAGGTCAAGCTGTTTCCAGCTCACCCTCTCAGGTCTGAGATTCCCAAAAAGGCAGGTCAGCTTAGCCTTGCTGTGGAGCTCTCGGTCTCATATGCAGCATGCTGGATAAAGAGAATTTTGCATCTGTTTAAAATATGGGTAACAGAGATAAAGTGGCCTGGCTTTATGAAAAGAATGATTCGTTCACTCAACAAACATCTATAAGTATTTACCTTTCCAGGCACTGTTCTAGGCCAAGTTTACTGCGAAGAACACAACAGACACATTGTGGCACTTACAATCCAAAGAAACAATTTGACCCACCATAAATAGAAAGTAACTGGATATTTGATTCATTCTCTATTTCCAGGCCCTACTCCCTCTACAGAGAATATTGAATAAATCTTAGCAGGGCCTAGAATCCCACATGTGACAAATCTCCTTCTCTTATTTCTTCCCCATCTTCCTCCTTTAATCTCTCCCTCCCTTCTTGCCTTCCTTCCATCTTCTCTCCTTGTTTTTCCTACTCATTAGTACTATTTATTGCTCGACTTGGATCTTTCTAAACACCACACTAATAACTTGCCACTTGTTCTACTTTTTATCCAGCCAGCAGATGGCAGGGGGTGGGGCTGTCCTTACTGCAGCTTAGAGGTCTTTGTCTTCAAGAAATACTGTTGGGCAACAGCTTACTATGTTTATAAATATCATTTGTTTTCCTCCTTCTTTTCAAGGGAAGTGAAAAACAGGACCATCTCAGTTATCAGGCAACATAAGGGAAAGCAGAATGGTGCTGAGTCCATGAGTTTTCAGATGGTCAGCTTGATCTTTAAGTGTAAAGAAGTATGTAAACATCCTCTTTAATATAAAATCTCCTAACTTAATCAATCCCAGGATGGTGGGATACCAATAAAATTATTTAAAATACCAAGTGCATCCAAAGCTGCAGAGAAAGGTTCAGCTAGAAACAAAGATGGAAAGTGCTGCCTCCCCAATCTCAACATCCACGCAGACGCCTGCTGCTGTGCAGGTTCACACCTACACACACAAGCAGACACATGCACATGCGCATGCACACTGGCACGCCTTTCAGACCACCTGCTTCCACAGCAGGTCTCGTCAGCATTTGCACTGTTGGGAGCTGAGGTTCAGTGAAGACTTCACAGAATGCCCCCTGCCAGTAGGCTCATATGGGGACAGACAGGTGGTCTCTCCATGTTACCTTCTATCATCTTTTCCATCTCTTATGTGACAGAGTAAGTGAATGAAAGATTACTGGCTCCCTTCCTTTTTTTCTTTTTCACGTATAATTTTTTTTAATCAGAGAAGTTGTAAGTTTATAGAAAAAGCATGCAGGAAATACAGAGTTCTTATATAAACCCCTGTTATTAACACTTTGCATTATTGTGGTATATTTGCTGCAATTGATAAAAGATTATGATAATTGTACTATTGAGTCCATAGTTTACTTTAGAGTTCACTGTTTATGTTGTACAGTCCCATGTTCTTAATTCAGTGCTGTTAATTATGTTCACAATGTTGTGCTACCATCACCACCATCCATTACTAAAACTTTTCCACCAATCCAAATAGAAACTTTGTACAATTTAAGCATTAATTCCCCATTCCCAGCCCCCACCCCAGCCCCTGGTAATTTATATTCCAGTTTCTAACTCTGTGAGCTTGCTTATTCTAATTATTCATATCAGTGAGATCATACAATATTTGTCCTTTTGTGTCCACCTAATTTCACTCAAAATGATGTCAAGGTTCATCCATGTTGTTACATGTATCAGAACTTCATGCATTTTTATTGCAGAATAATATTCCATTGTGTGTGTGTGTGTGTGTGTGTATCACATAGACTTTATCCATCCATCAGTTGATGGACACTAGGGTTGCTTCCATCTTTTGACAACTGTGAATAATGCTGCTATGAACATTGGTGTGCAAATATCTGTTTGAGTCTCTGCTTTCAATCCTTTTGGGTATATATACCTAGACATGGGATTGTCAGGTCATATGATAATTCTATACTTTACTTTCTGAAGAACTGCTGATCTGTCTTCCACAGCAGCTGTACCATTTTACGTTCCCACCAACAATGAATGAGTTCCTATTTGTCCACATCCATTCCAACACTTATTTTCCATTTTTGTAGTAGTAGCCATTCTAGTAGGTGTGAAATGGTATCTCATTGTGGTTGTGGTTTGCATTTCCCTAATGACTAATGATGTGCTTTTTGGTCATTGGCATATCTTCTTTGGAAAAATGCCTATTCAAGTATTTTGCCCATTTTTTAATTGGATTCTTTTTGTTGTTGTGTCATAGGATTTCTTTATATATTCTGGATATTAAATCCTTATCAGATATGTGGTTTCCAAATATTTTCTCCCATTGATCAGATTGTCTTTTCACTTTTCTGATAAAGACCTTTGATGCACAAGTTTTTTTATTTTGATGAGGTTTGGGGTCCCTAAATGATAAAGAGGGAACACATTTACAGAAAGTCGTGCAAGGGTTTTTATGCAGAATTTTGTCAGAAGACAATGGTGCTGCATGTTTTTCTTTGAGTGCAAATGTACATTGCTAAGATTTCTTTTTAAGATGGCATGTACTTTGAAAAGAGGAAATTGCATTTTTAAGAGTTTGAAAATCTTATGAGTGAGAAATATAAGAAATCTTACTTATTTTCACCTCTGTAGAAGAAATAAAAGATGTTTCTCATATTTCCTTTTCTCCAGTCTCTATCTGGCTGTTATTGTCTTTGGCAATTGATAACCAATGCATAGTGACTGCAATGCATAAATGAAAAAAAAAAAACCAAGACAAAAACGTTGTTTCTGGAATACATGCCGTATAGTTTGTTCCTAATAGGATTAACTCACCCTTTATCTAAGACTTCAGGTGTCGTAAATTAAAAATTACTCAAAAAAAGTATTTTTTTTTTTCTTTTGTTGCTTGTGCTTTGGGTGTAATGTCTAAACCATCGCCTAACATAAAGTTCTGAAGATGCTTCCCTATGTTTTCTTCTAGGAGTTTTATAGTTCTGGTTCTATTATTTAGGTATTTGATCAATTTTGAGTTTATTTTGGTGTATAGAATGAGGTAGGGGGCCCACCTTCATTTTTTTTTTTGCCTATGGACATCCAGTTTTCCCAGCACCATCTGTTGAAGATACTGTTCTTTCCCAATTGTGTGGACTTGGCATCCCTGTCAAAAATCAGTTTGCCATAAAAAAGAAACCAAAAAAATTTTTTATATAAAAAATAAGTTGGCCATGAGTGTAGGGTTTCTTTTTGAACCCTCAATTTGATTCCATTGATCTATATGTCCTTGTGCCAGACAGACATTATAGACCAGACTTATTGTGAAATAAGTTTTAACATGGGAAGTCCTCCAACTTTGTTTTTCTTTACCAAGAGGGCTTTGGCTATTCAGGGCCCCTTACCTTTCCACATAAATTTGATTATTGGCTTTTCCATTTCTGCTAAGAAGGCTGTTGGAATTTTGATTGGGATTGCATTGAATCTGTAAAGCGCTTTGGGTAGAATTGACATCTTAATGATATTTAGTCTTCCAATCCAAGAGCATAAAACGCCCTATTTATTTAGGTCTTCTTTGATTTCTTTTAGCAATGTTTTATAGTTTTCTATGTACAAGTCCTTTACATCTTTGGTTACATGTGTTCTTAAATATTTGATTCTTTTAGTTGCTATTGTAAATGGAATTTTTGTCTTTATTTTTTCTTCTGATTGTTCATTGTTTGTGTATAAAAACACTTGATTTTTGGGTGTCGATCTTGGAACTGCCACTTTGCCGAATTCATTTATTAGCTCTAGGAGCTTTGTTGTTGATTTTTCAGAAGTTTTATTTTTTCCTTTCCAATTTGGATACCTTTTATTTCTTTTTCTTGCCTATTTGCTCTGGCAAGAACTTCCACTACAATGTTGAATAACAGAGGTTACAGTGGGCATCCTTGTCTTGTTCCTGATCTTAGACGGAACACTTTCAGATTTGGGGTGATTTTAACACTTGTGGTTTTTTTAATTCATTTTTCTTCAAAAACATTTAAATTTTCTTCAATAAATATGTATTTCTTTATCATATGGAAAATTATTTAAGTGGATGACACTAAAGGAACTAATGCATATAAACCAAATAATAAACTGTACCATGCTCACTCTAGAGGAAAAAAATGAATTCTTATACATATTTTTATGTGCTTCTACTTTTCAAGATGTAGTCTCTTGCCCTTCAGGCTTGTTAGAGGCAGAGATGTGCCATATGGCCTGGGGAATTAGTCACTACCACCATCCCAGGCCTCAGCCTCAAAATTACTCAAAATTACAATTGCACTGGGTCCCTTGATCTCCTAGGGCCTCTTGAGATATACTTTTCAAACAAATTCTAGGACACTACCCAATCCATCATCTGAAACTATGATAAAAATTCAGTTAATAGTGTGTTTGATGTACTCTAAATTCATTTGGGAAACATCTTCAGATTTTTAAAGTAAAGATGAACCTAATTCCATGCTGTACATCTATACAGCAAGTAAAATGGGATCCAATCTATCAACCCAATAGCCAATAGCTGGGTAATACAGGGAACAGGAAAGTCTGTTTTGGCCTCCAATTCCTCCTTGTTTTATCCATCTGGGACTGCCTTCCCACTTTAATAACCAAGAAGGAAATGTGGTCACTGCCACTAGGGCATATCACCTTGGGGTCAAATATTTCTGGTATAATATCCTCTCTGTGGAATGTGGCTCTTAAGCAGAATGCTTTAAGTAAATAAATACAGTAATTTTCTTTTCCAGCTTTAGAAGACTGAGATTGAACCTGGTATGCAACAGAAAGCGTAGGTGTTGTGCACAAGAAACTTAGGAAGGAACAATTATTGAATCCAGTTTTGTGTTATTATTTAAGCTACAGTATAATCTCTTAAGACAATAGCACCTGGAATAGAAATGTGTATAGGCTAAAAGATTCAGTATAAAAGCCTCATGGAAGGA
The DNA here is from genome assembly GCA_026826555.1 of Tolypeutes matacus. NCBI lineage: Eukaryota > Metazoa > Chordata > Mammalia > Cingulata > Chlamyphoridae > Tolypeutes > Tolypeutes matacus. The sequence goes on along the minus strand of JAKSZT010053929.1, from coordinate 55,859,049 downwards.
TATTCTTTTTTATTCATTAATTTCCTTGAATATGGTTTGTGGCCTGGAAAAAAAATGAGATTGTTTCTTCTTTAAAAGTTAGCTTTCTGGTGATAGTAACTAAAGTACAACTATATTGAATTTATCTTGAATGGGCTAATAGAAAGACAGGGTGAGGGCATCATTCAGATTTTTGGGTATGTCTCTCTCTGGTCCAAAGCTTCAAGAAATCAAAGTAGAGACTTCTTGGAGAAAAAAATATTGAGCTAATAAACCCTGTTCCTGGAATATTTTCTTAGTTTTAAGGCACTTGTTTTTTTTTCTTTCTATTTAAATTAATAAAAGCCAATATATCATTTTTGGTTTGATTTGTCCAAGGGAAATCCCATTGTATATAACCTTTCATATGCTCAGTGTCAAATGCCTCTTTTTATCTCCATTTCAGCCTCACAGTTGATTATGTGCTACCTACAGTACAGACACAAGCTACTATTAAAAGAGGTGCTAAATACACAAAACAGGTTATTATTCAGGAGAGGCTTTTTAGTAATGTGTAACTTGCAATTTAATTTATTTCTTTCCCCCACAAAGTTACAAACTATTGCAAATACCATGAAACATGTTCACTTACAGAGTCATAAAAGGGGGATTTATTATACATTTCCTGTTTCAGCTGAGGTTTTGTTATAATTCCCACAGGTAAACCAAAAACAGGATAATTTTAACTTCCTTTAGTAATTGCTCAAACATGAATTTAGCTAATATAGAAGGAAATGGGAACTGGTTTTTAAAAATGTGTTAAAGACTGAAAATTAGATTTTTTGTTGTTGTTACTTATAACTAATTTTAACCTCTGGGTGTTGGACTGTCTTTTATATTCTTAAGATAATACTTAATCATTTTGTCTATTTTATAAAATTATTAATTGTGAGGTTTCAGAATAAAATCAGCTAACTTGATAAATTTTGCATAATATATTGGAATATAACTTCAAAGCTAATTTTTCTAAACTACTTTTCCTTTGCAATGTACACTTACTTCTTTAAAAATAATAAATAAATAAAATGGTTTTCCCAAACACCTCAATCTATAGTTACAGCTGTATTTGGTTACTCTTTGCACCGGAAATAAGTTGATTGCTTTTTCTTCTTAGCTTTCCAGCATTGCTCCTGAATCCTTTCCATACACACAACTCTGATTTCAAAGAGAAATCCCACTGGGAGTCTGGAAGAGGGGATTGTGAGAGAAGGAAGTTATGCTGATTTCCCAACCCCCAAAGACACCAGTGAGCATTTCAAATACTTGCAGATTAAAAGAGACTGCTTCATTCTAAATTGAAAGTTTGGTTTATCACACTGGCAAGTTTTCACAGCTCAGCCATCTCATCCCTCCTTCCTCTCTCACTCCTGATTTGCTTAGCCAAATAGTGTGGCTGTTTAAAGAGCCATGGCAATCCAAGACATGGACGGCTATTGTATCTAGCTGCAGCGCAGCCACAACTGTATATTTGGAAGAACACATCACACGGCCCCCAAGTGTTACAGTCACAATTTGCGACTTAGCTTAATCTGACTTCTGGCATACTTTGATTCTCAACTTTGAAAGATTCCAGGAAGAGGGGGCAGGGAGCTCTAGGGAGAGGAAACAGTTTTTAAATGTTTAAACATTTGCTGATGGTGAAATAAGACTCTTAACTTTGTTAACTAAGGATCATTTCTAATGGAAATCTTTCCAGCTTTAGAAGACTGAGATTGAAGACTTGCAAGCATTCATTCAATTAATATTTTATACGTTGTACAATGCAATGATTCTTAACCTTTTCTCCACCCCCCTTTGAAAATATAATGAATATGGATTATTCCCCCAGGAAAACACACACACATATAAATACAAAACGTATGTCATAAACCTCCTGAAATGAAATCCTCTGGAGCCCCCCAGGTTAAGAGACAACGTTTCTTTCAATCCCAGGTTGATCAACCGTGCTCTGTGCTCCTCCCCCACTACACCCACAGGTTTTTGATGCAGGTTAGAGTAGGGAACGAGAGAAAACGGACGGTCATAGAGCAGAGACACAACCATCACAGCTAAAAAAAAAAACCCGCCAAAAACCTGGTCATGAGGTCGCCTTCAAGGTCTCATTTGACAGTCCCAGTTGAGAAAGCCCTGAGGGCCCCGAACAGGAAGACTTCGCCATTGGTTCCCTAAAGGTGACGGAGAGAAATCTGATTGGACTATATTATGGCCAATGAGAAGCTGAGAAAAGAACCAATCGGTAGCTCAGCTGGTCTCAATGTCTACTCAGCCTACTGAAGGGAGGAAGAGGAAAAGCAACCTTAATAAAGCCTAATCCTAGCCCCCAGCGGTGCACCTCTCGCGGTTGAAGACGCCAGCGCTCCTGTCTCGTGTGTTCTTTTGCTTTGTTTTGCTTCACGTCAAACCCTTTACTTTCTTGCTTCAACTGTGGCGCATCCTTTCTCGACACATGGCCAAGAACCTGGAAGTCCACCCGGCAACACTTTCACAACGTGAAAGGACACAGTCCTAAGTCTACCGGTAAGTCTCACACTCGCCATTAGTCCAATTACCAAGCCGCGTTATTGAGAAATATTTTGCGCAGCCTTTTGCACGGGACCCAGGAAAGTGTGAGATTGAAGTGTTTGGGAAAGAAGAAACTCATGCTGGGGTGGGAGTCAGGAGTTCTGTTACACATGTAAGCTTACTAGACCGCAGATCTTCTTGTGTGAAATAAATTGATAGAGCATGAAAGCAAAGGTCCCCTCTAGTCATACATTCTGCAAATGACTTACTTATTCATTCGAGCCAATGATACCCAGTAGTTGAGAGCACAAATCTTATCTCTCCAGCTTGGATTCTGATCTAAGCTTTAGCAATTGCTAGCTGTATTGGGCAAGTTAATTCTCTGCAAGTGCCCCACCTATAAATAGGAAAATAATAATTAATTCATATGTTTGCTATATAGAATAAATTTTGGATAAATGGAATACAGTTAGCCTAATGCTTCACAAAGTGTTTAATGAATAACTATTGTTTTTACAAAAAAGCCAAGTATCTTCCCCTCAATCCTTACACCAAAATAATAAATTGACATTTTAAAAGAATGAAACCATAAAAGTACTAGAAATGACACGGAGAAATTTTTAATCTAAAAAAAGGATAAATTGTGTACATAACTATTTAAAAGTTCTGTATGGCTAAAAATAAAAAGCCAAAAGACAAATTATAAATTTGGATAACATTTGCCAAACATATGACAGATAAAAGACTAATTCCCATATTATATATATAAAGAGCTCTTACAAATCAATAAACATGTGAAAAGATGCTCAGCCTCACTCAGACACTATTTTTCATCCATTAAATCAAAAGAGATTAAAAAGTTTGATAATACTGCTGGAAAGTGGAGAAATAGGACCCAGACACCATACGGGTGTAGACTGACAACTAATTTGGAGGAAAATTTGGCAATATTGATCAGCTTATTAAAATATATACCCTTTGACCTAAAGAACATATTTCTGGAATTTGTCAAGTATATATATTTACCCAAGTGCCCAATGATGTATATTTAGATGTTCACTGTTGCATTGTTTGTGATGTATTTAAAATGAAGATAATCTGAATGACCAGCAATAGAACACTGTTAATCAAAAATTGGGGGTATTTCAAGATATTGGTTTATATTTTTTCGTTTAAAAAAGTTATTGAGGAAAGCAGATGTGACTCAAGCAATTGGGCTCCTATCTGCCATATAGGAGGTCCAGGATTTGGTTCCCGGTGCCTCTTGGTGAAAAGCAAGCTGGCCCAGATGGAGCGCTGGCCCATGCAGAGCGCTGGCCCATGCAGAGCGCTGGCCCGCGCAGGGGTGCTGGCCCACGCAGGAGTGCTGACCCGCATAGAGTGCTGGCCCGCATAGAGTGCTGACCCACACAGAGAGCTGGCGCAGCAAGATGACACAACAAAAAAAGAGACACAGAAGAGAGACAATAAGAGACACAGCAGACCAGGGAGCTGAGGTGGCACAAGAGACTGAACGTCTCTCTGCCACTCTGGAAGGTCCAGGACTGGTTCCTGGTGCTGCCTAAAGAGAAGACAAGCACACAAGAACACACAGAGAGCAAACAGTGAGTGCAAAACAAGGAGGGGTGGGAGGAAAAATGAATAAATAAATAAATCTTTTAAAAAAATTATTGGAGTATATCATTCATACATGAACATACATAAACAATAAATGTATAGTAAAAGTTGTGAAATTACAAAACAAAACATGCATAATACCAAACAGGGCTTCCATGCTTCTCCCATGCATCTCCCTTGCATTGCTGTGAAACATTTGTAACAAATTGTGAAAGAGCAACCTTAAAGTATTACTACTAATTATAGTCATATCTTACATTTGGTGTATTTTTACCCAACCTACCCTATTTTTTTGTTGTGAATAAACCATATAATTTATTTAAAGTGTGCAATCAATGGCATTTGGAATAATCACTGATTTGTGCATTCATCACTTCAATCAAAATGAGTGCTCTTTCATTACTCAAAAAAAGCCAACAAAAAACACACCACTATCTACCCATATGTTAGCACTACTAATTACAAATCCTATGATGTGCTTTCACAATTTCTATTCATTTCCAAACATTTACAAACAAATTTTTACCAATTCTGCACAGATTAAACCTCAGCTTTTCACTCTCTAACCACATTCTATTCTCTGGTGACATATATTCTAGCTATTAACTCCATGAGTTTGCTCATTGTATTTAGTACATAATAGCAAAGTCATACAATATTTGTCCATTTCTGCCTGGCTTGCTTCATTCAACATAATGTCCTCCAGGTTCATCCATGTTGACATATGCTTCACAACTTCATTTCTTCTTACAGCGGAATAATATTCTATCGTGTATATACTACAGTTTGTTTAAACATTCATCAGTTGATGGACACCTGGGTTGTTTCCATCTTTTGGCAATTGTGAATAATGTCGCTTTGAACATCGTGTACAGATGTTTGTGTCACTGCTCTCAGTTCTTCTGGGTATATACCTAGTAGCGGGTTTGCCTGGTCACATGGCAAATCTATATTCAACTTCTTTAGGAACCACCAAACAGACTTCCACAGTGCTTGTACAATTCTATATTCCCACCAACAGTGAATAAGCATTCCTGCTTTCCACATCCTCTCCAACACTTGTAGTTTTCTGTTTTGTTAATGGTGGCCACATTAGTAAGTGTGAAATGATATCTCATTGTAGCTTTGATTTGCTCTTCCCTAATACCCACTTATGTTGAACATTTTTTCATGTGTTTTTTTCACCATTTGTATTTCTTCTTTAAAAAATGTCTATTCAGGTCTTTTGCCCAGTTTTTAATTGGGTCATTTGTTTTTTTATTGTTGAGTTGCAGGATCTCTTTATATATCATGGATATTAGACCCTTGTCGGATGTGTGATTTCCAAATATTTTCTCCCATTGAGTAAGCTGCCTTTTAACCTACTTCAAAAGTCCTTTGAGGTGGAGAAGTATTTAATTTTGAGAAGTCCCATTTATCTATTTTTTCTTTTGTTGCTCATGCTTTGGGTGAAAGGTTTAAGAGACCCACACCTACTACAAGGGCTTGTATATATTTCCCTACATTATCTCTTAGGAGTTTTATGGACGTGGCTTTTATGTTAGGTCTTTGCCATTTTGAGTTGATTCTTATATACATACTGAGATATGGGTCCTCTTTCATTCTTTTGATTTTGGATATCCAGTTCTCCCAGCACAACTTATTGAACAGACTGTTCTGTCCCAGAAAAGTGGAACTTGTAGGCTTATCAAAGATCAGTTGACTATAGAGGTTTCTGAATTCTCAATTCAGTTCCCTCAATTTCATTTATTTCTGCTCTTATCTTTGTTATTCTTTTTTTCTGCTTGTTTTGGAATTGGTTTGCCATTCTTTTTCTAGTTTCTCCAGTTGTTTAGTTAGATCTTTGATTTTAGCTTTCTTCTTTTTTAGTATAGGCATTTAAGGCTATAGATTTTCCTCTCAGCACTGTCTTTGCTCTATGCCATAAGTTTTGATAAATTGTGTTCTCATTTTCATTTGTCACAAGATATCTACTAATTTCCTTGCAATTTCTTCTTTGACCCAGTCTGTTGTTTAGATTCCATATATTTGCAATTTTTCCCCTTTCCCACCTATTATTGATTTCCAGGTTCATTCCATTATGACCAGAGAAGGTACTTTGTATAATTTCAGTCTTATTGAATTTATTGAGAACTGTGTTATGGCCTAATATGTGGTCTATCCTGGAGAAAGATCCATGAGCACTTGAAAGGAATGTATAACTTGCTGATTTGGGGTACAATGTTCTGTATGCATCTATCAGGTCCAGCTGATTTATTATATTGTTCAAGTTCTCTGTTTCCTTGCTGATCTTCTGTCTAGGTGTTCTATCTATTGATGTGAATGGCATATTGTAGTCTCCAACCATAATTGTAGAGATGCCTGTTTCTCCTCTCATTTTTGCCAGTTTGCTCATGTACTTTGGGACACCCTGGTTAGGTGCATAGATATTTATGACTGTTACTCCTTCCTGGTGGATTTTCCCTTTTATTAATATATAATGGTCTTCTGCATCTCTTACCTTTTTTTTTTTTTTTTTTTGCATTTTAATTCAGCTTTGTCTGACACCACTCTAAGTACCTCTACTCTCTTTTGGTTACTATTTTCATGAAATATCTTTTTCCAACCTTTCACCTCCAGTCTATTTGCATCCTTGGGTCTAAGGTTAGTCTCCTGCAGACAGCATATGAATGGCTCATCCATTCTTATCCATTCTGTCAGCCTATGTCTTTTGATTGAGTTTAATCCATTAGCATTCAGTGTTATTACTGTAAAGTCATTACTTACTTCAGCCATTTTATCCTTTGGCTTTCATATGTCATGTCTTTTTTTTTTTTTTCTTCCCCATCTTTTTACCTTTTTGTCTGCCCTTTCTGATAGTCTTCACAACTACACTCTACTCCAAGCCTCTCTGTCTTCTTTTCTCTTTTCTGGCTGCAGAACGCCCTTTAGTATTTCCTGCAGAGCTGGATTCTTGCTTATGAACTCTCTTAGTTTCTGTTTATCTGTGAGTATTTTAAACTGACTGTCATATTTGAAGGACTGTTTTACCGGGTAAAGAATTCTTCGCTGGTAGTTTTTCTCTTTCAGTATCTTTATTATATTATACCACTGCCTTCTCACTTCCATGGTTTCTGAAAAGAAATCCACACTAAGTCTTACGGGATGTCCCTTGGATGTGATGTTTTCCTTTTCCCTTGCTGCTTTCAGAATTTCCTCTTTATCTTTGGCATTTGGCATGACATATATGTTCATGTCTTTCATGAGAGTTGCAAATTTTTCAGTCATATTTTCCCAAATACTCTTTCTGCCCCTTTTCTCTTCTTCATCTGGAACTCCTATAACACGTATGTTGGTGCACTTCATGCTATCATTCTACTCCCTGAGTCCCTGCTCATTTTTTCCATTCTTTTCTCTCCGTTCTTCTCTTTTCAATTTCAGTTGTTCTTTCCTCTCCTTCACTGATTCTTTCTTCCATGATTTCAAATCTGCTGTTGTATGCCTCTATTGTATTTTTTTTTTTTTAGATTTAATTTTTATTTATTTTATTTTTCTTTATTTACCACTCCCCTCCCCCCAGATGGTTCACTCGTCTGTCTGCTCATTGTTTGCTTGCTTTCTCCAGGAGGCTCCAGGAATCAAACCCAGGACCTCCCACATGAGAGGTGAATGCCCAATAGACTTCCCATGGGCTGTGGCATCTGTTGGCTTGTGGCCTCTGCTTGTTGTGGCAGGGGTGGAGTCTAGTTCTGTTGCAGTGGCGTCTAGCTCTATTGCGGCAGAGGCAGCATCCAGCTCGGTTGCGGCGGCATCTATTTCTGTTGTGGAGGGAAGTGACATCTGCTTATCTTCTTTTAGGAGGAACGGAGACCCAAACCCGGGACCTCCCCATGTGGTAGGCAGGCACCCAAGTGGTTGAGCCACATCTGCTTCCCTCTATTGTATTTTTAATCTCACTTATTGTGTCTTTCATTCCCATAGCTCTGTTATTTTTCTATCCAAGAGTTCCAATTTTCTTTGTGCTCACCCAGTGTCTTCTTAATGTCTTTTTTCTTTAGCTGTGTTGTCCTTCAAATCCATGATTTGATGGAAGATTTGTATGGACCTCATTGAATAGCTATTCCAATTCCTGTGTCTCATCTGGAACTTTGATTTGTTCCTTTGCCTGAATCATATCTTCCTTTTTCTTAGCATGGCTTGTAATTTTTTGCTGATGTCTGGGCATCTGATTCTGATGCTGAGTTTACTCTGATGTTCAAGTTTCTGTCTCTTATCTAGGGATTTACTGTTAAGTAGCTGTGTGCTACCACTGTTCAACTTGTTCTAGATATTTAGGATTGGCCCTGCTTAAACTAGGACTGAGGACCCAGTAATGGGGTACAGGTCAGTTTCCAAGGGCCTTGGAGTGGGGAGCAGTAAAGGTACCTGATTGCCTTTTTTATTTATTTATCATTATTTCCCCCCTTTTCTACACTTTAGTGGTTGCTAGTAGATGACATTCTTTGGCAGACTTCTCAGTTTGGCCCCCAGGTGCTGGAGGGGAGGCATTCAATGTAACTCCTCAGCTGGGTAGGTGGTATAGAAGCATTGTCCTCAGGGTTGGCCAAGCCTCACAAACAAACTTTCTCAAAAGCTGTTTTCCTCCCTTGGCTGGCCACACCCTCCCTCCCTCTGCCCCCTCAGCAACCATTCCAGGGCAGTAGAGAGGTGTTTGAGAAGGCAAATTATCTTTAGCTCCTTGCAGGCTTTCTGTGAAAACAATGTCATGGCCCACCCAGCCTGGAAGTGTGTGACCCCTCCAATCCAGCAGACCAAGTTTTCTGACCAAAATCTAAATTTGCTGTAGGCTGTCTCCCTCCCTCTCCCCTTTTTTAGGGAAGATGACCCCCGGAACTCCCTCAGTCTGCAGCCAATGCAGTCCACAGCTGCCGCAGTTTGCAGACTGCTATTTGCTCCAAGGGTGAGTACCTGCATAATACATGTGATGTATTATATTAATTGATTTTCTTATGTTGAACCACCTTTGCACACCTGGGATAAATCCAATTTGATCATGGTGTAGAATTCTTTTAATGTCTGTTGGATTTAATTTGCTAGTGTTTTGTTGAGTAGTTTTGTATCAATATTCATAAGAAATTGGTCTTTAGTTTTCTTTTTTTATAGTATCTTTATATGGCTTTGGTATTAGGGTGAGGTTGGTCTTGTAAAATGAGTTAGGTAATGTTTCCCTCCTCTTCAATATTTTGGAAGAGTTTGAGCAGGATTGATATTAATTTTGCTAGGAATTGTTGGTAGAATTCACCCACGAAGCTGTCTGGTCCTAAGCTTTTCTTTGTTGTGAGGGTTTTGATTACTGATTCAATCTTGTTACTTGTAATTGGTCTGTTGAGAGCTACTATTTCTTCTAAAGTCAGGGTAGGTCATTCATGTGTTTCTATGAATTTGCCCATTTCATCTAGGTTGTCTAATTTGTTGGCATACAGTTGTTCATAATATCCTCTTATGATCCTTTTTATTTCTATGGGGTCAGTAGTAATGTCCATCTTCTCATCTCTGATTTTATTTGCATCTTCTCTCTTTTTTCCTTGTCAGTCTAGCTAAAGGTTTGTCAATTTTATTGATCTTTTCAAAGAACCAACTTCTGGCTTTGTTAATGTTTTCTATTGTATTTTTATTCTCTATTTACTTATTTCTGCTCTAATCTTTGTTCTTTCTTTCCTTCTGCCTGCTTTGAGTTTAGTTTGTTGTTCTTTTTTTCTAGTTGTTCCAGGTGGGCAGTTAAGTCTTTGATTTCAGCTTTTTCTTCTTTTTTAATGTAAGGATTTAGGGCTATAAATTTCCCTCTCAGCACTGCCTTCACTGCATCCCGTAATTTTTGGTATGATATATTCTCATTTTCATTCATCTCAAGGTATGTTCTAATTTACCTTGTAATTTCTTCTTTGATGTATTAATTATTTAATGATGTGTTGTTTAGCTTCTGTGTACTTATGGATTTTCTTGTTTTCTGCTTGTTATTTATTTCCAGTTTCAACCTATTGTGGTCAGAGAAGATACTTTGTATAACTGTAATCTTTTTAATTAATTGAGCCTTGTTTTGTCACCCAACATGTGGTCTATTATGGAGAATAATCCATGTGCATTTGAGAAGAATGTATATTTTGCTGCTAGGGGGTGCAGTGTTCTGTATATGTCTAGTAGGTCTAGCTCATTTATCAAATTATTCTAGTTATCTGTTTTCTTATTGATCTTGTCTTGATGCTCTATCTATTCATAAGAGTGGTGTTTTGAAGCCTCTAACTATTATTATAGTGGTGTCTATTTCTGCTTTCAGTTTTGCCAGTGTTTGCCTCATGTATTTTTTTTGGCACTGTGGTTAGGTACATAAATATTTAGGATTGTTATTTCTTCTTGGTGGACTGACCCTTTCATTAATATATACTGTCCTTCTTTGTCTCTTGTAACATCTTAAGATCTATTTCTCCCATGTTAGTATAGTTACCCTAGCTCTTTTTTGTTTACTATTTACATGGATTATCTTTTTTCATTCTTTCACTTCAACCTCTTTATGTCTTTGGGTCTCAGGTGAGTCTCTTGTAAACAACATATGGTTGGATTGTGTTTTTTAATCCATTCTGCCAATCTGTAACTTTTGATTGTGGAGTTTAATCCATTATATTCAGTGTTATTATGTAAAGACAGTACTTACTGAAGTCATTTTGTCCTTTGATTTTTAGATGTCATATCAGTTTTGTCTCCTTTTCATTTATTGCAGTCTCCTTTTCTGTATAGCTGGTCTTTTGTGGTATGTCTGACTGATCCCTTTCTCATTTCTGTTTCTGTATATTTTAAAAAATACTTTCTATGTTGTTATACTGAGGTTTGTTTTACACAATCTATGTCTATAACGTAATTTGAAGAGATGCCAAACTTAGTTGTAACAGCACACTTGTTCTCTGATCCCATATTCCTCTGTTTCCCTTCTTTATGATATTTTTGTCCCACATTAACTCTTTTTTTTTTTTTTTTTTTTTAAGATTTTATTTATTTATTCATTTATCCCCACCTTGCTGCTTGTGCTCGCTGGGTCAGCTAACCACGCTGTCCGGGTGGGCTTGCCTTCACCAGGAGGCCCTGGGAACTGAACCCGGGGCCTCCCATATGGTAAACGGAAGCCCTACTGATTGAGCCACAGCCGCTTCCCATTAACTCTTTTTTTAAAAAACAATTTATTGAAGTATATCATTCATACATGAACATACATAAGCTATAAGTGTTCAGTAAACATCGTGATCTTACAAAACAAGCATGCATAACATCATACAGGGCTCCCACATATCACCCCATTACAAACATCCTGCATTGTTGTGAAACATTTGTTAAATCATGAAAGAGCATTGTCAAAGTATTACTACTAACTATAGTCCAAATCTTCCTCCCCTATACATTTTTTTAAGGATTTATTTATTTATTTATTTACTTTTATCCATTTTTACCCCACACACACATCGTTTTTGCTCTTTTTGTGTCCATTCACTGGGAAACTCTCTGTGTCCATTTCCTGCCCTCTCTTCTCATCCTTCTCCTCCTGTCTTCACTGTGATTCTATTCTTGGAACCCCCGATGTGGGAGAGAGGCATCCTACTACCGGCTGTGCCACCTTAGTTCCTAGCTTTTCGGTGAGTCTCATCTTGGTTCTCCCTTGTATCACTCTCCTGTTATGTCATCATCTTGCTGCATGGCTTGCAGGGCCTGGCAGCGCACCCACTCATGGGGCCTGGTGGCTCAGCCACTCGCGGGGCCTGGTGGTGCACCCATGCATGGGGCCTGGTGGCCCATGTGCTTTCTATATTTTTCTTTTTTTAATTTTTACTGGGAGGTCTCGGGGATCGAACCCAGGTCCCTCCATATGGGAGATGTATGCCCAACCACCTGAGTCACATCTGTCCCCCTGCTATATCTCTTAAGGTTGACCAAAGATACCTAGAGTTACAGTCTTTTCCCATACAGGGTGGTCATATAATAAATCAGGCTAGTTTATCACCAGCATTCTAAATACCAGACCTAGGGAGAAAAACTAGGTCTGGGGACACATGCGTGGTTTCTAATATAGCAAATGTTTAGCCTACCTTGATTATCACAAAATCAGGACATCCACATTACCTCTTTATATTTCACATGTTCCTTATCAGGAAATATGACTTTTTCTTGTTCAATTATATTCTGATTCTTATAGGAATTAAAGAGTAAAATATATTGAGGATACAGTACTACTAGGTTTTTCCTTTACCCTTTCAGTTACCTTTACTGAAGATCTTCACTTCTTCACCCTACTTCTACTGTCTTTTCCTTTCAACCTGAGGAACTCCCTTCAGTAATTCTTTAGGATAGGCCTTTTGTTGACAAACTCTCTTTCTTTTTATCTGTGACTATTTTAAACTCTCCCTCATTTTTGAAGGACATTTTTTAGCCAGAAAAAAAGAACTTTGGGCTGGCAGTTTTTCTCTTTCAGTACGTTAGATATATCACACCACTGCTTTCTCACCTCCATGATTTTGGATGAGAAATTGACACTTAGTCTTATTGAGGATCCCTTGTATGTGACGAATCACTTGATGCTTTCAGAATTCTCTCTTTATCTTTGGCATTTGACATTCTGATTATTATGTGTCCAGAGAGGCCTATTAGGGTTTATTCTATTTGGAGTATTGTGCTGCTTGAGCATGTATATTGAAGTCTTTCATAAGAGTCGGCAAATTTTTTACCATTATATCCTCAAATATTCTTTCTGCCCCTTTTCCCTTCTTTTCTCCTTCTGAGAAACACATGATATGTGTGTTTGTATACTTCATGCTGTTACTCAAGTCCCTGAGACACTGCTCAATTTTTTTCATTTCTTTTCTCTGTTTTTATGACTGTATGATTTATATTGTCCTGTCTTCTAGTTCACTGATTCTTTCTTCTGCCTGTTCAAATCTGCTGTTGTATGCTTCTAGTGAATTTTTAATCCCCATTATTGTTATGCCTTTCATCCCCATAATTTCTGTTATGTTTCTTTCTAAACTTTTGAATTCTTCTTTATATTCACACATGGCCTTTTAAAAATATTCTTTAGCTCTCTATCCACCAATAGTTTATTTTTATCTATATGTTCCTTCATCTCCTTGATTTGATTTTGGAGACTTGTTTGAACTTCTTTGATTAGTTATTCCTAATTCTGTATCTCCTCTGAAGTTTCAATAAGTCCCCTTGACCGAGTCATATCTTCCTATTGCTTAGTATGGCTTGTAGTTTTTTGCTGATGTCTCGTCATCTGATTATTTTGATGTGTTAACACTGAAGGACAGCTTCTTTCTCTTGCCTAGGGTTTTTGTTGATGATTGGCCTTGTATTAAGGCTCTTCTTTGATGCTTGATTCACCTTATTCTGGGCTTTTAAAGTAACCCATGTTTAACTATTCAGATTTTCTCTGCTCTTCTGCACCTTATTCTTGCCCTGGCTATGTGGTACAATTTTTAAGATTGCCCTTTTTTTGTACAATTGTTTCACCTCCATGAGAAAGTTTCCTTTCCTCTGTTCCTTCTCCAGGAATTTTGCTCTGTTCTGTTTGTTTTTGTGCAGAATTTTTTCCCCCAGCTCCTATGATTTGTTTATATTCTCTCCTTCACTCAGTGTCCCCTTTTCATTACACTTTTCAATTCTGAAACCCATCCTTTCTTACAGCAGTTTAGTGTCCCCTCTTTTTTTTTTTTTCTGTGAGGCTTTTCTGCCCCCAGTTTCTTTCTTGTTAGTGTATCCAGCCCCTGGGAACCAGATGGGGTCAATCCAGAAAGGTCTGTTTTTGTGTTTAAGTGGTCCAGCAAGCAGAGACTGACTTAGGTGTATGCACTTCTTGCCAGTAGTTCTGCCATGGTCTCTTTTTACCCTAGGGGCACTTTTGTATGAGGCACTCTTCAGCTGCTTTTGTTCTTCCCTGGGTTCTGAAGACTTGGGTCCCTGTACCTGGATATGCATGGTGCTCTAACTTGCTGCTATAAGTGGTTCTATGCCTCTATAAGCTGCACGAAGCATAAATTTCCTACTGGATTTTGGTGTTTTCTTTTCTTTTTTTCTTCAGTTCAGCATTTGTGAGTCCTTCTCCAGTTCCTATCATGCTTCAGAGTTCCAAGAAGTGGGATTTGTCCCTTCATTAACTGATTCTGAGGGAAGTCTTTTCCAGGGGGTATCTTATGTCACCGTGTTATTGACATCACTCCTCAAGCATTGCTTATAAAATGAAAACTAACCCTTATAAAATCCATCTAAAAAATGAATTAAAATTATTGAAACAAAATGGGGATATTCTAGTATACAATTTCTCAGAAACCCATTTCCTTCCATAACCATCTTTGAGGACATCCACATTTAAAAAGTGTCATAACACCATATTCTCTCTTTTACTGATTCCCCTTAGAACTTGTCATTTTGAATGACATAAGAGGTTCTGTTACTAATTTCAAGATTAAAAAAACAGGAAACAAATACCCCCTCTAATGAATTGTGCCTAGGGGAACGTTTACTAGTCTTTTCTCTTCATTCTCTTCAAATAAGTCATATTTTGTAGTTGGCAATAAAACCAAGATCAGGTGTGATCATATAAGCTGGGACTACAACCCAGCCAGTTTTCAGACCATGTTGTTAACACCTCTACCTGGGTTTTTTCCCTGGGAATACAAGTACTCTCATCTCCTCCCTCTCACACAGAGAGGCAGTTAAACCCATTCATGAGGGCTTGCTCTCTACATATGCTTAGAGGAACTTCTACTTCAAATGGTATAATATATGAAGCAAAGCAGAATTCCTAGAATAGGATTTGGATATGGTGGCTTAGGGATTTGGAAGCTTTTCTAGGAACACCAGACCTATTTTCCAACTGTAACATTCTAGACAGAATGCAAATGTTCAGAATTTGCTTTTCTAGAGGATTGTATGGCTTATGGCTCAAAAAAATGGGTTCAGAGTGCTGTCATGTATTCTTCAGACTGGAGGCATCATATTAGTTCTTCCCAACAATCCTTGGAGCAGGACTCAGATACATGAGGAATAGGAGAACTCACTAGAGGTCACCAGCTGCTTCCTCTAATCACTTTCTGGCTGCTGTGACCTCCAGCACCACAGGCATTCATTCTCCAAGGGTTTTGCCGTCTTGAAAGCTTATAATCTTTGTCGGTCTACACTGTGGGATCAGCTGCCAAAGGAACTGCCAGTGCAATCTTGAGCATAGATGAGGAGTTATATGATAGGATAAAATTTTAAAGCCTACTAATCCTTGTGCTTGGTGACATGAAAATATCATCAGATCAGCTTGAATACAGGGGTTATTTCTGCAAAGGGATAAGATTATTAAGTGTCTCAAAGGTCCTGCTTCTTTTGAAGTATTGACAAAAAGTTAGAGGTGAGTTACCAGAATCAAGGGATCATTTCTCTATTTCAGCACAATGATCGGAATACTCACTTTGTAATTTCCCTGAAGGCCTCTCATTTGCTGTTGGCATTCCACTTACATTTCAAGATAAAAACATAATTTTCCTATAACAAGGAGCACCTTTTTGATTTATTGCCAATACTCCTACCCATAGGCCCATCTCTACAAAAGGATCAGATTCTGCATCTTCTCCCCTAAATATCAAAAAGACTTGAATTACCTCATTGGGAGAAATCTCAGAAACTATTTCTCTGCAACCTCCACTCCAGAAGCTGGCAATCTTTATCAAATTGTACCTCATGGGGTCCTGTCCCCTCCACAGGAACAAAGGGAAAAATAACCATTTGCTCTGAGCAAGAAGCAAAAGACATCCCTACCAAATGAGTTTTGTAGCATCTATCTAGCCATCAGCCTTTATCACCTCACATCATATTTTTTTAAGAGCTATGCAAAGGCAGCTATATTTACTGATATATATCATATATGTGACCTCAAGGCATTCTCAAATAAAGATATTCACAAAGTTCAGAAGGAAAAGAGGATGGCCTGGTAAGGAAAAGGGAGTTAATTTGAGCTTACTGTTTACAGTGTGATCAGGAGTTTGTCAGCCCAAATAAAAGAGAGTATTCCATTCCAGGCATAGAAAATGGCATGTGGAAAAGCAGAGGCTTCCAAAAAGCAATTGTTACAATTGCTCTGGGTACTGCAATGCCATTTGAAAACATGATAAACTTTACATCTTTTATATGTTTTATTTGTGTATAATATACACAAATATAATATAGAGTATATACAGTATAGAACAATATTAAAATTAATTTTACTATTGATTTGTGTAAGTTATATGAGAAAAAAATATTTTCCCAGTTAAAATGATGGAGAATAGCCTGACATAAGAATGTCACATTCTCATGAATGGAAGTTGTGTTATTATACCATTCATAAAAACCATGATGAACTCTCATTGTGTCTCTTTGCAAGACACAAAACCAAACAGCCTAATAATCATCAAAAAAACAGCCTCTGTTTCTTGAATGTCACCTGTATGATAGGCCCCAATCTTAATTTATATACATGATTTTGTTTAATTTAATCCTCACAATAACTCTTTGAGGTAGATATTATCCCCATTCTACAGTCAGGGAAATAAACTCAGAGAAGTCAAGTAATATATCCATAAGTGACAGAACTGGGATTCAAATCCCAGATTTGTTTGAAACCACAGCATCATACCCCACTTTGACTCCTCCAAATCCTACCAGGAACCGGGAAATAATATGATTAAGAATGTATGATTGTATAAGATCGGCATATAAGTGGCAGCATGGCACAGTAGGAGGACTATACCAAGAATCAAGAAGCCTACATTTTGTCCCCGTATATCCTTTTTATGTGACATTGGTTAAATTGCTTAATCCTTGAGCAATTAAGGATTAAGTTCAATTTAACTAGATAATCTCTAAACCTCTATCCAGCTATAAAATACTAAAATGCTCCATTATTGCAATCATTGTAATGTGGGTTGCCCTTTCAAGGATTAGCTATTATCTTGAAAATATATTCATTGTTCAGAAAGGCAGAATCAATCGATCAATCAATCAACCAACCAATCAATCATATTTAGAGAGCTCCCTACTTTAAATTAATACTTATATATTCCAAAGTGGGTGTTATATATTCTAAAGTAGGATCTCATTTCAAAAGTCAGGTTAGCTTCACAAAATAACCAAAATATCATTTTGTTAACATAGAAAGTTTTACTCTGAATGTTTGAGCCTTTAAGGTAAAAAAAAAAGTATTTTCAAAATTGGTAAATATGTGACATGCTGTCTACTACATATGGGGGTAGAGAGAGACTAGGAAAGAAATTTGATTCAATAGAGATTAAGCTGTGGAGGATCAGTGAGAAAAAGTAAAGAAGCAAATTAGGATCTGGGAGAACAGAGTCCAGGTTTGGTATCACCAGGATCACTGTCACTTACCCAGGAAATTACATCTATATGTATAGCATACATATATATTCTAGAAATCCAACAGCTCTTCATTTCATGTGTAATGTTAAGAATACAGTGCTGGGCCCAGATGTAGAGCTTGGCTCTGCCACCACCTTGCAGTGCAATTTCTTGCTATAAATTACTTTTTATTCCCCAATCTTCAGTCCCACATTAGGAAAATGGGTAATCATATAGGGTATTTGTGAGGACTAAATGAGCAACTCAAAGGAATAAAGTAGATAAAAATTAGCCCAGTGTCTGGTACATGATGAGCTCTCCATAAACATTAGCTTTCATTATTACTCCAGACAGCACTTTTGGCTTGGACATAAGCCCTATTAAAAGTCGAGGTCAAATTCTTCCTTCCCACCTGTCTCAAGTTCTAACAACTGGGCCTTGCTTCATGCTGCACACAAAGATCCTTATATATTTTGGCTGAACATAAAAATTAGGAATGAACTGAACTTCAGCTTCAGCTTGGGAAATCACCCATTATCTGCTTCTCAGCTTCAGCCTCAGCCTTTGCAAATTAGAACATACTTTCTGGCATCCAGAATTTAAATGGACTCAATGACCATTTCATTACATAAGTTACTGTCATGTCTAATTAGCACAACATTCTAATTTATTATTAATATTCAATATTCACTTCCAAATAAAGATAATAATTTTAGATGTAATTTGGAGTGAAAATCTCCATATAGGTTTTATATCTTGAATCCTATCCATCAGTTTAAGTATGAATATGTCTTGTAGTTCTAACATGATACCTGATGTACAGATTCTAACTTTCTTCTCCAGGGAAATGCTGAAATTGTTGTGTGTGAAATTAAAGACGATATTAAAATACAGAAGCGCTATTTCATCTTGAGAGCCAATTTACATTGACGCATTTGTAGAACCAATATTTATGAACCATTTTTTTCTCAAACAATTGTGTGATGCAGCAAATGCATGTAAAAAATATTAGAAATTAAAAAAAAATAATAAACAAGGGCAACATATCCTAGATTTGTTTCTGAAAACCTTGAAAATATTATCTTCAGTTTGTGAGAATGATTCAGCGAAATTTTGTCATTTACCACCAAATCTTCAAATCCAGGAGTTAAAGAGGCTATGCCTTAAAAAAAAAAAAAAAAAAAAAAAAAAAAGATGCTATGCCTTTACCTTAATCAGTTACTAATATAGATGAAGCAACTCTTAATTTGTTTACAAACTCATCAAAAGTTGCTCTCCTATCTATACTTGAAAGTAACTATTTCGTGTCCTAAATGAGTAATTTAATGAGCATGGGAGCAATTTAGCCTCTGAGAAAGTTGAGAAATTATTGATGCTACACAATGTTAAAATTTAAAAGTATGACTAATATTCTAATAAAACTGTAACTTTTGTTTAAAATTTCATTTTTGTTCATGTATCCTAAAAGCTTATACTATGATGTTCATCTTCAGCTGAGGCCTTGGCCAAATATTCATTTTAAACTCAGCCACTGAGCATTTGGCCAGTGTGTGTATTTACATACCAGGTACAGTCCCATCTCTAGGTCACCCATTTCCCAGGTTTGTGGACTTCATGTAAGAGGCTGACTAGGATGCTACTGCAACAAGTCTTACCCAGCCACATCGTTCTGCGAGTTAAGAGAAAGAAGAAATAAGACAAGGGTCAAGAGAGGTGCACTTGAATTAGAAATGAGCCATGGCCCTCTGTGGCTAGGTTCCTGGTGTTAGGTGATCCTATTGTATCATTTTTAGGCCAGAATGGCAGGCTGAAAACTCTTCTTGGAAATGAAACATTCCAGAGTTAGACATGTTTGATCTGCACTGTTAATGACAGCAATGCATATGGAAAATTCAGCTCATAAAAGAAAGAATGAAATTTTAATATACTTATAGCAACTTTCCACTCTGAAAACACCACTAAGGTGGAGTCAATAGATTTTTTCCTTTCAATTCAACACGACCAAATAATTTAAAAATCATTCTTGTACCAAAATTTAAAGCATTTAAAAATCCTTTACTTCAAAAGCAGAAATCATGGTAAATCTTCAGAAAAAGAGGACATGTTGCCTATTTGGAAATTTAGGCTACCAAATGAAATGATGGTTCCTGCTGTCACCTCAAGTGGCTATAAAGAAGAAAGACAGTATAAAGAGTTACTACTATTTTAAGGATTATTCACAAAAATCGGTAGGAATAGCACAGCTAAAATCCCCCCAAAGACCAGACATTATTATGGAAGGGTGGGCATGATTGCATACTAAATTACTAGTTTACTGTTCACTGTGTAGCAGAACCTGGGCTAGGGTTAGAAGGCCTCATAGTGTGTTACTAGAGTTTACTGTTCTCAGATTAATGCCACAGCAAATCAATGAATTCGTGTTCATTTACTTCTTTACTAACCTATACTGGATTTGTGAATTCTGAAGATAAAAGCAAAGAACAAAGAGAAAAGGAAGGAAGGCCAAGAAAGGAAAAATGCTAGCTAGCCCAATGAGACTCTTAGAGAAGCATCAAGTACTCCTTCTGACAGAAATGCTAATTGGCACACTTATTCCTACTTCTCATACACGCCAAATTTGTTCTTGCCTCCTGAGCCATTACCCTCACTGTCCCCTCTGCCCATTTTTCTGGTTCCTTCTCAGCCTTCATATGCTCAAATGTTTTCTCTTAAAGAAGCCTTCCCTGATGACACTGTCTCAAGTAGTAAGCCAACCAACCCTGCCCTCAGGATGTCCTTCTGTATATTTCCCTATCACTTTAAGTTTTCTTCCTTACTGTCTGCCCTCATTTGAATATGAACTCAGCTATAAGAGGGGAATCGCCTCTATTTTGCTCACCATTATATACAAGCATCTAGAAATATTTGCTGAATGAATGAAAGGATAAGTGGTAGAAAATGGATTAGAAAAGTGTCTGCTCAGAGTTGGAATACACATCCACTGAGTGACACTGACTTGCAGGATCCAGAATAGAAAGCCAGAGGAAGCATGTGCACCAGGTTCCATGGTTACCTCTCAAAAAGAGACAGAAGAGAAAATTAAAATAATTTGGAGAAAAGAAAGAAAAAAAATAGAACTATAAGAGTTCAACAGAAAATGAAGGAAGCCCTCATTTAAACTCTGAGGCACTGTTTCACTAACTGGGGCAATTCAAAGACTTGATGAGGTGTTGCTAGCTGAAACTAAATGTATCTCATCCAGCCAGTACTCGCTCAACTGCACTAAATTTTCACAACTATCACCAAAGCACTATGCCAAACGTAACCTCTAAAGCCAGGCTCTGACGTTTTTTCCTGGACTCAAACTTCTCTTGCCTAAAAATTTCCAGCTTCTTCCTTACCTGAATAAATACCTTAGTTCTAGAATTCTCCATCCTTTTTGAGTTAAGAAATTGGCAACACTAGCACAACAGAATGACTAAAATATAACTCAAACACCACACAAGTTCACTCTAAACTTCTGGAAGGCAAGGAAATGATCTTATACATCCTGTACATCCCCACCACGGCCTCACACACACATATGGTATGCTCTTAAATTGACTGACTACAGGATATTCTGTGTGACCAGAGAACCTGCATTAGATCAGTTGATAAAGGTGTATTAGTCAGGGTTCTCTCGGGAAACAGAATCAAAAGGAGATATGTCAATAATATGAGATCTTATAAGAGTCTCTCACGAGACCGTGGGGATGCACAAGTCCAGGTTCTGCAGGCAGGCTACAAACAAGGGCTTTCGATGAAAGTCCAATAAAGGTCCTTGATGAGTTTCCAGGAGACGTTAGCTGTCCAAGATGAGCTGGGAAGTTCTTTCTGAATGTTGAAATTACTTCCCCTTTTAAGGCAGTCAACTGATTGGATAAAGCCTCACTCATTGCTGATGGCAATCTCCCTGATTGATGTAGATATAATCAGCTATCTATGCAGTAAACTCATTGGTGACTAAAGTCCATAAATATCCTTGTATTACAATTATCCTGGTGCTTGCTTGACCAAACACCTGGGCACAATAACCTGGCTGAGTTGACACATTAGCCTAACCATCACAGTCCACCCCTTGTCAACTCAGCAACCATACACATTACCTTAAACCATACTTAGTCTCTAAGTAAAAACAATAACAGACAGGCATACATATATATTCCCGCATAACAATGTTCAACTTGCCTGCATACAACCAGAAACGCATTAACTCCCTGCAGAACAGGGTGCAAGTCCTTGGGTAATATTCACTCTTAAACTTGACATCCTTAAATATTGTGACATGAAACTAATACAACTTTTCATATGATAGGGGAAAAGGTTGGGGAAGAAAACAAAGAAATTTGTTTTGTGTACATATACAATCATACTCATAATGAAATAAGGAATAAAGGTTCATGACTATTACAGTCCTTGTTTCTGTAACTGGTCACGTGGTCGAAGTTCATATTTATCACTACCTTCTTCCATTACCCATTCCATGTTTCCATTACCCTCAGCAAGCACTTCAGCTGGCTGTGGTTCTTTGCCTGGTGGGGTAACCCAAACTTTCATTCCTGAAGTTTCTGGGCCACTGTTGGTCCTGCTTGGATTGGTTTGTTGCAATTTTCCATTGACTTTAATCACAGGACACAACAGTACTAGGAGACGCCCTAGAGGATCTCCTGCATTCCAGGCAAACTCTTCTTTACTCCCATTATGTAGATGTAGTCCTATTTCCCCTTGATAGTCAGAATCAGTCACCCCAGCCAGTATAGTAATTACCTTCATTGCCTATTGAGTCACAGGTAAGAGGAGCCCAAAGTGGCCAGGTGGCAGTCTTAACTTCCATTTCGATGGAATCATTGTTGTGTTCCCTGGTGGCAGCACTCCTCCTTTTGGGACTAAAACCTGTAGACCAGCAGAGCTTAAGGTTGCAGGGACAGGAAGCAAAAAAATTCTTAGTGGGTCACTAGGGGTAATAGTGAGTGGTGCCACTCCCATTTCCACCCCTTGATTCCTGTCATGAATCCTGGTTATAGGAGAAACAGCACCATAGAGTGGGTGCTGATTTAGAGCATACACAGCCTCCTGGAGAACATTGCCTCAGCCCTGCAAGGTATTGCCACCTAGTTGGTGCCATAATGAGTCTTCAAAAGGCCATTCCACCGTTCTGTTAATCCAGCTGCTTCAGGGTGATGGGGGACATGGTTAAGACCAGTGAATTCCATGAGCAAGTGCCCATTCCCACACATCATTTGCTGTGAAATGGGTTCCTTGATCAGAAGCAATGCTGTGTGGAATGCCATAGTGGTAGATAGACATTTGGTAAGTCCACGGATGGTAGTTTTGGAGGAAGCATTGTGTGCAAGAAATGCAAACCCATATCCAGAATATGTGTCTATTCCAGTTAAAACAAATTGCTGCCCGTTCCATGGTCGAAGTGGTCCAATGTAGTCAACCTGCCACCAGGTAGCAGGCTGCTACCTCGAGGAATGGTGCCATATCGGGGGCTGAGTTTGTGGGTCTCTGCTGCTGGCAGATTGGGCATTCAACAGTGGCTGTAGCCAAGCCAACCTTGGTGAGGGCAAGTCCTTGTTGCTAAGCCCATGCATAACCTCCATCTCTACCTCCATGGCCACTTTGTTCATGAGCCCATTGGGCAATTACAGGAGTGGCTGGGGAAAGAGGCTGAGCATTAGCCACAGAGCAGGTCATCTTATCCACTTGATTATTAAAATCTTCCTCTGCTGAAGTCACCCTGTGGTGAGCATTCACGTGGGACACAAATATGTTCATATTTTTTGCCCACTCAGAGAGGTCTATCCACATACCTCTTCCCCAGACCTCCTTGTCACCAATTTTCCAGTCATGTTCCTTCTAAGTCCCTGACCATCCAGCAAAACCGCTGGCATCAGTCCATGAATCAGTGTACAAATGCACCTCTGGCAATTTCTTCTTCCAAGCAAAATGAACATCCAGGTGCATTGCTCGAAGTTCTGCCCACTGGGAGGATTTGCCCTCACCACTATCCTTCAGGGATGTCCCAGAAAAGGGCTGCAGTGCTGCAGTGCTACAGCTGTCCACTTTTGGGTAGTATCTACATATCATGCAGAACCATCTGTAAACCAGGCCCGAGTTTTCTCTTCCACAGTCAACTGATTTTAAGGCACTCCCCAAGAGGCCAAAGCTCTGGGCTGTGAAAGAGAAGGTAACATGGCAGGGGTGGTGACCATGGGCATTTGGGCTACTTCCTCATGTAACTTACCTGTGCCTTCAGGACCTGCTCGAGCCCTATCTCGTATATACCACTTCCACTTTATTATGGAGTGCTGCTGTGCACGCCCAACTTTATGGTTTGGTGGGTCAGACAATACCTAGCTCATGATAGGCAACTCAGGTCTCGGTAACTTGATGGCCCATGGTTAAGCATTCAGTCTCTACTATTGCCCAGTAGCAGGCCAAAAGCTATTTCTCAAAAGGAGAGTAGTTACCTGCAGAGGATGGCAGGGCTTTGCTCCAAATTCCTAAGGGTCTGCATTGTGATTCTCCTATAGGGGCCTGCCAAAGGCTCCAGACAGCATCTCTATTTGCCACTGAAATTTTCAGCACCATTGGATCTGCTGGATCATATGGTCCAAGTGGTGTGCAGCTTGCACAGCAGCCTGGATCTATCGCAGGGCCTCCTCTTGTTCCAGTCCCCAATCAAAACGAGCAGCTTTTCTGGTCACTCAGTAAATGGGCCAGAGTAGCACACCCAAATGAGGAATGTGTTATCTTCAAAATCTGAAGAGGCCAACTAAGCATTGTGCCTCTTTTTTGGTCATAGGAAGGGCCAGGTGCAACAGCTTATCTTTTACTTTAGAAGGGATATCTCGACATGCCCCACACCACTGGACACCTAGAAATTTCACTGAGGTAGAAGGACCCTGTATTTTTGTTGGATTTATCTCCTATCTTCTCTCATGCAAATGCCTTACCAGTAAGTCTAGAGTCTTTCCTCCTTCTTGCTCATTAGGTCCTATCAACATGATATCATCAATATAATGGGCCAGTGTGATGTCTTCTGGGAGGGAGAGATGATCAAGTTCCCTGCGGAGAATATTATGACATAGGGCTGAAGAGTTGATATATCCCTGAGGCAGGACATTGAAGGTATACTGCTGGCCTTACCAGCTGAAAGCAAACTGTTTCTGGTGGTCCTTACTAATGGCAATTGAGAAAAAAGCATTTGCCAGATCAACAGCTGCATACCAGGTACCAGAGGAAGTGATTTGCTCAAGATATGATACCACATCTTAGACAGCAGTTACAATTAGAGTCACCACCTGGTTAAGTTTATGATAATCTACTGTCATCCTCCAAGATCCATCTGTTTTCTGCACAGACCAAATAGGAGAGTTGAATGGGGATGTGGTGGGAGTCACCACCCCTGCATTCTTCAAATCCTTGATAGTGTCACTAATCTCTGCAATCCCTCCATGAATCCAGTATTGCTTTTGATTTACTATTTTGCTAGGTAGGGGCAGTTCTAGTGGCTTCCACTTGGCCTGTCCAACTATAATAGCTCTCACTCCACAAGTCAGGGATCCAATGTGGGGATTCTGCCAGTTATTGAGTATGTCTATTCCAATTATGCATTCTGGAACTGGGGAAATAACCACAGAATGGGTCTGGGGACCCACTGGACCCACTGTGAGATGGACCTGAACTAAAACTCCATCAATCACCTGACCTCCATAAGCCCCTACTCTGACTGGTGGACCACAGTGATATTTTGAGTCTCCTGGAATTAATGTGACTTCTGAGCCAGTGTCTAATAATCCCCGAAATATCTGATCATTTCCTTTTCCCCAGTGCACAGTTACTCTGGTAAAAGGCTGTAGGTCTCGTTGGGGAAAAGTGGGAGGAAGATTAACAGTATAAATTTTTGGTAGTTTAACAGGATCCTTCCCAAGGGAATCTGGCCTTCTCCTCATTCAAGGGCCTCTGGGTCTGTAAACTGTCTCAAGTCTGGGAATTGATTAAGAGGCTGTGATTCTCTGTGTCTGTAATTTGAGTTAGAGTTTTGTTCACTCAACCTAGAACTCTTCTGTTTATACAAATCCAGAAGAAATTTAATAGACTGCCCATGTATTTCACTTCTAGGTACCCATGATGTATTAGCCAACACCATAACTCTATGCAACTCAGACTATTTTGAGTACTGCTTTGAATCTGCCTTTCATTGCAGTAGCCATGCCCATGTCTTTGGCGATTAACTACTGATATTTGGCTTTTACTGGACCAAGAGCCAATCATCCCCATAATGTTTAATGCTTCTAATTCCATTACAGCCCTCCCTACAGTAATATCTGGACTACTGAGAAGAGCAATCACACTCTTCAGGGAAGGTGGGGTTAGTCTTACAAATTTATTCCTCACAGTCCTGGTTAAAGCTGAGTCCTCTGGACATTCCTGGGGTGGATGGGCAGGTTTCAAATGGTAAATTCATTCTAGCATTCCAATCTCTCTAAGCCTTTTAATTCCCTCTTCTCCTGTATACCAGGGCAAATCGGGCATCTCAACATCAGACATGCTAGGCCATCATTTGGTCCATGCTTCAGTCAGCCACCCAAACAAACTGTTAGAGCCCTTTCTAACCCTTCGAGCTACAGTGTTGAATCCAGAATTTCTGCTTAGTGGGCCCATATCAATAAATTCAGCCCAATCCAGCTTTATATTCCTTCTACCATTATTCCATACCCTTACCCACACATATTCATTCCCACACATATTCCCCTGATTTCTGTCTATATAAATTGGAAAACTCATGCAGTTCTTTCAAAGTATAGCATACTTCCTCATGGGTCACACTTTGTATTTCACCTTTGGGGGCTTGTTGTGATTTTAGACTAGTAATAGGTCTTCAAGACAAGAGGGGTAGTAGGGGTGGGTAAGGAGAAGGATTAGAAATGTCTTGCAAGCTACTGACCTCAGGGCATTCCTTTGCTTTTTCTTCTGGTGAGACAGAATTAATTCTTCAGGCAGGGGTTAGAAGGCAGATTCTTTAGGGCAGGGTGGAGGTTGGGCAGTACAGGCTTCAGTTTGGCTGGTACCCACCTCAGGGCTGGAAAGAGGTCTGGACTCCCTGGGGCAAGCTGGAAGCGGGTGATACAGGTTGAGAAGGTGTGGTCTCCACAGGGCAGGCCATTGCAGGTTTATCTGGTAAAGTCTCAGCAGAATTTAGGGTTCCAATGTCCCCACCAATATTATCATCATCCCATATGTCTCCATCCCAATCCTCTGGGTTCCACTCTTTTCCAATCAATGCCTTCACTTTAACTGCAGAAATCCTGCGGGGTTGAGATTTTAGTTTCCTTTGTAATTCTGCTACTTGTACAATGAGAGTTTGAGTTTGGTTCTCAGATATCTCAAGTCTGTGGCTATTGGAGACAAGATTTTCCTTTAGAGCACACATAGAAACTTTCACATTATTCATGTGGCATTTAAGTTTCAAATTTGAAGCCTTTAGCTCATCTCTTTCTTTTGTAACTGTATCCAGAGTATATAGGAGGAGCCAGCCAACATCATTATACCTTTTGACTCCACAAAACCCTGTTCCTCAAGAACCACTACCGGTACCTAGCTGTATTAGTCAGGGTTCTCTAGGGAAACAGAATCAACAGGAGATATCTGTCAATAATATGAGATTTTATGAAAGTCTCTCACATGACCGTGGGGATGCACAAGTCCAGGTTCCGCAGGCTGGCTACAAATAAGGGCCTTCGATGAAAGTCCAGTGAAGGTCCTTGATGAGTTTCCAGGAGACATTGGCTGTCCAAAGAGAGCTGGGAAGTTCTTTCTGAATGTTGAAATTACTTCCCCTTTTAAGGCAGTCAACTGATTGGATAAAGCCTCACTCATTGCTGATGGCAATCTCCCTGATTGATGTAAATGTAATCAGCTATCTATGCAGTAAACTCACTGGTGACTAAAGTCCATAAATGCCCTTGTAATACAATTAGCCCTTAGTTTGCTTGACCAAACACCTGGGCACAATAACCTGGCTGAATTTACACATTAGTCTAACCATCACAAAAGGTAAGGATTAGAGTAAAGATAAGATGATTTCATGATGGGTAGGGCAATTATTTTCCTTCTAGGAACTATTTAATTACAATTTAAAATAAAGTATGATATCTATTTCCTCAGTATATTTAATAACAAAAAGTCCACTTTAAGTTCCAAAGCATTTTATAAAACTAGAAAACTAAATAAAATCAGGGCTGGGGAGGAATGCAGGACAGAAAACTTAATTTTTTCAAGTTTATTAAAATATCAAGAGCTTTGCTAATTAACTTTAGAAGATATAATTTAATTGAAAGACAAGGGTTGGTATTAATTACATTGATATAGGAACAGAATGCTCATTTCTGGTCTTTTTTATCATGTGTTAAAAATGCTATTAATTTGAAGAGCAAGGATAGTCTTACCACTTTCTGCCTTTTTATTGGTAGATGTTTTTACTTGGGAATATGAAGTTTCCCCAATAACACCTGAGAAATTAGATTAAAAGTGATATGCATACTCTCTCATATAAAGAATCTAAACACACAAAGCATCTTTGCATTAATTTAACATATAATTTACAGTATACTTATTGTTTTAGTCTACTAGGCTTCCTGAATTGAATTTACAAGAAATGGATTGGCTTTTACCCAGCAAGGCACATGGCAGTATCTGCTGGTCTCTCCCTTCTCTTCTGTGTTTCATTGTTTTCAGCGTCTGGCTTCCTCTGGCTTTCTCTCTGTTCTGAATTCATCCCATTTATAAAGGACTCCAGGAAGGGGTTGAAGACCCACCCTGGGCCATGCCCTACTGTTGTAATCTAATCAAAAGGTCCCACCTACAATAGGTTCACATCCACAGGAATGGATTAGTTTGAAAGACAAGATTTTCCGGGGTCCTTAAAAGCCTCAAACTACCACACTTATCTAATAATATATATTTACAATAAATAAATTAGAATCTTGTGTAATATCATTCTATACTGTATTTCATATATTTAAATTATACTTCTTTTCATTTTTAAAGAGATGTACAACCTTTTATATCAATTCTCTTCTTAACTTGCACTTGGAAAGAAATGTTTTATACCTTTAAGAGTAAATTAAAATTCAACTATCAAATTAGCTGTATTCTGACATTAATTAGTTTGTACTATTAGTATGTGTTAGTATTCATATCTTTATATTCAAGATTGTATGGAGGTTGTTTTTAGTCTTAACTAAATCCACTAAAAATTTTATATATGCAAATAAATATTCAATTATATTTTAAAAGAAAATATTTTAACATTTCACTTGAAGATAACAAAAAGAATGAACAAGTAATTCATTAAAGAAATACAAACAACTAATAAACAAAAAGATATTCCCCTCACTTATAAGCAAAGAAATGCAAATTTTAAAAAGATTTGTTTCACATTTTGAATAGGCAAAGATGCATTGTCAATAGTGAGGGAGAGAGCGGATGTGGCTCAAGTGATTGAGCATCTGCTTCCCACATGGGAGGTCCCGGGTTCAATCTCTGGTGCCCCCTAAAAACAAAAAACAAAACAACAAGCAAATGAACAAAAAATCTAACTCAGAGGATCCAATGTGACTCAGTGGTTGAAGGTCGGCTTCACACATATGAGGTACCAAGTTCAATACCGGCCCGGTACCTCAAAAAAAAAAAAAAATATGGAGGAAATTATACACACACACACAATTGGTAGGAATAAATATAGATATAATCTTATAGGCGGGAAATCTAACAATATATATCAACATTTAAAATGTATGTACTCTTCCACCAAGCAATTTTACTTCTGAGAAATTATCCTAAAGAAATAAGTCCTGTTCACCAAGATATAGATATAAGATATTTATAAAATGAAAACCCAGAAAATGCCTAAATGTTCATCCAAAGGACATTTGTTAAATTAATTATGGTACTATATGGAGGTATTTAAAAGACTAACAAAGACTTTTTTGTACTGTTGAGTAAAATAAATAGGTTACTAGGCAGTATATATGGTTTGGTCCTATTATTGCAAACAACAAAAATGGTATATTGCAGTAGAAGTTTAAAGGAAAATAATGGTTTAAACAAACAAGAAGTTAAAAATAGTAGTTGTGACTTCTGATTTCTGCTCTAACATATAAAGAGCTTAGAAGTAAACACTTCCATCCTAACAACAAGAAAAAAAAATTGAACAAATGGAGAACAACAATTCTTCTTAGATCCACAAGAGAATTGAAGGGACAGGGGAAGCTGCTGCCCCCAAATCTGGATACAAAGAATCACAGATCACCTGGAGGAGAAAAGGAACAGAAGCTCTCAGCTGGAGCTAGTACAGGTAGGAATATTTAAACTGTAATTGATAAATTGCTGGAGGCTCAGTGGACTAGCTTGAGAATTAAAGACTTGGGGGTGGGGGAGTGTGAAGGATTGTTGGCTGGGAGGGTATGCTTTCTTGACTTTTATCTCCAGGAGCCCAACTGTTATCATAATCATGGCTATTTCCACTTGAAGGAACCTCCCGATCTGGCGCCACAAAGAAACTTGTCTCTTGGGAAGCGGCTGTGGCTCAATCAGTAGGGCTCCCGTTTACCATATGGGAGGCCCCGGGTTCGGTTCCGGGACCTCCTGGTGAAGGCAAGCCCGCCCGCACGGCGTGGTTAGCTGACCCAGCGAGCACGAGCAGCAAGGGGGGGATAAATGAATAAATAAATAAAATCTTTAAAAAATAAAAAAATTAAAAAAATTAAAAAAATAAAAAAAAAAAAAAAGAAACATGTCTCTCAGTGAGAAGGTGATTTATTTCAAGAAGAAGCACTAACAAGGAACTGGGAGAATCTTCCCAAAACCAGTTCAAAATGAGAATGGGAACTAAGGTTTTTAAAGGAAAAGGAAAAGGGGGTATGTGCAAGTTCTCAATGCTGCATTGTCGCAAGCACATCAGACTTGTCCCTGGTTTCAGTGGCTAATAAACCACAGTTTGGATATTGTGCAGGTGTAAGGTCTTCATGGCTCCTTTCCCAGCTGACCACTCAAGGATATCAAGCTTTTTGTCTCTGAGAAAAGTTACGGATTTCCTGGGTCATAAGTTACTCCTGACACTATTCTGTCTGGTTTTGCTCTGAGATGTTATCTTATTCCTATAACCAACACTGAAAAGGCCTGTTTAATATCCTTCAGGGAACTAAGTGCAAAGAGTAAACTTCTAAAATTAGATTAATAGAAAACCAGCTCAATTAGTTTTAGAATTTTCAGAGCTGTTTAAAGAAATTTTTAGTAAGCACACTTTTCCAGCTATCACACACCAGGTTTTCACTGTGAAGACCAGAGAAAACTCCTTTACTGCTTCCAACAGGGGGAGGGGGGAAGTGACCATTTCAAAGTACTCCCTGAGAATTCTGTTTTCCTTAATAAAGGACTGCCTTCAAAATAAATTATTCTACCAGAGCCTAGCCAACTTGAGTTTTACTAAACCCTAATGTCCTGGGATGGTGATGTCTACTCTGTTCCCAATTGAGAGGGGTCTTAGATCCCATGGGCAGATGTGTGGAGCTGTCTTGCTTGCAGTTGTAGATACTCCCTGTTTTTTGGGGTGGGTGTTGTCCATCATCAATGGATTAGTTTTAAGAATATGATATTTTCTGGGATTCACAAAAAAACTTCAAATGGTCACAGGGTTAAGCTGAGAAGCACTAGTGAAGGTCCCACCCCAGGGGCATAGGCATACTAAAAGACTGACACCAAATCGTAGGATTATACCACCCACACATTACACAACACCATCAGGGCTCCTGTATAGTAATAGGAGATTGCAAGAGAAAAAAATGTAAGGCTCAGACCTTAAGAAGTAGTCTCTAGGGGAACCCAAAGACAAAGGCAGCAGAGCAAATTTAAACATATGACATATACAATTACAACAAACAATAAAATACAGCTTAATTGCTAGCCAGATAGACAAAAAATCTAAAGATAAACAAAAACACTAAAGACATATTTACCTCGGTTTCTTTTCACCCAGTACATCACATCTTACTTTCAACAAAAAATTACAAGGCACACTAAAAGACATAAAACAGTACAAAGAGTTAGACTGAGAATCAGAACCAGACTCAAATATGATATAGATGTTGGAAATATCAGACCAGGATTTAAAAGTAACTGATTGGAAAAAAAAAAAAAAAGTAACCAATTGGGGAGTGGATGTAGCTCAAGAAGTTGGGTGCCCACCTCCCACATAGGAGGTCCCAGGTTCGGTTCCCTGTGCCTCCTAAAGAAGATGAGCAGAAACAACGAGCTGATGAACAAGCAGACACAATGAGCAGACATAATGAACAGGGAGCAGATGTGGCTCGAGCGGTTGGGCACCTGCCTCCCACATGGGAGGTTCCAAGTTCGGTTCCCAGTGCCTCCTAAAGAAGATGAGCAGACAACGAGCAGACACAACATGCAGAGACAATGATCAGAGACAACAAGCAGAGACAATGATCAGACACAGCGAGCAGACAATGAGCAGACAGATGAGGGAGCCATCTGGTAGGGGAACTAATTAATATGCTAAGGGCTCTAATGGAAAAAGTGGACTTGCCAGAACAGATGGACAATGTAAGCAGAAAGATGAAAACTCTAAGTATCAATAAATGCTGGGGGGTGGATGTGGCTCAAATGGTTGGGCGTCCATCTCCCATATGGAGGGGCCTAGGTTTGATCCCTGGGACCTCTCGGTAAAAATAAAGAAAAATATAGAAGGCACGTGGGCTGCCAGGCCCTGGGCATGGGTGTGCCGCCAGGCCCCATGTGTGGGTATGCCGTCAGACCCCGCATGCGGGTGTGCCATGAGACCCCACCGAGCCATGCAGCAAGATGATGACATAACAAGAGAGTGACACAGGGGAGAGCCAAGATGAGAGATGCTGAAAAACCAGGAACTCAGGTGGCACAGGCAGTAGGGCACCTCTCTCCCACACTGGAGGGTCCCAGGAACGAATCCCAGTGAAGACAGGAAGAGAAGGATGAGAAGAGAGGGCAGGAAACAGACACAGAGAATTGCTCAGCGAATGGGCACAAAAAAACAGCAAAAAAAAAAAAAAAAAAAAACCCACCAAAAAACAAGAGGGGTGGGTAAAAATGGATAAATGTAAATAAATAAATAAATATTTTTTAAAAAAGTAAATGCTATAATTTCTGTGCAAGAAATGAAAGATAAAATAGATAAATGGGACCTCCTCAAAATTTTAAACTTTTGCACTTCAAAGGAGTTTGTCAAGAAAGTGAAAAGGCAGCCTACTCAATGGAAGAAAATATTTGGTAACCATTTCTCCGATAAGGGCCTAATATCCAGCATATATAAAGAAACACTACACCTTAAAAATAAAAAGACAAACAACCCATTTAAGAAATGGGCAAGAAATTTTAATAGACACTTCTCTAAAGAAGAAATACGAATGGCTAAAGAGCACATGAAAAGATGCTCAACATCACTGGCTATTAGGGAAATGCAAATCAAAACTACAATGAGATATCATCTTATACCTATTAGACTGGTGGTGATTAAAATAACAGAATTACAAGTGTTGGAGAGGATGTGGATGTAAAACGGTGCAGCCGTTTATCCGAGGCACGATTATTGCTAATTGAAAACTTTTCCCAAGTGCCAACTGGCAACACAACTGGAAAAAGACCTTGAATAAAAGGG
Organism: Tolypeutes matacus; assembly: GCA_026826555.1. Lineage (NCBI taxonomy): Eukaryota > Metazoa > Chordata > Mammalia > Cingulata > Chlamyphoridae > Tolypeutes > Tolypeutes matacus. Next base: position 55,825,778 of record JAKSZT010053929.1, on the reverse strand, counting down.
GGAAACGGTAAAGACAAATGAGTTCAAGTGGCTAAGAGACTTCAAAGAGAGTCGGGAGGTCATCCCAGAGGTAACTCTTACGCACACCTCAGTAGGAGCTCATAGAACATCTAAGTGCCTATCACCCCACTCAGTGGGGTTCCTGAGAGCTCCAGAGACACCCTGGTCCTATATAAGGGGGGATAGCCCCAGAGACTGATGCCTTATCAGTGGGTTCTATTTTGGAATCTGTGCTCCTGAGAGTGACAGAATTAGACTCAAATAAGTCCTCCCTGCACATGGTTCACCAGTCCCTTCTATTCAAACCTACATGTGATGCTGGAGTTTCTTAGGTATACTTCCAGAGACTGGAGCCTCCCGCCTACCTATGTGCCAGGTGTGCATGAAATCTAGGTGGAGCTGCAACTCCTACCCTACAGCTCAATGGACTCATCCAAGTCACCTGGTGAGGAGACAACGATGAGAAATGGCCATCCCAGGGAATGGAGAGGGCCTGCATCTGCAGGCAGGATCATCCCACCCACCATATCCATGGGATATAAGCCCTCTCTCACTTGGAGTTGGAGTGGTCATCACCATCCCAGTCGCCTCTGGATTGGGGGAAGAACTATGGACTAGAGTGGACTTGATGGTATTCTCTTGCTCACATATGGTGATTCTTGCAATGCAAGAAATTATAACAATGAGGTGGAGCCAGTGGCCACTTGACAGTTTTTTGGGTAGGGAGGGGATGAGCAGTTGAAATACAGGGGCTTCTTTGGGAGTTGGAGGTTGTCCTGAGTACTGTTGTGGCAATGGATGTAGGCCATTTTAAATCAGCACACACCACTCAGAACTGAGTGGGAGAGAGTGTGGTCTACAGTGTGAACTGTGGTCTATGGTTGGTGGCAAGGCTCCAGGATGTGTAAGTTCATTGAGGGTGGTGGGCCACACTGTGGGAGATGTTTGTGTGGGATGTGGTGGGAGGTGTGGGAGGTGGGCAACATGGGAATCCCAGTGGGTTCCGTGTAATATTTTAGGTAATCTAAGCACCTCTTAAAATATATGTATATATATATATATAAATAACATTTTTGTAAGCAAATACACATATATGCATATATATTTATATATCATTTTACAAATGTTTGTATGTATTGTGAGAATTTTTATTTTTACCCATAATAAAAAAAAAAAAAAAAAAAAAAACACAGGCACACATGGTATTGTCACATTGCACAGAAACCTTTATATATCAAAGAAAAATTTTCATTTTGCCTTAGAAAACTTGCATTCTGTCATTTGCCTGAACAGGCAACAATTCAAGTTGTATTTGTGCTGAGAAAATTAAATATTGGGGAGATTAAGACAAAAAAATAAAAATAAAAAAAATTAAAAAAAAATAAAACGGTGCAGCCATTGTGGAGGACAGTTTGGCAGTTCCTCAGAAAACTAACTATAGAACTGCTATATGATTCAGCAATCCCAGAGCTGGGTATTTACCCAGAAGTATTGAAAGTAGGAACGCAAACAGATATACGTACACTATGTTCATAGTGGCATTATCCACTATTGCCAAAAGTTGGAAGCAACCCAAGTGTCCATCAACAGATGAATAGTTAAGCAAAATGTGGTATGTAAGGGATATTACTCAGCTGTAAGAAGGAATGCAGTATTAACACACAGGACAACATGGATAATTTTTTTTTTTTAAGATTTATTTATTTATTTTACTTTTATCCATTTTTAAACCCACCCCCGCCCCCTCGCTCCATTTTGCTGTTTTTGTGTCCATTCACTGGGCAATTCTCTGCGTCTGTTTCCTGCCCTCTCTTCTCATCCTTCTCCTCCTGTCTTCACCGGAATTCGATCCTGGGAACCTCCCATGTGGGGGAGAGGCATTCTGCCACCTGTGCCACCTTAGTTTCTTATTTTTCATCATGTCTCATCTTGGCTCTCCCTTTGTGTCACTCTCCTGTTACGTTATCATCTTGCTGTGTAGCTCGGCGGGGCCTGGCATGCCCATACATGGGGCCTGGGGGCTCACCTGCTTGTGGGACCTGGTGCCTGCGCGCCTTCTATATTTTCCTTTATTTTACTGGGACGTCCCAGGGATCAAATTCTGGTCCCTCCATATGTGAGACAGACACCCAACCATTTCAGTGATGTTTGCCCCCCAACATGGATAATCTTGAAGATATTATGTTGAGTGAAATAAGCCAGTCACTGAAGGACAAATATTACATGACCTCACTGATATGAATTAAGCAAATTGAGCAGATTCACAGAGCTAGAGTCTGTAAGATAAGTTAACAGGACACAAAAAGGGAGTAGAGAGTAGTGAGCTGATGCTCAATGTGGGCAAATCTATGATAAGGTGGAAGGGGGTGGTTGGGCAGTGGATGGGGGTGATAGTGGTACAGTGATGTGATTGGATTTGACGGTGCTGGGAGTAGGGTGAGGGTGAGGGGGTTCAGTTGGATTATCCATGGAACTGGGGCAAGGGCTGGAGGAAGGAACAGGTGAACTCTGGGGATTTGTAGATCTGTGATTAAAACTACAATGGTGGGAATGTTCTTTTGGCAAACATGGTAGCGGAGGGGTAGTGGTACAGGGTGTCAGGGGTGGGGGGATATGTGGGATATGGTCCTCCTGGGGCATGCTTCTATGGAATATGAAAGTGTCTTTTCATAGTGTGTTATCTCAGTGGGTGGAGACCCACACAATAATCAAGAAAATATTAAACTCCCATCCTGGGGAGTCCTGCTATGTTCTCAGTTGGAGGGGCAAGAACCTCTTGAGACATTAGGCAGTGCCTAATAAAAGAAAACAGACCAATATGTCAAGTCCTCAATATTATTGCATGTAACTCTGAACCTTATTTTTCAAAAATTGAAACAGTGGTTACTATAGGTTCCGGGGTAAGGGAGAGGGAAGAATAGAATAGATGGAAAATAGAGCATTTTTAGAGCATTAGAATTATTTTGCATGATCTTGCAATGACAGATACAGGCCATTTTAAATTTCATCAAAACCTATAAAAGTGTACGGGGCAAAATGTAAACCATAAGGTAAACCACTGACCATGGTTAGTAGCAATGCTTCAATATTTGTACATCAGTTGTAATAAATGTACCATACACATGTAAAATGTTTTTAATAGGGGAGAGGGTGAGGGGGGAAAGGGAGAGGGGGTTGGATATAGGGGAATCCCCTACATTTTCTATGTGGCTTTTTTGTAATCTAAAGCTTTTTTGAAGGTAAAGAAAAAAAAAAATACACTGGGGGAACATATGAAGAAATTGTCACTGTACATAAAAGACAATGTCTGCGATGAAAGACAATGAAAAAATTATTTTATTTTTCATTTTTGTATTTTACTTATTTTATTTTTATTTGGTTTTTTTTTTTTTTTTTTTTTTTTTGTGGCTTTTTTTGAGGGGAGGTTTTGGATTTCAGAAGGGGCACAACTGTGGCAGGGGAGGATCACTGGTATGGGGTGTCAGTGATGGGGGATGTGTGGGGAGGGGGTGCACCTGGGGCATGCCTCTATGGCATATGAATATTTTAAAGTAGTCATGGGTCATTGTCTCAGTGGGTGGAGACCCACACAATAACCAAAAATTATTGAATTCCCACCCTGGGAAGTCCTACTACCTTCTCTAATAGAGTGGCAAGAATCCCCCAAGTACATGGACAGTGCCTAGCGAAGGAGGACAGACCATTACGCCAGGCCCTTGATATTGATTGTTGTACTTATGAACCTTGTTCTTGTGAAATAGAAACTTAGCCTAGTATTATATATTGCCCAAGAGTTACCTCTGAAAGCCTCCTTGTTGCTCAAATGTGGCCTCTCTCTAAGCCAAACTCAGCATATAGACACACTACCTTCACCCCAGCATGGGATATGACTCCCAGGGATAAGCACTGAAGGATTATTATCAAGCACCAACTAGCAATGCATTTGGAAAAAGACCTTGACCCAAAGGGGCAAATATCAAATACAAATGAGCTTTCATGGCTAAGAGATTTCAAAGTGAGTCAGGAGGTCATCCAAGAGGTTACACTTATGCATGTATCAGGAGGATCTCATTGACTGCCACAGTTAACAGTGCCCCAAACAATAGGCCTTCTGAGGGCTCTGGAGACATCTAGATACTATAGGCAGGGCAGGCAATCTCAGGAATACTGCACCCTGTCAGTATGCCTTACTTTAGAATATATGCTCCCCAATCTGACAGAGTTAGACTCATTTTTAATTGCCCTACACATAGCTCTTCTGCCCCTTTTATTTGAACCTATAGTTAGCACTGTGGCCATTTGATATTGTTTATGAATTCCAAAAATAGATATTGGATTATGTTTGTAAACTGGTCTGTCCCTCCGGGCATATTAGATTCATATGTTTCACTTTTAGTTGATTAAATAATGATTAAGGCTTTGATTGGGCCATGTCAGTAGGACGTTGAGTCCCTGCCCCCTTGGTGGGTGGGGACTCACAGAGAAACTGCACCACAGAGAAGGGAGGTTGGACTTTTGAGCTGGAGCCTGGGAAGTAAACACACAGGAGAAGAACACAGAAGATTAGAGACAGCTCCACAGACCTGGCAGAGGCCCCAGGAAGAGAGATGAGCCATTCCCCTGATAGTCTACAGCTGACCTTGTGGAGAGAGGCAAGCCTGAGCCCAGGGAGAATCAAGCCCTGGGGAGAAAGACAAAGCCTAGAAAGCCTTATAACCTACAGCTGATAATGGAAGAAGCTGGGATCACAGAGCCTTAAGAGAAAGAGGAAGGCTGAACATCAGCAGCCATCTTGCTCCAACACATGGCAACAGACTTTGGTGAGGGAAGTAACTTATGCTTTATGGCCTGGTAACTGTAAGCTTCTACTCCAAATAAATACCCTTTATAAAAGCCAACAGATTTCTGGTATTTTGCATCAGCACCCCTTTGGCTGACTAATACAAGCACTATACTTATTAAATATATGTCCCAGAGACTTAAATCTTCTGGCTGTTCATATACCAGTTGAGCCTTGAATCCCAGCAGAGTTGTAACACCTACTTTCCAGTTCATTGGACTTGCCCATCCCCAAAATTAGAGACTATCCACAGCTGCAAGCAAGACAGTCCCATCCATCTATCTGCCCCATGGGATCTAAGCCCCCTCTCAATCAGAAGTAGAGTGGGTGTGACCATCCCAGAATCCTCAGGATTGAGGAATGAACAAACATAAGAGAGCAATGCAACTATGGACTAAAGTAGACTTATTATTATTCTAGCAGTGGAAGAACTTGTACCATTGATATAAATGCAGGGGCCACCAGAGATTCTGAGGGGAGGGAGAGGAAAGAATGTTTGTAACTTTTGGGCATTTTTGGAAAATTGGAATTGTCCAGCATGACATTGCAATGACAGATACCAGTCATAAATTTTGTCAAAACCTATAAAATTGTGTGCTGCAGAATGTAAACTATAATGTGAACTATATACCATTGTTAGTAGCAATACTTCAATATGTGTTCATCAATTGTAACGAATGTACCACACTAATGAAAGATGTTAATGGGAAGAGGTGGGGGAGGGGGAGTGGTGTGGTATGTGGTATTCTAAAATCCAGACCTAGGGAGAAAAACTAGGTCTGGGAACATATGCATGGTTTCTAATATAGCGAATGTTTAGCCTACCCTGATTATCAAAAAGTCAGGACGGTGAGAATATTCGCATGGTATATTGTTTTTCATGGTTGAGATCTAACTTGTCTCCTGGGCTACCTGTGGTTTCTCGTGAAATGGAAACATACTGAACACCTGCATGCAACAACTAAGAGGGGAAAAGGAGGATGGTAAACAAAGGCTGTGAGATGACCACGGAGCATGTCCATGACTTCCCCAGGAATCCACCACTCTGCCTCTCAACCAGGCCTAGCCTATTCCTCCATATTAGCTTCCACATCATAAGCTCACCTCCCACCTCAATCATGAAGGCAGAGATAGGTTGGGCCTATAGGTCCATGGCTTTCAACAATGTTGACAGTAAAAGTTTGGGAACACCAGTGGCTGCAGCACATTGGCAGGTTTTCATAATTCCTATACATACCATTACTCTAAGCAGGGTGATCAGGCCTGTCTGGAGTAATGATCACATCCATGCCCCCCATCCCCTCAGGAGCCACCTGAAGAGGCACCACATAGAATCTATTTATACATTTTGCAGTCAATGGGCTTGCAACTGGAATTAGGCACCTCCTATTCCACCTCCCCTGAGATATTAACCCACATGTAGCAGAAAATGTTAGCAATAACACATATGCCTCCTAATTGGGCTAGGAGAACTCAGTCTACGGCAATGTGATTATCAAGAACAACTTTGGCTAGAGCAGGGGTTCTTAACCTTTTTTGTTCCATGAAACCCTTTGCCAGTCAGGTGAAAACCACAGACCCCTTACTAAGTCCACACTATACTGTGCATTATTTAATAAATATATCACACCAGCACCTACATGTCTCCACAAGAATAATGTTTTTTGAATTTCAATTCAAGCTTATGGACCCTTTGTTAAGAACTCCTGGCTAGAGTGCTTAATGATTTTTGCTGAGCCTGAATTTTGCTGGCTTTTGTGTAAATTCAGCAGTGTCAGCCAGGGTGGCTGACAGATTGCATATTATGTGTTCATTGGCAATTACTCCCAGCCAGGGCAATAATAATCTGCTGAAAGCAGTAAATCCAGAATCATGGATCCCTCAGACAAATTATGTTTTGCTTGGGATAGTACATTGAAGGGAGCAGTCTAATGAGAAATCTCAGATTGGTTATGAATTTTTCAAGGGGACAGTTAGAAACCCAAGAGTGTACTGTCCAACAACCTATGCAAGGAGTGGCCCAACCAGAGGAAGTTTTGTTTCCTCCACAAAGGAAGACAAACCCTGGAGTTTATAGGCCACCCTAAGTGAGTCACTGTTGTGTGTATGTACCTCAGAAAATCATGTTCTTAAAGTTAATTCATTCCTGTGGGTGCAAACCTATTGTAAGACCTTTTGATGAGGTAACTTCAGTTAAGGTGTGGCCCAGGGTGGGTCTTAATCCTCTTACTGGAGTACTTTATAAATGGGATGAATACAGAGATAGAGAGAAAGCCACAGAAGGAAGAGGCTGAAAGTACAAAACTCAGAGAGAATGGAGAGACTAGCAGGCACCACCATGTGCCTTGCCATGTGACAAAGGAGTCCAGGATCAGCATCAGCCGGTCCTCAGGAAGAAAACGTCACCTAATAAAGCCTTGATTTGGGCATTTTTTTCAGCCTCAAAACTGTAAGCTTGTAAGCTAATAAATCCCCACTGTTTAAAGCCAACCTATTTCATGGTATCTGCTTTGAGCCACCTAGAAAACTAAAACACCAGTGTAGCCAGTGAAAAAGGTGAGTGGAGCATAGCAGCTGATTGTAGACTAACAGCACTTGAATGCAGAAGTGCCCCCTTTGCACCCACAGCCCCAGATATTCCAACTCTCACAGAAGCCACTATGACCTTTACAAGCATTTGGTATGTGGTCCATTGACCCGGTGTATGTCTTTTTATCCATCCCACTTCAGGATGAGGACCAGGATCATTTAGCTTTCATATGGCAAAGACTATAGTACACCTTCACTGTACTGCAGTAGGGGTATTTAAACTCCCCCACTATCTGCCATCAATGGTTGGGACAGGATTTTCATAAGCTATCCCTGCCAGAAGGACTCAAAGTGTTTCATTGTACTGTTGGTTCTAGTGGACCAGAGCAAGGAACAAACCCACACAGGAATTGCAGGGATTGCTAAATGGGCTTCAACAATCTGGCTGGGCCATAAATCTCAACAAGCTAAAAGGCACAGTCCAGCAGGTCACTTTCTTAGGCAGCATATGTACTGGATCCCTAACCTAGTACAGGACAAATTACTGTCCCTAAAGTCACCTACCTCCAAAAAGGAGGCCTAGTTCATTGGGCTATCTGTATATTGGCACCAGTATATTCCTCATTTTGGTCCTCCTGGCACCCCTATACTTGGTGACACAAAAAGCAGGTACTTTCCACTGGGGAAAAGAGAAGGAGCAGGCCATTCATGAAGTAAAAGTAGTCATTTCAGCCACCCTGCATCTAGGATCTTTAGAGCCTGGAACTCCATTCGAACTACAGATTTCTGCCACCAAGGCCCATGCTAACTAGTCCCTCTGGCAGAAAGAGAAAGTAACAGAAATTCACAGATCCGTGGGTTTTTGGACCAAGAAGTTCCCAGTTGCAGATCAGTGCTACTACCCTTCGAGAGGCAACTTCTGGCATGCTATTAGGCCTTGCTGGAATCAGAGAAGCTTACCGAGATCTTGCAGGTCCTCCTGAGACCAGAAACCCCCATCATGTTCTGGGTTCTGGGTAATCAGAACACTCACCCTGGCAGTGCCCAACAACAGAGTATCATCAAATGAAAGTGATACATTCAGGATCATGATTGCCCAGGTCCCTGAGGGAGTGACACACTTGCTGAGTAAGTGGCAAAGTCCCCCCTCAACAATGATCCTGTTGCAACACCATATAGGGCCCTTTCCTCCCTGCATTGGCATTTTGGTGACCCCTACTCAAGGATGCCCCACCAGAAGCTCAGCACTGCTTTATTATTGATGGATTTAACAAGCTGAATCCATTCAGCATCCTTTGGGCAGCAGGTGCTGTTTCCTTTGCCTCAGGCAGACTATATACCATCTTTGGCACCAGAAAAAAATGCCCAGTGTGCCAAACTGTACTGTTCTCTTAGCCCTGAAACACTCAGAACCAAGAACCTCCATGTACCAGTTTATTGACTCATGGGCCATCACCAATGGCTTAGCAGACTGGTCAGTTTCATGGAGGGAACACAATTTGAGAATTAAAGGTTCCCTGGTGTAGGGAAGGGACCTTTGGAAGCAATCAGCTGTGTGGCAGGGTTCATTGTATGAACATGGACATACATGGGATACCTTGGAAAAGCAATTCTGCCACCTTTTGGGGTACCCAGATGACATCTCCTTTGACCAAAGATCCTATTTTACTGTACAATCCACTCAATAATGGGCCAACTCATGGAATTAGTGGATCTTCACAACCCACAGGCAATCAGCATCTACACACTGAAAACTGCCTTACTGGATGGACTGTCTGCCATATTCGGGCCCTCTGGAGGGGAAACACAGCCTTATCCTGCTTCCTAGCATAGGGAGGGGACAAGGGTGGGGGAGGAACCCTGGCTTTACGTCACTTCTGCCCTTTAAACACCTATCAAGATGATGCTTGGCCCCAAAAGGGGAACAAAGAACACATTATTTGAAATTCTCCTTTTCAGCCACTGTTAGGGGACCATCCTGCTTTTTACCCCATTGTACTCTCCACACAATTCCCAGGATGGTGGGAAAATAGGGCCACCAGGTAGAAGGGAGGGATTATGGAAGAGGGCCTGGAAGTGTTAACACATTTGGGGTGACAAACCAATGGGCTGAACCTGCAGGGTCTGACAACATAATCCTGGAGGTTACTGGGCAACTCCTACCCAGGTTGGGCCACCAATCCCTTTAGGAATGATCATGGAATACTTTCAAGGAGTCTGAAAACTCCCATCTATCAGAAAGGGCTGGAAGTGGGCTGGAAGATATGGGTAAGACATTGGGATCAATTGAAAAGAAGTAAGGATATGGCTCAAGGCAAAGGACAAACACTGGGAGACCTTAGAAGAAAAGATAAGTTACTGAAAGTAGGCCAAGAAAAGTGTCTCCCACATTAAGTAGTTGCACAACCACCCTGTCAGGACTAGTTACAGATTCCCACTCCTGTTTTCTACAGATTTGGATTGGCAGGATCTGGAAAGAAAACACCTTGATCCAACTGACCCAGACCATCAAAGCAGCAGAGAACCTGAATGATTGTTGGATTTGTCATCACACCCTGGAGAATCTGTTGGGATGCAACAACTCTCAGTATAATGATACTGGCAAATGGGGCAATGGTTCAGTCATCCCTGAGATGACCAGTTTTAGTTTGCTAGGATGCTTAAAGCAGATAATGAAATTTGTTGGATTTAACAATGAGAATTTATTAACTTACAAGCTTACAGTTTTGAGGCTGAAAAAATGTCCAAATCAAGGCATCATCAGGTGATGCTTTCTTCCTGAAGACGGGCTGCCAGCAATCCTGGACTCTTCTGTCACAGCACATGGCAAGGCATATATGGCAGTGCCTGCTGGTCTCTCCATTCTCTTCTGAGTTTCATTGCTTTAAGCTCCTTGCTTCTGTGGCTTTCTCTCTCTTTTTCTCTATATTCATCCCATTTATAAAGGACTCTTATAAGAGGATTAAGACCCCATCCTGAAAGAGGGGTGTCACACCTTAACTGAAGTAACCTCCTGTTTTATTTTGCCAAAGGGCTGCCAATGGAAAGTTCAAGAAATGGGTTGGTTTTTTATAAAGGAGATTATTTGGGGGTAAAAGCTTACAGTTCCAAGGCCATGAAAAGTCCAATTTAAGGCACCATAAGAGAGGCTTTCTCACCAATTCAGCTGCCACATGGTGAAACAAGTTGGCCACCAATCTGTGCCAAGGTCACCGCCTTTCTGCAGCTGTAGGCAAACCTGGCATAGAGCTTGTCTTTTACCGGGCCTCCTCTCTCAGTCTCGGTGGCTCAGCTTTCTTCCCAAGTACAGCTGTAAGTTATCAGGCAGATGGCTCATTTCTCCCTGGGCCTCAGCTCTTTTAACTTCTCAGGGGCTTCTCTCCTTACAGCTCAGTTGTGGGCAAAACTGGAGTCCTTTCTCTCACATGGCAGGATTAAATATGGCAGCTTCCTTTATCTGTATCTGTGTCTGTCTCTCTTTGTATCTCCTGTTATATCAGACCCAGCCAGAGGGCAGAGACCCAAGCTGGCTCATGCCTCCCTGACGTAGTCCAATCAAGAGCCCTAATTATTACTTATCAAGTAATCTGATCAACGGGACCTTCAACTGAATTTAATGCGGTCAAAGGGTATCTCACCCACAGGAATAGATTAGCTTAAAAACATAATCTTTCTCTTTTTGGGGTTCATTCAATAACTCCAAACTGTCACACCTCCAGTGTGTTCATGTGGTCATGGGGTGTTGTCTCCGTGGGTGGAGACCCACAGAATAACTGAGGGAATATTGAATTCCCATCCTGGTGAGTCCTGCTATATTCTCTCATAGAGTGGTGAGAATCTCTGGAGTACATGGGTAGTGCCTAGCAAAGGAGGGCAGACCAATGCACCAGAACCTTGATTTTTTAAAAAGATTTATTTATTAATCCTCACCCCCTTGTTTTGCACTCACTGTCTGCTCCCTGTGTGTTCTTCTGTGTCTGCTTGTCTTCTCTTTAGGCAGCACCGAGAACCAATCTTGGGACCTTCCAGAGTGGAGAGAGGCTGCTCAATCTCTTGTGCCACCTCAGATCCCTAATCTGCTGTGTCTCTCATTGTCTCTCTTCTGTGTCTCTTTTTGTTGCATTATCTTGCTGCACCAGCTCTCCGTGCAGGCCAGCATTCCTGCATGGGCCAGCACTCCATGTCGGCCGGGTCTCTGCTTGGGCCGGCTGCTTTTCACCAGGAGGCTCCGGGAATTGAACCCTGGACCTTCTATATGGTAGATGGGAGCCCAATCACTTGAGCCACATCTACTTCCCCAGGCCCTTGATATTGATGCTTGTACTTATGAACCTTGTTCTTGTGAAATCAAAACCTGGACTGGCAATATATATTGCCTAAGAGATACCTCCTGAGGGCCTCCTTGTTGCTCAAATGTGGCCTCTCTCTAAGGCAACTTAGCATATAAATTCACTGCCTTCCCCCCAACATGGGACATGACTTCCAGGGATAAGCCTCCCTGGCATTGAGAGATTAATACTAAGTGCCAAATAATGATGCATTTGGAGAAAGACCTAGACCAAAAGGGGGAAATATTAAATCAAATGAGTTTTTATGGCTAAGAGATATCAAAGTGAGTTGGGAGGTCATTCCAGAGGTTATGCTTATGCATGTCTCAGGAGGATCTCACTGTCTGCCACAGTAAACAATGCCTCAAATAGGGGTGCTCCTGGGGGCTCTAGAGACATCTAGGAACTATAGTCAGGGGAGACAATCCCAGGAAATCGGCACCCTGTCAGTAGGCCTTACCTTGGAATATATGATAACCCATCTCCCCCAATGTATTAGAGTTAGACTCATTTATAATTTTCCTACACATGGTTCTTCTATCTCATTTATTTGAACCTATAATTTGCACCATACCCATTAAATATATGTCCCAGAAACTTAAATCTTCTGACTGTTCATATGCTGGGTAAGCTCTGAATCTCAGCAGAGTTGCAACACCTACTCTCAAGTTCATCAGACTCACCCAGGACAACTAACAAAAGGATGATGATGGACAATACGCAACCAAAGAAATACTGAGTATCTTCAACTGCAAGCAAGACAGTTCCACTCATCTGCCTCATGGAATCTAAGCCATCTCTCAATTGGAAGCAGAGTGGGCATCACTATCCCCAACTCCTCAAGATAGAGGAATGAACAAACATAAGTAGGGAATGCAACTATGGACTAAAGTAGACTTATTATTATTCTCACAATGGAAGAACTTGTAATATTGATATAAAGACAGTGGTTACCAGAGGTTCTGAGGGGAGGGAGAGGGAACAATAGGTGTAACATGAGGCATTTTTGAGACATTGGAATCATTCTGCATGATATTACAAGGACAGATACCTGCCATTATATATTTTGCCAAAACCTGTAAAATTGTGCCGTGCAAAGTGTAAAACATAATCTAAACTATAGATCATGGTTAGTAGTAGCAATGCTTCAATATGTGTACCACACTAATGAAAGACGTTGTTAATGGGGGAAAGTGTGTGTGTGGATAGGGTATATGGGAATCCCCTAAATTTTCGATGTAACAGGTATGTAATCTAAAACTCCTTTAAAAATAAAGAAGGGAGCAGATGTAGCTCAGTGATTGAGTGCCTGCTTCCCCTGTACAAGGTCCTGGGTTCAATCCTTGGTGCCGCCTAAAAAAAATACAATTAAGAAACTTTCTCTTTAAAGAAAAAAAGCAGGGGAATGGATGTATCTCAAGTGGTTGACCACCACTTACCATGTACATGGTCCAGGGTTCTATCCCAAGTGCATCCTAAAAACAAAAAACAAACTAAACAAAAACACCAACTCTTTGGGGAACAGATGTAACTCAGTGGTTGAGTGCCTGCTTACCATTTAGAAGGTCCTGGTTTAAATCCTTGGTACCTCCAAATAAATAAATAAATAAATAAATAAATAAATAAATAAATAAATAAGTAAATAAATATATATATTTTTAAATGGTCCTACTACAATAGGTCAACACCCACAGGAATGGATTAACTTTAAGAACATGTTTTTCTGGAGAACATACAGCTTCAAACCATGGCACCTCACCCTCTAGACCCCAAAAAGACATGTTCTTTTTATTTGCAAAATATACTCATTCCCATCACAATATCCCAAAAGCCTTAAGACATTTCAGTAACAAATTACTTAGTACTACTAAGTACAAAGTCTCATCAAAACTGGTTTTAGGTGTGGTCAATCCTGGGGCACAATTCCCCAGTCTGTGGACCTGTGAAATCTAGAGAACTAGTTATCTGCTTCCAATATACAAAGGAGGGATAGGCATAGGATTAATATTCCCTTTCCTATAAGGAGAAAGTGAAGAAAAACAGGTGCCACAGGTCCCAACAAATTCCCTGCAGGGCATACTCTATTAGATATCAAAGTCTAGAGTCATCTATGGAGCAATGGGTTGTCCTCCAGACCTGATGAAGTGGCATCCCCAACCTTTCCCAGTGCGTGTGCAGTGGCCATGCTTTCCCCAACCCTGGGTGAAGTTTCGTCATCTTCAAGCATTGGGGTGATGGCCAGGCTCTCAGCTGTACTCTTGTCAAGAATTGGGGTGGTGGCCAGACTCTAGGCTCCACCCTCATCAAGCATTGGGGTGGTAGCTGGACTTTCCACAAACCCCCAGGCATCTGAGAAAACTGGGGTGGTAACACTTTTCCCAAACAACGGGGTGGAAGGCCTGCCTTCTCCAAGCACTAGGGGCATACTCTCCCTTTCCACACACCTGGATAGGTCCACTTTCTTGGTCTGAAAAAATGTTTTCAGTCCAGACCTCAGCTTCCATGGTCCTTCCCTTGAAGTGATTTTTCCTCCAGTCTGTCCCTTTTCTGTCCATTTTAGTCCAGGCTGGCAGTGGTTCCTTTCATGCAGATCTCGTCAAAAAAACTTGTCAGTTTCACATGCAGCATGCAGGGTTCCAAACTATCAGACAAAATCCTTTTTTCCACAAATCCTTTCTGGATAATTGCATTTCCAATCCTGACTTACACTGAAATGGCTGACTGGTTCCATGTTCAGTTAAACCCTCACGTGAAGCACTATTCTCTGGGGACTCGTTTTCCAGAATCTCAACATTTTCCAAACCATCAATTTCTGGTTACTTTGTGCCCAGGAGTTCAGTTCTCAGCTTCTTTCTTTCCTCTTGTATTTTACTATGAGCTGCAAGGAGAAACCAGGCTGCATTTTTCATACTTAGCTTGGAAATATCCTCAGCTAAATATCCAAGCTCATCACTTTCAAATTCTGCCTTCTATCTGACATCAGAACGCAGTTTTGCCAAGTTTTCTGCCACTTTAAAACAAGGTCGGTGAGTGGATGTGACTCAAGCAGTTCAGCACCTGCTTTCCATATGGAAGTCCTCCACTCGTAGACGACCTGCTTCTGGGTCGGGGTTTCGTATGTAACAGAGCAGCTCCCTCGCTGCAATCTATTGAAAGTCAGCCCTCGACACAAGGGTTTGTAAAAAAAAAAAAAGAAAAGCCAAAAAAAAAACAAAAAAGAAAAATCATATGGAAGTCCTGTGTTCAGTTCATGGTGTCTCCTAAAGGAGACAAACAATGAGCAGACAATGAGAAAAACAATGAGCAAGACAATGAGCAAAACAACGAGCAGACAACGAGCAAAAACAATCGAGCAGAGAGCAGATGTGGTTCAAGCAGTTGAGCACCCACCTCCCACATGGGAGGTCCCAGGTTCGGTTCCCAGACAACGAGCAAAAAACAATGAGCAGACCACAAGCGCAAACAAGCACAAACAACAAGCAAAACAATGAGCAAACAGACAAGGGAGCCATCTCAGGGGGAGGGGAATAGAAAAAAAAACAGCAAGGGTTGCCTTTCTTCCATTCTCCAATAACACATTCATCATTTCTGTCTAAGACCTCATTGGCAGTTTAGAATCTATATTTCTACCAACAGTCTTTTCAAAGCAATCTAAGCCTTTTCTATCAAGCACTTCACAATTCTTCCAAGCTCTATCCATTACCCATTTCCAAAGTCGTTTCCACATTCTGGTATTTGCAATAGCAGCAACCCCACTGTCTTAGTACAAAATCTGTTTTAGTTTCCTAGACTGCTTAAAGCAGATACCATGAAATGGGTTGGCTTTAAACAATGGGAATTTATTAGCTTAGTCTGAGGCCATGAAAATATCCAAATACTGGCTGCCGGTGATACTTACATCCTCTGCCACATGGCAAGGCACATGTCAGCATCTGCTGGTCTCTGCCTTCTCTTCCAGGTTTCATAGCTTTCAGCTTCTTGCTTCCATGTCTTTTTTTCCCCTTTGTATTCACCCCATTTATAATAGACTTCAGTAATAGGATTAAGACTCATCGTGAATGAGGGGGGGTCACACCTGAAGTAGCCTTGTCAAAAAGTCCTACTTACAATGGGTCTGCACCCACAGGAATGGGTTAAATTTAGGAACATGCTTTTTGGGGGGTACATTCAGCTTCAAACCACCGAACCAGGCTCTGATAGGCAGAGATGTTTGAACAGAAAACACCCAGAAAGAAGGTCCTTTATGAGTTTGGTAATGTCCTTTTTTCCACTAGGGAGGTGACATTCCTGCTGTTGGACAATGTGGTGAGAGAGGAGCACGGGGGCTGCAGGGTCCATCACTCACACAACTATAATGGCCAAAATTTGCTGGGATATGGGAGCGTATCCCCCTAACTATTGCTGGAATGTCAGTGGTGCAGGATATCAATCCCTATAATGCATTTCCAGACAGGAAACATGACCAAAGTGATGATGACCAAGGGGCCAAAGGGACCAACCCACAGGGTAACAGTAACCTCCCTTCCCCATACCTGTGTGGAATGTCTAACACCTCTCAATGCAATTCCTTGCTCCCCTCTCTCTGTGTCTCCTGGAATGATGGTGACCTGTATCCAAAAGCACCATCTTTGTTCCATGCCCCCAAATTGTACACAAAATGGGGTGTATGGTTTTCAGTCCCCAGCAGATGGATGGGGCTCTTGGCCCCACCCCTAGGCCATTTTCAATTTAGTCAAGTTTGGATAAAGAGGTCCTTTCCAGGGGTCAGACTCCTCACCTGGGGCCAAAGGGAGAGGCAGAAGGTTTTCAGGATCCACTTCATCTTCAATGCCTCTATCTGGGGATTGTAGGGAAGGGGTTGGACAGGGGCAGATTGTCTCTGCCATCCTTCTAGTTTATATTTTTCCCAAAGTTCTCCATTGGATAACCCATCTAAGGTGTTCTTCAGGACCCCTTGCTCTAGTAGCCACAAACAGCTCAGCAAGTGGAGCCCCCAAGAGGAAAGGGTGGCCACTGACCTACTTTGTGGGTTTTAGGATTTGCTGGATTATCAGGCAGGCATCTACCACCCACTAGTCTGGGTCCTCAGTCAGTTATTACAGTGACCACCCTCCTAATACAGGACCCCCTGCCCCAAACAGGGAGGGCATGGTGATTGGGTTCAATCACATCTCCCAGAGGAAACCCTGGTGTTGCAGTTTGATATTGTTTATGAATTCCAAAAATAGATATTGGATTATGTTTGTAATCTGGTTTGTTCCTCTGGGCATATTAGATTATATTGGATTCAGAGGTTTCACTTTTACTTGATTAAATAATGATTAAGGCTTTGATTGGGCCACGTCAGTAGGACATTGAGTTCCTGCCCCCTTGGGGGGCAGGAACTCAGAGAACCCCATGGAAGGGAGGCGAGAGTTTTGATCCTGGAGCCCAGGAAGTAAACACACAGAGAAGCAGATACATGAGGAAGGAGAGAGGGCTTCATTAGACACGGCAGAGGCCCGGGAAAGAGAGACGAGCCATTCACCTGAGTTTACAGCTGGCTTTGTGGAAAGCTGAGCAGCTGAGCCCAGCGTGGAATGAGCCCTGGGAGAGAGATGAGACTTATCCCGGTCTACATCTGATATTGGAAGAAGCTGGGACCACAGAGCATTGGGAGGAGGGGGAAGGCTGAACCCTCGCAGACATCGCCCGCCATCGTGCGTCAACACATGGCAACAGACTGTGTGTGAGAAAGCACCTCTTATGCTACCTTGAGTTGGACTCTTCAGGGCCTTGTGACTGTAAGCTTCTACCCCAAATAAATACCCTTTATAAAAACCAACAGATTTCTGGTATTTTGCATCAGCACCCCTTTGACTAATAATACACCTGGAGTAAGGAGAACTAGCTTGTTAACCCATTCAGAGGATCCCTTTATAATAAAATCATCAATGTCCTGCTGCAAAATGGCAATCTGGTGAAGGGCTAAATCCCTCTGGTGGGGGTGGAATATCTGTATGCCAACATCCAGTTGTCACAGTGTAATCACAGCTTCCTCATTATTCCAAGACTTATCTAGAATTTGGGAGAAGCCATCCACAATGGAAAATACTCGACTGACTCCCTGAACTATCCAGAGGCTGTGACTGTAGAGTGGGAACAGCTACACCATCAGCCTTCCCCATCCCTCGCCTCCTCCTTCCTTAACCCCAACTAAAAGTTTGCTGAAGGATAGGGTTGGATGTGAGGCAGCCGAGACTCCTTCATTCAGCCTGGTTGAGCAGGGTAGTATTGGCACCTTCTTGGTAAAATCGGGACAGCCACAAGAGATCCTTTCCAGGCTTCTGTCCATAACTATCTTTCATATTCCATATCTCCTCTGTAAAAATAGTAGTTTCATTTTCACCTCCAGATCCCTATATTCAGTTGTAATAGACTCCTAAATAATGTCCAGCCTCACACAAACCTCAAGATGAGTCTGGGTGGTTTGAGCATGGGTATGCTTGGTTCCAGAATAAGAACAGGTAAGAAGCTATGAGCCAGGGAAGTGTATGCCAGGTAGTAGATGCCCCAACCTCATTCATCTCAGCATGGAATCAGCTAGCCAACTCCCTGGCATTTATGGGGGAATGCTCTAAATCCCATTTATTGCTGTCTTTCCTCCAAAGGACAAAGAGAGTCTGCCCTAGGTTCCACAGCCTTAGGTAGGTATCTCTATCCAGGCTGGTATGGTGGGGGCAATCCTTCAGTTTAGCCCAAAGAACCATGAGTCCTGTGTTTCTCAAGACACACCAGATGGCATATAACAAAAGAAACACAAGAGCAATGAAAAGAGTAACCAAAGAATCAACCCACTCCATACCTCCCTGTGTATGCTGCTTGCTGCACCAAAATTTATTGAACAAGTTGCTACATGGCATGTTATAGGCACAGAGGCTCAGGCACAACAAAAATTTTAAGCAAGTGATCACTTTATTACATACTCCGCACCAAGAGTCCAACAGAGCAGGGGAAGACATCCCCTCATGGCCAGTCCCCCAAATGCTTGGGTCAGGGTTGGTGGATGGCAGCTCCACATACCCCACTTTGTATCAGAGATGAGGGACACCTGTACTGCTTGAGTGCTGGGTTTTTCTACACTTCAGGGGGCGGGGGCTCTACCACTGTGCAAAAAGCAGGCAACAAGCAAGATTTGTGCAGAGTTTCTGCCCTGGCAAGCAGCTGGGGCTTCTTGTTCCTAGTTTGGGGTTTAAAGTATGGTTAGAACATTCCATTTCTGGGTAGCTTGTTTTATCATGGTTGAGATCTGTCTCCCCTGGGTTGCTTGTAGTTTCCTATGAAATGGAAATATTCCAAACACCTGCACTCAAACAAGTATGAGTAGAAAAGGAGAGGGAGATTGGCAAAAGCTGGGAGATGGCTGCTGAGTATGTCCACCACTTGCCCAGTGCTAACCTATAGAGGAACAGGGATAAGAATTACATTAGACTTCTCTTCAGAAGCCATGCAAGCAAGAAAAGAATGGATTAAAATATTTGAAGTCTTGAAAGAAAAACCCTAACCTAGAATTCTATATCAAATGAAATTATGATTCAAAGGTCAAGAAGAAATAAAGACTTTCTCAGACAAACAAAAATTGAGGGTATTTGTCACCAGTAGACCTGCCTAGCAAAAACTGTTACAAGAAGTTCTTCAGAAAGAAGGAAAAAGCAGATAGGCGAGAAACTTAAAACTACATAAAGAAAGGAAGTGTTGGAAAAGGAATAAATGAAAGTAAAATAAAATTGTTTTTCTAATTCCTAATTGATATAATAGATAACAATTTGTTCAAAATAATACTGGCAACAATATATTAGACAATTATAGCTTATGGATATGTGAAATGAATAACAGCAATGTTATAAGTGTCAGGAGGGATAAATTGGAAATATTCTGTCATAAGGTTCCTGCACTACCATCAAGCAGTATAGGGGTATTTGAAAGTTGTCAATGTGTATTACAAACTCTTGGACAATCACTAAATATTTTTTCACAGTAAGTATACTTTATATGCTAAAAGAGAGAAAATGGAATCATATCAAATGTTCAATTAAAATCAGAAAAAGCATGAAGACAAAAAAGCAAAGAACAAGAGCAATGAAAAGTTACAAATATGGTAGATATTAATCCAAATATATCACTAATCAATTTAAACATGAGTGGTATAAATACACCAACTAAATTAAGACAAACTATTAGAGTGGATTAAAAAAAGAGCCAACTATGTATTAACCACAAGAAACCTACTTTAAGTATAAAGACACAGATTAAAAGGGATGAAAATATATATACCATGCTAATACTAATAAAAAGAAAGTTGGAGTAGCTATATTAATCTTAGAAAAAAATTTCCAAGCAAGGAAATTTATCAGAGATTTTAAAAAAGGGCCTGATATCATGATAAAGGTGTCAATTATCTAAGACATAATTCCTAATGCCTAAGAGCATTGGCTAAAATCCAAAACACTGACACCACCAAATACTGACAAGAATGTAGAGCAACAGGAACTTTCATTGATTGTGGGTGAGAATGCAAAACAGTACAGCCACTTTGGAAGACAGTCTGGCAGTTTCTTACAAAGTTAAACATAGGCTTACCATACAACTAGCAATTATACTCCTACGAATTTACCCAAATGGGTTGAAAACTTATGCCCACACCAAAACTGACATGCGTATGTTCCAGCAGCTTTATTCATAATTGCAAAAAAAAAAAAAAACAAAAACAAACCTGGAAG
The DNA here is from genome assembly GCA_026826555.1 of Tolypeutes matacus. Taxonomy (NCBI): domain Eukaryota; kingdom Metazoa; phylum Chordata; class Mammalia; order Cingulata; family Chlamyphoridae; genus Tolypeutes; species Tolypeutes matacus. Next base: position 55,805,322 of record JAKSZT010053929.1, on the reverse strand, counting down.
CAATCAAGATGTTCTCTAATAAGTGAATGGCTAAACAATTATGATATATCCATATATGTATTCCATATAATGGAATATTATTGAGCGATAAAAAGGCATAGAGAAACCTTAAATGCATATTGTTAAGTGAAAGAAGCCAGTGAAAAAAACTACATAGAGTATGATTCCAACTATGTGACACTCTGGAAAAGGCACAATTATAGAGAAAGTAAAAAGTTCAGTGGTTGCTAGGTATTCAGGGGGAGAGATGAATAGGTGGATCACAGGGCATTTTTAGGAAAGTAAAACTGTTCTCTATGATTCTGTAATGGTAGATATATAACATTATGCATTTTATAAAACCCATAGAACTATGTCACACAAAAAGGGAACCATAATGTAAACTATGGACATTAGTTTACAATAGTGTATCAATATTGACACAATGATTATTAACAAATGTACCACAGTAATGCAAGATGTTACTAATAATAGTAATGCAAGATGTTACTACTGTGCAGGAGAAGGGGCATATGTGAACTCTCTCTACTTTCTGCATAATTTTTCTACAAACCTCAAACTCCTCTACACCATATACAAAAATTATCTAAAAAGTAGATCAGTAACCTAAATATAAGACCTAAAACCATAAAACTCTTAGAAGAAAACGGGGAAATTTTCAGGGCCTTGTGTTGGGCAACAGGTTCTTAGATACGACACCAAAAGAAAAAAAATAGATAAATCGTGCTTTAACAAAATTAAAAACTTTTGTGCATCAAAGGACATTACTGAGAAAGTAAAAAAGGAACCTAGAGAATAGGAGAAAATATTAGGAAATTACATATCTGACAAGAGTCTAATATCCAGAATACATGAAACTGCTCTAAAAAAAAAGGAATTAAAAAAAACAACAAAAAAAAAAACAAGTAGAAATCAATTTAACTTAAACTTTTTCCTTCAAGTTATCTTTGCCTTTTTACTTTTTAAAAAAATTTGGTAGGAAAACGCTCTGTATAGAATAATTAGCTATTATACCAGTCAGTCAGACAGTCTGTTTGGCAGTCTGTATGGATATATGAGGGGGAAAAAATGGACAACAAAACTACACATGACTAAGAGTGGCCTTTTCTTGGCCTTAAAAGTGGTTAAAGAAAAAAAAAAAAAGACTTTTGTACAAACTTATGCCCTTCCACATATCACCCCTATCAAATCACCCATACGCAAATCCTACTTTACCTCATAGGATATCATTAGTGGCAAAGATATTAAAAATCTAAGAACCCAATATTTCAAAACAAACAGCACTAAATCTTAGTTTCAACTGTTCACTGTGTATTTGGGCTTATCCAGGTCTGAAACTATTCCATTTTAAAATTCTTTACCTTTTAAAAAATATTCGTGGCACTACTGAAATTTTTCAACAGATACTAGTAACTATTCTCTGATTTAAATATACATTGGACAAAATATACATAAAATAGCAGTATGGTAATTGTGTAGCCCCTCAATTTCATTCCACTCCCTGTATCTGAACAACAAAAAAAGCATTATCTGAGTTTACAGAAGTTTTATCTTAACACGTTACCAGTATATAGATAAAAAGCAGTGAAAAACAGAAGCTTTATATGATATCCAGATACAACTCGTTGAGTAATAATCCTTTACAATGTCAATCAAAAAGTAAACATCTGGTTAGTTTTCAAACTAAATGAGCTGCCCTGCCCTCCATACCAACTTCCAAGTAACAGGTCCTTTGTATGTCCTTCCCATTCATTACTGACTAATATAGTTGTTAATAACATCCTCAATAATTCCATGATCATTCAACTTTTTTTCACTCTTTCAAATAACTCCGTTTGGTTATAGGTACAATTAATAAACCAATGGCACAATAAGTGTTCCTTGTAGTTCTTAATTTTTTTAAAATGTCATGTTATTTTATTTTCTAATTTTAACACTTTTTTCCAATGGAACGTTTTTCAAAACAACTTAAATCCTGTAATATTTGACATGGTATCAAAAGTCATACTTAGACATTCCTCAACTAAAACTTTCTTATTATTGAATTAATTTTTGAGGATCCCAAATTAAGAAATCATTCAAAATGTGATACACTCTAGTGTTTATTTTATATTATGGCAGGTACACTTGAATTTCAAAAATTTAAAACATATAAAAAGTGGTTAGGGACTAACATTTATATCAACAATTGATAAATGTCTAAGATTGTTTATTATACAGCAGGGTACAATGGTAGTGCTAATGCCAACGGGGCACCATGGAAGTTAGTCTAAAAATTACCACAAAGCTTTATACAAAAGCAACATATGCTGCTGTTTTAGTATTTCAGGATATGGTCTGCTTCTAATGCTGAGGAGTCCTTTTACATCTTTAATGTTATACAGTGTTATAGTATTTAGTTTGGCAAATGTTTTAAAATAAAAAGTAGAAATGTATTCATAACATCACAGAAATGCACATCCAATTTTGTTTTCAAGAAGGACCATAGGTACAGATCAGAACTCGCCCCTATATGAAATAATTTATACACAAATGAATGCTATTATATCACTATCTAAAATAATCACTAAATACAATCTTTTCAGAAATAAACAAGCAAAGGTTTTTTTTCATTATCAAATATCAAAAACATGTAAATAATATATGTTTTTAAAACAAATGATACTCTAAAATTATAGGAATAATTTCAATGAATTCAGTGAATGTGCAACCTAAATCAACCAAGTTTATATTGTAGTACAACCATATTAAGAAATCAATGACCAGAAAATACAACTGTATGAAAGAAATTTATAATTCACAAAACTGTTTTTCAGGCCTTAAGGTAAAATAGTTCCACAGTTTAAAGGTAAAACTGAGGCAACAAAAATGCGTGCTTGTCTTCAATAGGTAGATATTTTACGCAGAGGATGTAACACTTTGCTTGTAGACAGCATGATATGCATTTCTCAGCAAGACATAAGGAAAACAAGATTCCAAAAGATCCATTGTCAGGAATGGGGATTCCTGGACAATCTGAAAAATTCCAAAAATGCATCCAAATTCAAGTTATTTATAGTAAGAACATTTACTGCCCACTAGGAAACTATCATTTCTATATTTCTCTTATTTGAAATACAAGTTATTTTTCTTTTCCTTTAAAATCTGAAATGTAAATGTGCCACTGTCTATCCTATCAAAAAGTTTAAAAAGTGCTACATTTCAATTAAATCAATTAATCATGAAGAATATTTTCAGCACTTTCACTGCCCCCAATGATACTAGACATAGAAGTTAAGAAAAAAATATTTAAAATGTGGTCCATACCATCAAGTTTAAGTGGGGACACAAGACTGAACTAGAAAGTAAAATCAAACATATAGCCAACCATAATAAAGTGGAGAGTTTCAAATTCTAGAGGCATTCAAAAGGGAAAAAAAGATTAATGTAAAAAGATTAAAGAGTTATAAGGAAAGACTACTTGGAAAAAGTTTGGAGCTATGGGATGTGCTGAGTCATTAGGGTAGACACAGATCCCTGCAAATAGGGAAATTATTCTAAGCAAGACAAGAGCCACATGGTAGAAACAAGCATAGCTGGTTCATGGACACACTGAAGAGAAGGAACTAACTAGGAGCAGAGAATTACAGGAAATTATCTTGAATTTGTGGAATGGTGTCAGAATATAGAGTTAGATAAGTGGAAGAGAGTTGAAACTGATAAACTAGGAAAGTGTTCCTCAACAAGTTTAGAGAAATAACTGTTCATAAAAGAATACACTATAGGCAACAAGTTGAGAGAAAGTATTTCCCAACAAGCTGAGAGAAATAACTTCATAAAAGAAAATCCTATAGCAATGTTATCTTTTAAATTTTATTGTACTCTGATATCATTACTATAATGGTAAAATATGAGTGATGTCAGTCTTTAAAGCAAATGTTAGAAGCCTGTGGGTTGGGTACTCTAAACAAAAGGGATTTTTAAAAAGTACCTCAGCTCTTACTATCCAATAACTAAAATGTCGAAAAAAACTGTTAGGAATAACTGGAACTTTTTTGTTGTTCGTAAAAAATAAAATGAGACTTACCATATCTAGCAGTAAATAAACAGATTCTCTATTTCTTGTTGTAGTTTTATCTGTCTCCTGGCCAATTTTCAGTAGACTGGAGGATGCAAGCTTAAAAATACACATATATTTTAAGTAAGTTTTTAAAAATAATTTTATCAGTTATTTCAATTTCTAACACATTTCAATCATTCAGAGTGATTACAACATGAGATACACTTAGATATTTTACATTCAAGTACTAATTTAGAGAACTTATTAAGGTATATACAAAGACAAAAGACAATAAATGTAATCAAATACTCAAATATTCTTGTTGGTTTTAAAAATGTGACTTTTTCATATTTTTAAACAATTAAAATCATTTAATCTTTTCAATATCTGTATTTATTCTATTTCTTAGTTCCCAAATATAAAGAAAATTTCACACTAGATTTAAAATAATGGGAAGATGATGAGATTAGGACATTAAGCCTGGAATAAAAGAAATGAGAAAAAAAAATTTTTTAAGTCCTAATACTGTTCTCCTTCAAATAGAAGCTATTTTTTTCCCTCAAATAAGTATTACATTTGTTTTAAATATTAAAAAATAAAATTATTTTTTTTAAAAGATAGGATTTATAACTTAAAAAGAAGCAAATATTCTAATGTTGAATATTTTCTTCAAATTAAATATGGAAAAGATATATTGATAAAGGAACGAAAGAACTACGCTGACAAAGAAACTAAGAGTCATATTTCTTGGAGACAAAAAGCACTACACTGTTTTGGTAGTGCATTGTATTCTTTTTTTGAGTTTGTCACCATTAACAGTCTTCCAACAAATAAATGGAAATAAACAAATTAAATATATCCTTTTAGGGGGAACACTGTCACTTTGAATTTTTCTGTTTTTGTTTTCTTTTTTCTCACCCTCTTCTAAACCCTAGGCAAATTTCTAGAGCAGTCCAAACATGAAGTTAGCGACAAAGGTCAAACTGCAAAGTTCCAGAAATGGGGGTGAGGGGGGAGAGACTCCTGAATCCAAGGAAAAAATGTTAAACTGTTCTTTGATTTTAATGCCTTTACCTTCACCTTTAAAAAAAAGAAAAACAAAAATTAAAAGGAGACTGAAATTCATATGCCTGAGAAAAGAACAAAAATATATATCATTAGAGGACACTAAATAAAATCTAAAATAAAGGGAATTTACTCCAGTTGTTACATTAGCAGTAAATTTAAATTTTCTTAATAAAATATCATGAATTTTGCTCTTTGATTATACATACTGCCAGAAATTCTTTAAGACGGTCTTCAATGCTCCCTTTGTGAATTGTAAACAAAGCTGCAGCGATCTGGTTGATGGCTTTGGCCAAGCAATGTATGTTGTTGCAGTGCCCTGAGAAAGTGCAAATAGATTTGTTTGGTTTATGTGGAACCCCAAAATATCAAATAATACATGGAAGGCAAATCCTTAATGACTTCACAATTTACAAATATAATGGCATGATTAAAAGCAGGGTTGGGGGCATGGACTTTCATGAAGATTATAGCCAAAACAGCTAGAGTTGTAATTTGATGCTTTTGCTTAAAAATAGTGAAGCAAGAGAGAAACAAATGATTACGCCTGTATTAAATAGGTAAATATTTCCAACCACCCCCAAAAGAAATCATATATATGTTTTTTAAGTGTCTTGGAAACTTTTAAAGTACTTAGCTGCTTTACAAACATTGTATCATTCAACCCTTAAAATAATTCTAAGAACTGGATGCTCCCTCACCATGCCCTGCCTCAGAACCATTCAGGAATGTGCACACCCACACACATTCATCTGAAAAAGCTACCCAAGAACACACAGCTAGTAAGTGGCAGAAGTTAAACCACATTTTATAAAAGAACATCAATTACTTGAAGAAAAATGTATCCACTATATCAAAACCCATGAGTTTTGCATTGCCAAAACAATTTTAAACCACTATTACCTTCTATAGCAGGGCTGTACTGAGACATCACATTACTGGCTAGTGTTGGCAAAGAAACTGCCACAAAGACCATGAGGAGGCAGGCAATTTTATATTCTTCTTCTGGACTAATGTTTTCTAAGAGGGAAAAATTAAGAATAAATCCAAAGTATTTCTTCAATATTAGTTGAAAGCTGATAATCTAAACCAGATTTTTGCATAAAGTATTTTAGTGGAGTTCTAGAGAACTGATCACAATTTCCTTAGTAGAAACAGAATAAAATAGAAACAATATACATTACTATTGGTTATTATCAACTACTCAGGCAGAGCCTCTAAAACAGTAAGGCAAATTTTTCTTTGTTAAGTTGTAAGATTATGGGGCAATAATAAGATTAGGGTAACTGGAATTCCTAATTTCTTAACTGAAAACCGATGATAAATTATTATTTTAGAAGAAAATCCTATTTACTACAGCTCAAATTATTTAATATCTCATAAATTGATCTGCAAAAAATCACCAAAAAAAATCCTTAATTTTTTTTTTCTTAAAATAGATATGTGATTTGAAATTCTTGAAATTCAGTAAAGATTCAAATGTGCAAAGTGGACCAGATTTCCAACAAATTTTAGAAGTCAACAAGTCATAAACGAAAATATCTAGCATTACCCTAAAACTTTTAAGACATAACTCTTTCTAAAATATTTATTGCTATGCAGAGTCAAATTGTGGGTTATTTAGGCACTTGACTTCTTATCTGGTAATTATGAACTTCGAATTACCCTAATACTCAAAGCCACTATAACTAAGAATTGAACGCACAAAAAAAGACAGAATATGCTTAAAAAGTTAGTTCATTACAACAAACATAACCTTACGAAGTCACATAAAAGAGATTATATTATCCATGTAACTATAGCAAACATACTGTAGGAATGAGTAAACAAAAAGTAACGTTAAATAAAAAAAAAAGAACCAATGAACTCTGTCAAATACCATGCTACTGCAAGGGGATGGGGTAGCGGGTACTTTTGTACCAGAACAGATGAGATGTTATTTATTTTGTAGACTAATCCAGAAATATCTGGAGCATTCTGGTTACTGTAACATTTCAAAGGGCTGGCTTAAAAAAAAAACTTCAAATGTCTAATATTATATAATAATACAAACTACTCATGGTAAGTGGCTCTAGTTCAATTAAAATAGGATAACCTTTTCTAGATACCAATATTTTGCTATCTGCTGGATCACCTCCATCAGCAACAAATGCTGTTATTTCCCCCATCTTAAAAAAAATTCTTCTCTTGATTTCACTCCTGTGCCTTCAGCTAATGAAATTTTATTTCTTTGCTTTCCTTTATGACAAAACTTCCTTTCCAATCAGCCATTTACCCTTATCACTTCACAGGAACTGCTTTTGTCAGCATTATCTGTTAATTCCACACAGTAGATCAGTCCCTCCTCACTTGGCTTCCGGAAGCCCCTCTTTCCTGTTTTTTCTGCTCCTGCACTGGGCTTTCCATCTTAGTTTCTTTTTGGTGGGTTCTCCTCTTTTCTCTGAACTCAAAAGTTAGTGTGGCCCAGAGCTCAAACCTTGATCCTCTTCACTTTTTCATCTATAATAATGGCCTCAGTAATCATATGCTGTAACATAAGGTCCCGAAGGCAGGGATCTTTGTCTTTTCTACACTGATATATTCCAACCACCAAAAATAATTCTTGACACAAAAGCAAGAACTTCAATGAGTGGAAGAGTATCACACCTATATTGGTGTGGTTCTACAAGTAACTGGGTAATTTTAATTAAGAGCACCATATATTTACAGGTGCATTTTACCTGATTTTTGTGAAGACAGAGCTACCACCAAGGCAGGATCGATTTCACAAGGTAATCCAGCAGCTGATGATAACTCATACACATTCATTGCAACCTGACAAAATGTAAGAATTTCAGAGTAAGAAATTTCTAACAAATTTTAGAGGAATCTTTAGGAAGAAAAGATTTACTGTTTATATTAGAGTTTGCCTACAAGAACACAGAGGAATTTCAGAAACTTGGCCAAAGCAGGAGCTAAAGTATAATTAACCTACACTGACCAGTAAATTTAGTTCTTTGTGATGGGCTGCTAGGTATAACTTCCTACCATTAAGCTAAGCAAAACTTGATATACTCTCTGTGGCAAATTCCAACACAATGATTCTAAAGAGAGTTATTTTTCTTGGAAGCATGGATGTAAAATTCAAGTCAAGAACAACAAATAAATGAGTGAAAGTGAATAAAAATTATTAGACCTATGTTCATGAACTTAAGTTTTTTAATGAACAATCACAGGTTCAATGTCTAATCATATCACATCTATAACTATGGTAAATAACTTATAGGACTTTAAGTAAAGAGTACTGGTAAAAATAAATCTGGTAAAGGAATTTCTAATGACTAATGTAATTTTTTTGTAACATATGGATTTTAAGTATTCAAAACATTCTTGACTGCACAATACCTCAGCTAAAAGCTACCTACATAATTGGTTACACCTGATACTGCAACATAAAACCTAAGTATAAAATACAAAGTAAAATGGCACAGGTTAGAATAAAGGGAAATATGCCATTGATTAAGTTCTAGAAAATCATGTTTGTGGTCCCTTCCTCAAACCATATGCAAAAATTAACTCAAAATGGATCACAGACTTAAATGTAAGAGCTAAAAGTATAAAATTCTTAAAAGAAAACACAAGCATAAATCTTCATGACCTTGGGTTGGGCAATGGTTTCTTATATATGACACCAAAATCAAAAGCAACAAAAGAAAAACAGATAAACTAGACATCATCAAAATTAAAAACATTTGTGCACCAGAAGACTCCATCAAGAAATGAAAAGACAGGTCACAGAATGGGAGAAAATATTTCTAATCATACACTAGGAAGGGTCTAGTATCCAGAATGTATAAAGAAATCTTACAACTCAAAAACAAAGACAACCCAATTTAAAAATGGGCAAAGGATCTGAATAGACAGTACTCCAAAAAAGATTTACAAATGGCCAATAAGCACACGAAAAGATGTTCAACCATGTTTCCTCATCAGCCATGAGGAAAATGCAAATCAAAATCCCAATGAGATGCCACTTCATACCCACTAGAATGCCTATAGTAAAAAAGATAGTGTCTTTGGTGGGAATGTAGAACCCTCATACATTGCTAGTAAGAATGTAAAATGGTGCACAGCTGCTGCTTGGCAGTTCCTCAAAGATTAAACACACAATTACCAGATGATCCAGTAATTCTACTCCCAGAGAAAAGAAAACCCATGTCCACATAAAAACTGAAAATGAATGTTCATAGGGGAATTATTCATAAGAGCCTCAAAATGAAAACAACCCAAATGTCCATCAAACGATGAATGGATAAATAAAATGTGTATATATTCAAACAATGGAAGATCATTTGGCAATAAAAACGAATGAAGTACTGACACATGCTATAATGTGGATGGGCCCTGAAAACATTATGCTAAGTGAAAACCGCCAGTCCCAATCCCAGAAGACTACATATTATATAATTCCAAGTATTTGAAATGCCCAGAATAGACAAAATCTATAGAGACAGAAAGGAGATTACTGTTTACCTAACATTAGGGAAATGAAGGGAAAATGGGGAATGACTACTAATAGCTACAGGGTTTCTTTTTGGAGTGATGGCTGCATAATTCTGTGAAAATACTGAAGACTACTGAATTGAATTTAAATATGTACAATTTATGAAAGGTGAATTATATCTCGATAAAGCTGTTTAAAGTATGTTTAGCTTTTTAAAATATATAATAAGTTCTGTTGAAAGTTAACTGGAGGGAAGCAGATGTGGCTTAAGCAGTTGGGCACCTGCCTACCACATGGGAGGTCCTGGGTTCAGTTCCTGGTGCCTCCTAAAGAAGACAAGCAAGACAGTGAGCTGATGCAACAAGATGATGCAAAAAGAGACACAACGAGGAAACACAATGAAAGACACTAGCAGGAGTGGAGGTGGCTCAAGCTATTGGGAGCCTCCCTCCCACATGGGAGGCCCCGGGTTCGGTTCTCCATGCTTCCTAAAAAGAAAACGAGCACACAACGAACAGATACAGAGAGTAGACAGCAAGCGCAAACAATGGGGTGGGGTGGGGTGGGGGAAATAAATAAAAATGAATCTTAAAAAAAAAAAAAGTTAATTGAAAACTAAATGCAATTATGTCAAGTGATAAAAGAATTGGATAGCTGTTCAGAAGTTTAATTACTATTCTCATATTCTACATAGCAGTTTTTAATTTTTTTTAAACTATTTTTCTGCAGTGTTTACATTTAAAAAATCACTTTGAACTATTCAGACATACTTTTCAATCATAAAAATAACAGAACAATCATTGATCTCAAATGTTTCTTCTGTTCAAAGTAGTGTGGGAGAAATAAAATAAAACAAGGTCTTGGTCTTTAAGAAGTTTACCATTTAGTGTCAATGTAAGTGAAAAAATATATATAATATATTAAAATGTCATCAATTAATTCTATAGTGGATAAACAAAACATTCTATGATAACACCAAGAAAAAAGACATTCTTTATCACTGGGATCCAGGAATGCTTCTTAGAAAATGGCACTTGAATCAGGCCTTAAAAGATAGGATTTCAAAAGGCAGAAATAGAAAAGGGTAGGATTTTCAGGTAAAGGAAATTACAGGATAAAATAGATGTGTGAATCTGGCCAGTTCACAAGATATATATGAAGGGAGGAGCAGAGTAAGAAAGGAAAGACAGCAGAAGAAGGAAGGGACAATTCAAAGATAAGACTCAAAAAGTTTGAGTGGCACCAATTTAATAAAAGACTTGGTTAGTCATAGAGTTCAGACATTTCTTCTTTCAGTAAGTGTTTTTCAAAATAGGCCAAACAGAAAATAATCCCTCCAAAAAACACAGAAGCTGAATAAAACATAAATATGAGAGCTGATATGTCACTTTCTTGATGTGAAATTACTGGTAAATCACTTGCTAGGACTAGATACAGTGGCTGGATTTCATGCATTAGCAAATTTTCAAAGCAATAACAAAAATGTGTACTCACATAGGGTTACCAATCTTTTATACTTATTAATTAAAAACAAGATATAAAAAATTAATATCAATTTTTAAAAAGTAACTGAATTGAGTTTCATTCAAAATAAGACAACCATCTTTTTATTGGCTTCTTTTTCTCATTCTCACAATCTCAACCATGTATAAATGGCTATCTGTTTAAGAAAAAGATCAATTTTCAAATTATTTTACATTGCTATAGGTAACCAAGGGAGAGTGAATTCCAAAATGCCAAGATAGTACTTTGGTGTTGAATTCTCAAAGATGCATTCTCACAAGGCAAGCATGCTAAATGATCAATTTAAAATAGAAACTTTATAGTAGAGTTTAGGACTTATTATATTTTATGTTATATGTAACAAATATTTCATTTTAGAAACTGTAAATTCAAACAGAAGTGATACTATTACCTTCATATCAGTTTCCCTTGGAATGTGATCCTTAAAATCTTCAATTGAACTTACAAGAAAAGGAATGTGGTAGGATAAGACCTAAGAAGGACAACAAATAAGAATATAGTTATTTTTAAATGGTAATCCCTAAATTTATGAAATGTTACAATTCAATATTCTAGTTTTCATAAAAGTTACTTTTTTTTATTTTCTATGTGGTTTTCTAAAGTACTAAGGTGTGAGGAATTGGAATGTGTTCAATGCTAAACGGAGGACAATCAAAATGGAAAATACTTGAATGAACAGTAAAGTTAAAGAAGTAGTACAACATCAAAGCAAGCTTAAAAAAAAAAAACACCTAATTTCATGAGTCTAATTTCTGTATGCTTAATTTTATTTAACTATGAGAATTGAAATTTTAATTATGCCCTTGCCAACTGCAAACTTAGAGTAACTTTTCATTCAGGGGAAATTAAAAGGGATTATTTGAATGTAGAGTATGTACTTATAATGGTTTCTTACATCTCTAAGTGCTTCTTGTGCCAAGGATCGGAAGGATAAAATTACACCAATTATTGTCATCCTCTTCAAGACACTGTCAACCGCTAAATTTGAAGGAGAAGAGAAGAAAAAAGCATAAATTGGATTCTTTTCTAACCTGAGAGAATTCTTAATTCATAAAATTCAGGTAAGATAAAAGGCACTGTTAATAGCAACCTGATTACAAAAGACAATTAAAGAGGCAAAAGTAATTATCATTTACGTCAAATGAAGCACACTCCATTTTTTAAAAGGGTTTAATAGCTCTCTGGAATCCTGTAATAATCATGTAAGTCGTCACCTGTATAATCCTATTTCAGAAAGGGCAGAGGTAGGACTAGGAGAAGGAGACTGAGAGAGAGAGAGAGGAAGCTGATCAGAGTGGACATGAATTAAATCCTCAACTGGCCCAGGAACTTGGAGATTCTAAATTCCTAAATTGCTGAAGTTCTGGGAGTCAAGGATCAAAAAATGACTAGGGAGACCACATGCAATTCTGGCAGGACCAGGTTGCTGAAAACCATAAATGGATTTGATCACCTATATTTTTTGGTTAGAAAATTATTATTACATATTCAACCTTAAAATGATTACAAATTCAATACTAAAAATGACAAAACCAAGTGAGATTAGGATTAGAAGGATCAGTATCTTCATAGTTTATACAGCCAAACAAACATTTATTGAAAACCCCCCAACACACCATGTATTTTACTATGTAATAAGAATACAAAGATAAACAGAACAATGATCTAGACCTCAGATAATAGTCCAGTTGGACTGTTAAGAAAACTCTAAAAATATGATTCTATTTATGTGAAAAAGAAAACCTTTACATATATTTGCACATGTTATTTGTGTACATTTAGCAACTTACTAGGAAGATGTATAGGAAACTGTCAAACATAGTTAATCCTGAGGAATAGGAATGGGGAGAATTTTTTTTTTTTTTTTACTTTCTACTTCCTGTATGACTTAAGTATTTACCATAAGCATCTTTTACTAAAACACACAAACATGCATAATGTAAGTGAAACTGTGATGAGAATTAAAAGTGTTAATAAAATAATATAAGGCATAAATATGTTCCAAATTCTACATGAACAGGAACCAGTCTCTGTATCGATCTCCAGGATTCAGCAGAGTGTTTGACACCCAGCAGACCAGTAGATGTTCAATGATATAGTGATTCAAGAAACAGAGACTAGGTAATTGTTACTAGCCAGAGAAGGAGAGGAGAAATGAGGGTGATCAAGAAAGATTTCTCTGAAAAATATCATCAAAGTTGGGCATAAAGAAGGACATTCCAGGCCAGAAAACAAAAAAGACACAAAACAATAACAACCACACACAAAAAAAAGAAACCACAGGGAAGGTGAATAGCCAGAAAATGTTAATTAGTCTGATAGTCGTGTGTTTTTTTCAAAGGATATACCCTGAACTTAATAAGTTTGCAGAAACTGTATAACTTCCTCTTGAATATGTACAATAATGACATATTAAAGTTCTGAAAAACTTCAAAGTAAGAAATCCTGTTTTACTGTTTAATGGAGTGTCAAACCTATTTGACCAATGACACTTCCCCACTAACATCCCAAGGAACATTTTTAATTAACGTCCCAAGGAACTAACAGCAGAGTAGAGGATGTGTGGGGTTGAGGCCAGGCAAGGGATAGGCAGTGGGGGAAAGAAAGGAAAAGAATGGCTGTAGATGAGGTTAATCTAAATAATGGAGTTTGAATGCCAAGCCAAGGGGCTTAAACAGACTATCCTTCAAGCAATCAAGGAGCTGTTTACAGTTTCTGAAATATAAAGTGATTCTGAAAAGAAATGTGCTTCAGAAATATGACTCTAATGTGGGGAATGGGTTAGAAAGGGAAGACCAGAGACATGTGAGGAGCAATGACTGGAGTAAAAGATGATGAAACCCTGAATAAAAGGCAGAGGGATAAAGAGGAACAGACTGGGGCATTACATTCAAGAGATGGAATCTATAGCAGGAGTTGCAAGCTCAAATACCAAAAGCAGGTAACATAAAAGAGTGGGCTAGGTGAAACATTTCTAAAGGGGGCAATTGCTAGTTAGCTTTGGCCAGTTGCTGCCATGTGGGAAAGTACTGCCCAGGTTTTTTGGGAGAAGCCAGAAGTGTGGAATTATTTTGTGAAATCTCCCGTTTTTAAAATAACGACAAAAACATACTTTTTAATTTGATGCAGCACAGGGCCAAACAAAGTATGTCTTTGGCCAAATCAGGCCCACAAATTTGTAAACTCCAATCTACAATATACAGCTATTAGATGTGGAATGTGAGGAAAGGAAAGATCAGAGAGGATACCCAAAAGTTTTCTAGTGTGAGTCACTGGGAGGTTGGTGAGAGAGGTGGTGAAATAAAGAAAGAATATCATGCTTTTTATCCCTAGTCTCTTTCAACCGTGGTGGTTTGAAGCTGTATGTACCCCCAGAAAAACATGTTCTTAAATCGAATCCATTCTTGTGGAAGTAAACTCATTTTAAGTAGGATCTTTTGATGAGGCTTCTTCAGTTAAAGGTGTGACTCACCTCATTTGGGATGAGTCTTAATCCTATTACTGGGGTCCTTTATAAATGGAATGAATGCCAAGAGAGAAAGAGAAAAGCCACAGATAAAAGCCACTGAAATCAAGGAAACCTGCAAGAGAAGGGAGAAACCAGCAGAAGCTGCCATGTGCCTTGCCATATGGCAGAGGAGCCAAGGATTACTGGCATCTGGTCTTTGGGAAGAAAGCACAGCCTTGATTTGGACATGTCATGGCCTTAATCTGTAAGCTAATACATTTCTATTATTTAAGCCAACACATTTCATGGTCTCTGCTTTAAGCAACCTAGGAAACCAAAGCAACCTTCCTCAAAGGGAAGATATGATCCATTCCAGAGATGTTATAAAGGGTTTCCGGGTCATATATAGATGAAGTCTTAAAAAAAAAAAAAAAATGGCTCTCGAACTTTAGCATCAATTAGAATCATCTGGAGCACTTATTAAAACACAGATTGCTGAGCCCCAGTCCCAGAGTTTCTGATTAAGTAGGTCTTAAGTCCCCAGGTAGTGATGTCACTGCTGGTCCAGGGACAGAACCTTGAAAACTTATGGTCAAGCTAGAACTTGTTATTAAATATCTGATGCTCAAGAGAGGAAGTTAAGAATGGGGATAAAAATTTAAGATACACTGGTATATAAGATTGGATAAAATTTTCCCAATAGGACTATAGCTTGTAGAAGAAGAATGGAAGAGTAGGGTATCACTAACTAATACCATGCAGGAGATGAGCCAGCAACATGCCTAAGAAGTGTAGAACTCAAAGTATTGGCAACTGAAGAGACAACATAGAATTTTAATAAAAAGGAGAATAAAGAGATAAACAGAGAAACCAAGCAGAATGCACACCAGATTTTGCAAATGGGTAGTCACTAATGACCTGTTCTAGAAAGGTTTCAGGAAAGCGGCCATATTACAGTACATGGACAGTGATGGGTTGGGAAGATGAAACAGTAAATACGAGCTAGTCAAAAGTTTAGCAGTATGAATGGTGGAAGGGAAAGTAGGTGGCAAGTTTAACAACAGTCTTTATGTTTGTTAAGCAGAGGGAAAAAAATCAGTGGAGAAGATGATTCTGGAAATACTAGAGTTGTGGGAAAATAAATGATAGAATACAGTTCTAAAAATGTAGAAAGAAATGGAATTAAGAACACAGATGAAAAGAAAAAAAGAGTTCACATCTGATGGTCATATTTTTTAAATAAAAGAAAAACCAGAAGAAGAAACCCACGGAGACAAGATGGAAGTTGGGGAACATATTTAAAGTGCTGAAAGCAAAAATAAAACATGCCTACCACGAATTCTATATCCAGCAAAGCTGTCTTTCAATAATGAGGGAGAGATTAATTCATCCCGAGAAAACAAAAGCTGAGGCAGTACATCACCACCAGACTGATTCAACGCTAAAGAGTTGTGCAGGCTGAAATGAAAGGACAGTATTGAAACTACATGAAGAAATAGCTTCTTCATGTAGCATTACTCTGGTAAGGGTAATGATGGGAGAAATATAAATGCCAGTACTACTCTATTTTTGGTTTGTAACTCTACTTTTTACTTCCTATAGGATCTAAAAGGTAAATGCCTAAAATGCAACGAGAAATCCTGCATTTGGGGCTTTGTAGCAGTTTGGCATTATTTATGAATTTCAAAAATAGATATTGGATTATGTCTGTGAACTGGTCTTTTCCTCTAGGCATATTAGATTATATTGGATTCAGAAGTTTCCCTTTTACTTGATTAAATAATGATTAAGACTTTGGGTGTCAGTAGGATATTGAGACTCAAAGAGAAACCGCACCCCTGAGAAGGGAGTTTTGAGTTTTGAGCTGGAACCCTCGAAGTGAACACATAGGAGAAGAAAACAGAGGAATAGAGATAGCTCCTTAGACACAGCAGAGGTCCCAGGGAAAGAGACAGAGCTGGTTGCCTGATAATCTACAGCTGGCCTTCTGGAGCAAGGCAAAGCCTAGAGAGCCTCATAGTCTACAGCTCACCTTGTGGAGAAAAGAGAGGAGCTGAATCCGGACAGAAATGAGCCCCAGGAAGAGAGGAACCCAGGAAGCCTGAACCCTGGCAGACATCGGCAGCCATCGTGCTCCAACACGTGGCAATAAACTTTGGTGAGGGAAGTAACTTATACTTTATGGCCTGGTAACTGTAAGCTTCTACCCCAAATAAATATCCTTTATAAAAACCAACTGATTTCTGATATTTTGTATCAGCACCCCTTTGGTTGACTAATACAGGCTTGTAATGTAGAAGCATGTAACTTGTGACCAGAACTAAATAAAGGTGGGGAATGGAAGTTTATATAAACTATTGAAGTTAAGTTGGTACCACAGCAAAAGAGACTGTTATAGATTTAGGATGCTAAATGTAAGCCCCATAGTACTACAAAAAAAAATAGATAATATGCAAGCTCATAAAGACAAAAATTAGATGACAGGTTGCAAGGGGAATGGAGAGTTAATGCATAATGGGTATGGAGTTTCTGTTTGGGGAGATGGGACAGTTTAGTAATGGAAGATGGTGAGGGTACCACAACATAGTAAATGTGATTAATCCCACTGAATGATCTATGCTTGGGAATGACTGAAATGAGAGTTTATGTAAATCACAATTAAAAAAAAAAAAAAAAAAAGGAAGAAGAAGAAAAGAGACAATGAGAATTAAAGACATATAATTCTGGATGGCATTTAGCAAGGGAGAAGAAAAGGCTCAAACCTTACTGGAACACATGAAAAAATTCAAATACAAACTGTAAGCTTTATATTAATGTTAAATATCTTGATAACTGCACTTAAGGTGGTTACATAAGTGAATGTCCTTGCTTTTAGGAAACGCATGCATTCTTAAGTGTTCAAGAAGTATGACGTACACAGCCTAGTATTCAGAAATGGATGGCTGGATGGATGGAAAGATGGACTGACAGACTGATGGATAGTAGAATGATCGGCAAATACAGCAAAATGTCAAATGGTGGCTCTAGGTATATGGGAGGATAAGGACATGTTGGATTCTCTGTATGTATGGGGTTTGTATTATTTTTGTAATTGTCTTGTAAGTTTGAAAGTATTTAAATAAGAAGTTTAAAATTTTTTAAAAAGGGGGAAGGAATAGGGACATTATAAGATTTTCTCAAATCACGTAATTAAGTAGTCCCAAAAACTAAAAATAAATTCTAGATTGCCTCCCAATTCAGGACTATCTTCTAATAAATTATATTGCTTTTATCTTTTAAGAATATTTAAAAGTATGTGTTTGTTCATCATGAAAATGAAACAGCTATACAAATACATCAACTTCTGGTTATGGGGCAAAGGAGCACAAAGGTAGAAAACTGGAAATTAAAGACAAAAGAGAGTTTTTAGAAACATTTCAACTGAAAGAGTAGCTCCTTTCTATTTCTCTAAATAAACCACTCTTGGTGGAGCTTTTGGTTTCTAAATCACAAAAAAGATCAATTTAGATTTAGATTTTGGCCAATTCCAAAAGTCATAACTCACCACTATTATATACAAATTTCATGTAAGTAGAATCAAGATAAGGACTATGGGTTTTATTTTGAAAACTTGCAAATTCTGCTTAGAATTTTAACAAATTCATTTTTGTTACAGTTTTATTCTTGAATAGGAGAGTCAAATAACAATAAACAAGGTACTGAACACCACAGTGGATTAACTGCTTATATCCAGATGACATAGTCAGAAGACTGCTTATTAGTAGGAAGGTAGGTAGGGTTAAGTAAGGCTAGTTGGGTGATCAAATGAATACTAAGAAATGAGAGAAACAGGAAAACCTACAAATAAGAATAAAAGGAAAAATAATGGAAAACATAAGTATATAATGAATAACGAACAAAAAAAGATCAGGCAGAGATTTAAAAAGTCATTTCCTATTAAGTATTTATATACACTCCTCCTCCCTATGATGATACCAAGTCAATCTTTTCTTCTTCTAATTTATTTTTTTAAATTTCATAACAGTAAAAATTGACCTTTTCCCCCCTTTTTGGTGTACATCTCTATAAATTTTAATGTGTAGGTTTATGTCATTAATGTCACCATTATCAGGAAATAGAATAATTCCATCACCCCAAAAAACTCTTTTGTGCTTTCCCTTTATACTCCTGGCAATCACCTATCTGTTCTATAAGTCAATCTTTAGTGTAGTTTAACTTTACACTAATTCTTATTTTTAAAATTTTTACTTTTTAAAACAGGATAAGATAGCCTAGTAAAGTGATTCTCTAGAACATTTTATTTTATAAATTCTGATATAAGCATTTAAAAGAAAAGTATCAAAGAGAAAGTATGTGAAATATACACATGGCTTTATTTTCTTCGAGATTATTTTTTGTTTGAGAAAGTACACTCTGGTTTTCTCAAATATAAAGAATATCTTATTTGGAATTTCGCTATTTTTTATTTTTATTTATTTATTTTTTTTTAAGATTTTATTTATTTATTATTTATCCCCCCTTGCTGCTTGTGCTCGCTGGGTCAGCCAACCACGCCGTGCGGGCGGGCCTGCCCCCACCAGGAGGTCCTGGGAACCGAACCCAGGGCCTCCCACATGGCAAACGGGAGCCCCACTGATTGAGCCACAGCCACTTCCCTTGCTATTTTTTAATGTTGAGAAGTGAATCAATAATGAATCAATAAGAAGTGTGACTTTAAAATTAATTTTTTACTTTAAAATTAATTTTTAATTATAACTAATAGCCCAAGTACAAGAAACAAAAGAAAAGAAAATTAATTCAAATTAGTCTAAAATAGTTATCTTGCTAAACACACTTTAATAAATATTTAATATGCACTGTTATTTTACAATACACCTTCCACAAAGAGTCAATGTCAAAAAGAATTTTTTTTTTTTTTTTTAAAAGAAGTACTGGGGATTGAGCCCAGGACCTCATACATGGGAAGCAGGCACTCAATCACTTGAGCTACATCTGCTCCCCAAGAAGACATTTTTAAAAATTGTAGGCTCTGTATTTCATGCAATGGAACGCTATTTAGCAACAAAAAGGAGAGAATTATTGATTCACTTAACAACACGGATGAATATCAAAAGCATTATGCTAAGTGAAAGAAATCAAATGCAAAAGGGTATTTACTGGGTGACTCCATTATATGAAGTTCTATAACCAGCAAAATTAATACATAGTGATAAAATCAGATCAGTGGTGATCTAGATTTGGGAATTACAGGTAGGAAACTGACTGCAAAAGAACATGAGGGAACTTTCTGGGGTATTAGCACCATTCTCTATCTTGACTGGGGTAATGGTTACAACAGGTATATACATTTGTCAAAATTCATTATACTATTCACTTAAATGTGTGCATTTTATTGCATGTAAATTATACCTCAATAAAGTTTATTTTTAGTACCAGAAGTTATCAAAAATTTTCCTTTAGCAATAAAATTTAAAAAATAACAAAAAAAATTTTTTTCCCTTTAGTTTAAATTAATGCAGATTTACTGTATTAAGATTGACAGGTTCAAGAACTAATTGAAAAGGATAATATTTATTAAATATTTGACACATGGTACTAAGAGTATGGTACAAAAATTGTGAAATGGATAAGCAGTGTACTTAAAAGATCCTTTGACAGCAAACATCTTTTATTTCTCTTCATAAGCTAAATGGTAGTGTTCATATTTTACTACTTATATTTGTTTACAAATTTAGAGCAAAAGCTAAATGCTCAGTGCCAAGGTTTTCCTAATGTTTGTAAAAAGTATCCTGAGTTACCTACACGATAATCTTTTAAAGAGTGCAGCCATCTGGTCTGGTTTGTCAAAGCTGGTCCTCATTTGTGTTAGCACATCAACGTTCTCCACCACAAGTTTCTAAATAAAAAAAGAAAGATCGTAGGTCAGGCACAGACCTCCATATGTTAATGACATAAGACATGCTTGGAAATTACAATCTGGCAAGCAGGAAACAGTTCATGGAATCCAGATGCTCTATATTTTTGTTGTTGTTGTTTCAATAAATGAATCTTAAAATTATCCACAAAAGATTAGTATTTTTTTTTCTTCAGTTTACAAATACAAGACGGAAGGAGTTTGGGAAAAAGCAATAAAGATAAGTAGTCAGAATAAAGGACTATTTTATGTTTAGACAAAGAACAGTAACAATAATAAAAAGTAGACACTCGAGTGGATATGGAGGGCAACATATTGCAACCAAAACAAAACAAAAAAGAACTTGCTAAAGTTAAAGCTGACCAAAGATCAGGGTAGATTTTGTCTTTAGACAATGAGATCATCACTGGATATATATATCAGAGGGAGAATAACTTGTCGGGATATGGTACCATTTGATAGAAGTTATATTAAAGTAATATTTCCTAGATCAAATTATAAAATGGAAGTATAAATTATTTACTTTTTACAGTGACCACAGAAAAAAAGGGAAGAGAAGATACAGAAGAGAAATTCTTTCAATATATTTAAAGAAAGGGAAAGAGGGACAGCTATTCAAGAAAAATGTAATTCATTAAAGAATGTTTTCCTTAAAAAGAACATTGGAAAACTATTTTAATCTAAAAGCTATAACTAAAATAAATTCAATTAATTTCACCCTGGCAGAGATAAGTCTGGACAACAACTGAATTTCTAAAGCCTTGAGGGGAAAAGTGAGTTAGACTTTCTACTGTTAAACTGTTGCCCAGTACCTGCCCCATCTGAATTTACCACTAAGTTTTGCCACTATCATGCTTAAACATAGTTCTTTTATATATAATTTAAGTGAAACTTATGATTTAATTTCTGATCTCTATAACTTTATAAAATTCTTTTAAAACAGCATATTCATTACTTTTGGCTCTCTAGAGCAGTTCTCAGCCTTTACTACATACATATCACCATCATCTGATGAGCTCTTTCCAAATACATATATAAAGGCTTCATCCCTGGATATTCCTATTCAGCCAGCCTGGATGGGAAGATATAGCAAGCATATCTGCTAAAGTGCCACAGTGGTTTTATTACAAACCAAAGGCTGACAACAGCTGATTTAGGGTGGGCCTGAAAACACTGTAAAAAAAAATCTATAAATATCATTTCCCCCCAACACTAGTGTGAATTTTATTCAGGTTACATGATGATAATTACCTCAGATTATCTCTCATTATCCTTCTAGTCAGATATCCAGCTCTGGACTCTGATTAGACTGACTGTTCTCTCTGGGGCCAGCTTAGTACTCGGCCCAGCCTAGAACCTGACTCAAACACACTCAAAATCAAGGTCCAACCCTGGTTGTTTCCACTGAACCTTGAACATACTATCATATTTCACTGAACCTCAAAGACACCACTGAATTTAAAATGCACCATTATTTTATATGTCACTAAGAAAAAACATGTTACCAATTAAACTGTGACATGTTTTCTAATAATCTAAGACACATATGCTCTCAGAAATATTAAAATATAGGATAATTGTGCCTTAAAATCAGTAAAATGTGGTATATACTTAACAGAGTAAATGCACTCATTTTTTTTAGTTCCTGTACTAGGCAATTTACTAACAATCACATTTAATCCTAAACCAAATGAGGGAGGCAATATTCCAGTTTTACAGTTGAGAAAACTAAGGCTCTGAGAAATAAAACAACTTGCCAAAAGCTAGAGATATTAAATAGCGGACTTGGAATTTGAATTCAGGTATGTTACTTAAAAGTCCATGCTCTTAACCCGTAAAGAAATGGTTCCCAATTTTTTTTTTTTTTTTTTTTTTTAAGATTTATTTATTTTTATTCATCCCCCCCTCCCCTGATGGTTTTTTCATTTGTCTATTCATTGTTTGCTAGCTTTCTTCAGGAGGCACCAGGAACCAAACCCAGGACCTCTCACATGGGTGGCAAGTGCCCAACAGCCTGAGCCACATCTGCTACCTGTGGGCTGCAGTGTCTGCTGGCTTGTGGAATCTGCTTGTTTAGGCATCTGCTCATTGCAGCGGGGTGCAGGTGTCTAGCTCATTGCGGTGGGGTGCGGCGCCTCGCTTGCTGTGGTGGAGTGCGGGCATCCAGCTCGCTGTGGCAGGGTGCAGCGTTTAGGTCATTGTGGCGGGTACAGGCATCTGCTCATCTTCTTTTAGGAGGCACAGGGACCTGAACCTGGGACTTCCCATGTGGGAGGTGGGCACTCAACCGGTTGAGCCACATCTGCTTCCCTGGTTCCCAATTTTTAGTGTGCATCAGAACCCCTGGAATACTTAATAAATTCCAACTTTCACATTAGCTAATCTGCATTTCTAACAAGTTCTTAGATACTGCTGCTGTTACTGGTCTGAGAGCCATACTTTGAGAACCAGTAAGTATTTGCTAATGATGCCTTTTCTTGAAAGGAGTTTATATATTTAAAAAATTTTTAAGTTCTCCCTCAACTGCATCCTGAAACAGAGCTCACTCTCTATATAAAACCACTGATTAATACCGCTGACAAATATACTGAAAGCCTGAAGTAATACTATAAACTTCCAACTAAATGGTTTAGAACAAACTAAGACAAATCAAGTGAATCAAATTAATAGTATAATTTTTTTTTTTAATCTAAAGTCTTCTGGGATGCCATGAAGAACTAGAAGAATTGATCTACAAAATGCCAAAACAATTCTATTGGCAGTAGTGGAAAGAGAAATTTACTAAACAGGTACAATTCGAAGTCAAACACCCCAAGAATTTTAGTAGGAAAGAAGACTGGTTGCTTTCTTTCCCAGAAAGTAATTAATAAATATGTATCCCCATGAATACAGATATGCATAGTGTTGACTAGGTCTGAAGTAAGATTTATTCACAAACGTCAAATATAAAGGCTCCCCTTTCGTATTCTGCACACAAATTTACTCTTTGAAACAAAAAGGCCCCCAGCTAAAACAGGAATTAAAGTAATTATGGTTATATTTAAGATAAAAGAAAAAGATGCATCCACATGATATTTAGTGTTAGTTTAGATTAACTATAAAAAATGAAAATAGAGAAAAATAAAACCAAAGAAGCTACAGAATGAACTTAAAAATATTATAATTGTTCAAAAATACATTTTATGCTCTAGTGTCAAAAGGCCTAAAATGCTATTAGAGACATCACCATGCTCTGTGGGGGAGAATGTGAGCTACAATTTTTTCAGAAGGATATTTGGCAATATAAAAAAAGTTTTAATGTTCATACCCTTTGTGGCAGTTTGATATTACTTATGAATTCCAAAAAGAGATATTGATTATGTTTGTAAACTGGTCTGTTCCTCTGGGCGTGATACCCTTTGATTGATTTAAACCCATTTACTTGATTAAGTCAAGATTAGGGCTTTGAGTCGACCACATCATTAGGTCATGCAAGGTTGAGTTCCCACCCCCTTGGTGGGCTGATAAAACAGATTCTCACACAGTAGTAGACACAGAGAAGCAGAAGTAGCACAAGAAATGAAGAAAGGAACTCCATAGACATGAAAGAGGATCCTGTAGCCCAGGAAGAGAGATGAGCCATTCACCTGATAGTTTACAGCTGAAGAGAACAGAGCAGCTGAGCACTATGCCAGGCTACAGCTGATATCCGAAGAAGCTGGACCCAAAGAGCCTTGAAAGTAAAGAGGAAGGTTGAATCCTTGCAGATTTTGCCCACCATGTTGCGTCAACACATGGCAACAGACTTTGGGTGAGAAAATACCTCTTATGGTACCTTGAGTTGGACTCTTTAGGGCCTTGTAACTGTAAGCTTCTCCTCCAAATAAATAAATTTTATAAAAGCCAACAGAGTTCTGGTACTTTGCATCAGCACCCCTTTGGCTGACTAATACACCCTTTAACTCACTTTCAAGAATTTTTCCTACAGAAACACTCAAGTAAACTATGTTTAAGTGCTGGGTAAATGTAGAGAATTCTACATATATGTTTAAAACTGTTCCTTCCAGAAACCCACTAAAAAATTAGAGGAAAGGAATAAAAAGGGCAAAAACCTAAAATAATAAAGGATAAAGTAGAAGAAACTAGACCAAATGAAATATGTCAACAAATTTCTGTAAGATGGAAACTGGAGCAAAGAATAAGCAAAGTTGAGAAATCTGAACTGCAAATTCCTATAGAGCAGATATAATCTAGAAGCAAACTAATTCATGCCTCAAGAACAGGAAGGGCTTGGAAATAGGATGTGACTCAAGCAACTGCACTCCCACCAACCACATGGGAGTTCTCTGGTGCCTCCTAGAGAAGACCAGCAAGATAACGAGCTGGCGCGGCAAGCTGACACGACACAAAGGGGAAACACAATGAGAGATATAACAAAGCAAGGAGTGGAGGTGGCTCAAACAAGTGAGCACCTCTCTCCCACATGGGAGGCCCCTGGTACCTCCTAAAGAGAAGATGAGCAAACAAACGGACACAGAGAGCAGACAGCAAGTGCAAACGATGATGGGCAGGAAGAATAAATAAATAAAATAAATTAAAAAAAAAAAAAAAAAAAAAAAAGAACAGGAAGGGCTTGAAAATGGAAGGCAACAGTACCAAAAAAAATACAGATTTGAGGTTGAAAACAAGAGAATTATTACATATCTGTATGGGGAGTAGTTACATTACTAACTTCTCTTCACCACCTTATGGAGAGATGTCAAACAGAAGGACTATAAATTCAGGAACACCAGGAACAGAAGTTGGTAGGAGAGAGAGACAATGATTTGAGAATGATGGCAGCAAACCAAATATATTAAACATCCTACAGCTACCCTTCACTGATATCCAATAGTCCTTTACTTTTCAGTTGGAGGTTACTGTGTTTGAAAATTAATTGTGGGAATCATTTGAAGCCTGAAATAAAGATACCTTCCTCCAAAGATGTTTTTTGTTAGTTTCTGCCAAGCACCTTGGGGTACTACTAGGTAATCTAGGACAAACTTAACCCAAGTTCAAGATTTAAGATTCTTTGGATAAAGCAAGCAAGAAAACAAGGCTGCAAATCCTGGGGAGGGATTTCAGTCCATCCTTACTCTGAAGGTATAAACTCCCTTAATGGTTCCTATATAAACAGAGTAGGAGAGAAATTTAAACAGGCTTCCCACTCCCTGCTCAGGCAGGTTTGGGTAATCTGTACATTTTAAGCCTTCATTCCCTATTCCCTATCCTCATCCACATCCCCTGGTAACCTATATTCTAGATTGACTGACTCTTTGAGTTTGCCTTTTCTAATTATTTCATATCATCGAGGTCACACAATTTTTTTCCCTTTTGTGTATAGCTTATTTCACTCAACATAATGTCTACAAGGTTCATCCATGGTGTCACAGCCTTTTTACAGCTGAATAATATTCCATTGTGTGTATACACCACATTTTGTTTACCCGTTCATTGGTTGATGAACACTTGAGTTGCTTCCATCTTATCTTTTAGCAATTGTGAACAGTGCTGCTATGAACATCAGTGTACAAATATTTGTTTGAGTACATGCTTTCAATTCTTCGGGGTATATTTGGATTGCCAGATCATATAATTCTATACTTAACTTTCTGCAGAACTGCTAAACTGTCCTCCACAAAAGCTACACCATTTTACATTCCCACCAGAAATGAATGTTTCTATTTCTCCACATCTTCTCCAACACTTGAAAATTTTCATTTTTTAAAATAGTAGCCATTCTAGTGGGTGTGAAATGGTAACTCGAGGTTTTGATTTGCATTTCCCTAATGCTAATGACATTGAGCATCTTTTCATGTGCTTTTTGGCCATGTGTGTATCTTCTTTGGAGAAATGCCTATTCAAGTCTTTTGCCAATTTTTTAATTGGGTTATCTGTCTTTTTGTTGTTGAATTAAAGGATTTTTCTTTATATATCCTAGATATTAAACCCTTATCAGACATGTGCTTTCCAAATATTTTTCTCCCATTGTGTAGAATGTCATTTTACTTTCATGATAAAGTCCCTTGAGTTTGGAGTTTTGACTATTCACCCCCTTGTCCCACAAGACCACCAAAACTGCAGCTCAATTTTACAAATGTTAATTCTGGATCAAGAAATAGTCTCAGGTCAAAAGTGGCTTCCAGGGCGAGGTTTATGTCTCTGAGTCTCCCACATCCTTCTTCATTTAAGTCTAGCAATACCTATCTTTTTTTTCTTCTTTAAGAAGACTCTTTTATTTACATTTTCTCTGGTTTTTCAGTTGCCCCAAGGGAAAAGATGGTCTGAATTATCTAGCCTACCAATATTAGAAGCAAAATTCTGTACATTATTTTGGTTTTATAATTTTAAAACTATATTACTCAAAGGAAAATAATTTCATAGGACACTGAAATATGCAAAACAATTAGAATTATCATTGATAAAATAAGCACTTTAGATATTTATCTCAATAAGACAGACTAGTATAAAATACAATACATTGAACCTATTATAATCCATAAGACTTCTTACATTATAAATAACGAAACTACAAATGGAAGTATGTGTCACCGTGCAGAAGCTGAGAATATAAAGTCATGAATAACCTTTCTCCAATTCTTAACAATGCACAAGTAGTTTAACCCAGAGAAATCTGGATTACATCAATTATATCATGGGGTGATTTTCATAAATATATCTCTATGAAAAATAACTGTAAAGCACTGTGCAATGCAGAAAACTAAATCCTTAGGACTAGGTTTGCTTTGAAGAAAATCTAAATGATGAAGTTACAATGCTAGAAATATAAAGATTTCGTATTTATGGTTGACTATATGACATCTTTTGAAAAACATAATATTTAAGCTAATTGGGATTTAATTTTTGAGAAGAGAAAAATAAAAGTAGAAAGTCCCTAAATCCCAAAACACAAGTATATGTTTTTTTATTTAAATCTTACAAACCAACATTAAATCATTAATTAAAGTTATGCAAATTATTATGAAGGTAAAATGAAAAGTCACATCAACTAAGAAAAATCACATACGAGGTTACTAAAATACTAAAATCAAATGTTTTAGAGAAAAATGTTTTAGTATACTAAACCATCTTAGTTTGGGAACATATTTCATTAATTTACACTTGTGTAATCTCAAAGAAAATGAATCTAAGCTCTTATTCAAAAGTCTCTTTTGGCTAGGCTTTGGACTCAGGTTTAACCTAATCAAATATTTGGGAAAAAACAATCCAGCCAAGAATCAATACTCCTAAATTAAGAGAATTCAACAGCATTAAAAAAAGAAGCCAATTTTATTTATATAATTACTATATTAACTTTAAATTAAATTTTAATATCTAAGCAAGAGAGAACATGGTCATTTCAAAATATAAGACAGAAATTTTTTAAAAATAAGCTCCTTCCATTTATTTTTCAGGAATAAGAATGTATTTGATAACATTAATACAGACATAGCTAGTACAGTTAAATGTATGGAAAGATTGCTACAAAGCAAAATCTGAACCCAAAAAAGATCCTGATGGGGGGACTGGCTATAGCTCAAGTGGTTGAGCTCCTGCTTCCCATGTATACAAGGTCCCAGG
This sequence comes from Tolypeutes matacus, assembly GCA_026826555.1. Taxonomy (NCBI): domain Eukaryota; kingdom Metazoa; phylum Chordata; class Mammalia; order Cingulata; family Chlamyphoridae; genus Tolypeutes; species Tolypeutes matacus. Next base: position 55,777,250 of record JAKSZT010053929.1, on the reverse strand, counting down.
CTCTATCCCTGGTACCTCCTAAAAACAAAATAAATGAGAAAACCAACTCCAGGGAGCCGGTGTAGCTCAGTGGTTGAACAAGGTTCAATGCCCAAGCCCGGTACCTTAAAAAAAAAAAAAAAAAAAAAAAATCCTGCTGGAACAATGAATAATCTATAACAAGATAAATTTTAATAGCTACAAAAGCATACACTTAGGTTGAAAAAATGTATACAAAACATAAGATGTGGGAAGTCATGGTATAAGATTATCATGTTGAAAGAATAGCAATTTATCTGATTTTAATTTGATATGAAAATAGTACAGTGTTGTTACCAAAAGTGTTAATGCTATCTTAAACTGCATTAAGTAGAGTATCCAGAATAGGTAAGTGTACTGAACAGAGAAAAATGATCAAGATGTCTGAGATACTGAATATGACTTTTTTTTCACATGGGGAAGAGAAAGAATACATGACCGTAGTTTTTAAATCTGTGAAGAGTGATCTTGTCAAAGGCAGTCTCCATCTCTTGATTTAAGAATGAGAACCAGTTAAAAATTACTAGATATTACTAGATATTGACTCAAAATAACTAGATAGCCAATAATTGACAAGACTGGCTATTTTCAAAAAGGCTATATCATCTACCTAGAAAATTATATCGTTTTCCTTCAGTAGATAAAGGTGGGTTAGATGACCGCTAAAATGCCTTTCATTTCCAGAGGTACTGTAGCATGGTACTACAAAAGCTCCAGAGCTACAAAGACTAACTAATTTCAAATTTTGTTCCACCACTTATTAACCATGTGAGCCTGGGTAAGTTACTTAATCTTTCTTAGCCTTAATTTTCTCATTTGTAGAAGAAGGACAATACTAGTTTTAAGGATTTAAGAGAGTTAATAATATAGGAAAGAGCTTAAAATAGTCCTGGGACAAAGTAAACAAGTCAAAAAAAGTTAGCTATTTTTATTTTTATATTCAACAAATATTTACTAAGTACTATGTTATGGACAATTGTTGTAGCACCAAGAACTCTAAAAAATTTATAACTGAGTCTATATTCTAGTGAGAGTGACAAAAACAAATATATGACAAGTGAGTTCACAAGGGAGATAAACATAAAAAAGGGAAAAGGACGATTAACAGTGATAAGTTTCTATTTTAGAATGTATGGTTAGGGAAAGATACTCTGATAAGGTGACATTTGAAATATACACAAATGCTCTGAGAAGGCAAGCTGTGACAATATCTTGGTGAAGAATATTCCGAGCTGACACAATAGCAAGTAGGCCAGCCAGGCTGGAGGAGAGCAAAGGAGATGGAGAAACGTGGGAAACCAGATCTTATAGGGACTTTGCAGTACTATTAAGGACTTCAGATAGACGCCTTTGAACTTCAGGAATACAGAGAGATTCAAAAAAGGGCTAATTTTTATTAGTACATCATGATAATCCAACAAATTAAATGGCAAAGAAGCACTAAAAATACTAACAATTTTAGAAATACCTATTCATTCTGAAATAAAAAACAGTTGGCAAAAATGAAACTGCTGGGCCATAATTCTTCTATTATTGCATAATGAATGGGACGCGAGAAAATAAATTAAAGGTGAGAAATCTGTTACCTAGAAGAGTATGAGCTAATAAAGTATCATGTATTTATAGGTGATAAGTCTAATAAATAAAAATGGTTATTGCTTGTAAACAACCAAAACTGGTGTACTTAAAACCATATAAAAAAGTATAAAGTTTGTGTGTTTAAAACCTACATTATAAAGAATCTAAGAGTTGATTTTTATAATTGCAAAACATTTTTTAAAAAAATAAGAGGATAATGAGATGATGAACATTAAATAACATTTAGCTGGTGCTTACTGTGTGTCAGGTACTATGCTGAGTTTCTAAGTGCTTGATATGCATAATCTCATTTAATTCAAAGTAAAGCTTAATAAGTTTAAACTGAGGATGGTCTGACTTCAATACTTGGGTTCTTAACCATTGAGTAAGAGTCACAGGGACTCTTGCTAGTTATTTTATTCACTTGTCAAAACATTATTAAGCTTTTGGGAATTAACTTATCCTGTATATCTGCTCAATTTTCAGAAACTCAAATCACAATAAATTGACCTCTATTTGCTTAAATTTTTAATCAAGCTACTTGTTAATGCTATACACCATTTTCCTAGGAAATTAAAAATGCAAGTCACAACCACTAAAAACTTTCACCAAAAAAAAGTCATATTTTAAAATGTCTTTTCTATTGTGTTCATAAGTTCAAAGGTTTTTGTGACCCAAGTTCAAATTCTTTCAAAAATTATACAACTGTTATATATAATAATCTGCGTGTAACTAACCAGAGAGTATAATTTAAAAAAAGAAAAAAAAAAGAAAAGATTTAGTGGCATTTAGTTTGCACTTTCTTCTGAGGCTTATCCTGGTAACTGGACTTTAAGAATATGTCAAATCTATTCTGAGATTTTGAACAAAGACTCATTTTGGTATTAGGCTATTTCTAAAAGATTAAAAAAAAAAAAAGTGATTAAAATGCTGTTGCTTCAGCTTCTTTATATCGTTATAAACAGTAAGCATTATAAAGGCATTTTTTCATCCAGCTTAATGGGAATAAAAGGATTGTTAAACAAGAAAAAACAATAAGCCTAATAATAATATTGTTTGTGTTATAATCTGTGGAAAGTAATACTTTCAAGCTACTAAACTTGAACAAGTAACTTTGGTTGGAATTTTGGACATGGTCATTCAAAGAACAATATCATGGTGCAACAGAATAAGGGCTTGACCAAAAGTCAATTTTTAGCAAGTCAGTTTACCTCTCTAAACTTTCAGGTTTCTTATCTGTATTAAAATGTCATCAAAAGACCCTGCCTACTCTATAATTTCATTTACATAGTAGTAATTTTACATTGAGTTTAAGTAATTAACATTCTAGGACTGCTATTCATATTCTTAATGTTTTTCAGGAATTAAATTTTAAAAGCTAAATTTGATAAAGATTATGTTACCTTAAGTTCAGCAACTTGTGATGAAATATGCCACATGAGGCTTTCACTCAGGAACTTCATACCATATGGGCCTAGTAGTTCTGATAACGACCTCATTTCTAAAAGGAAATGTAATTAATTTTATGCTTTTGACAGAGCAAATACTTTAAGAAAATCAACATTAACACACCATAACATTCCATTACAGAAACAAATTATTAATACAAAATCCTGAGAAGTCTCTGAAATAAAGAGGTAACACAAAAGGCAAAAGTAATTCTAAGATATAGTACGTGTATTTACATATAACTGAATGAAAACATTCACAACATTTTACAAAAAGCCAAAAGAACCGAGACACCAGCAAAAGTATCAAGTTTTCATAATTCTTTAAAACACATAGTATATTATTCACCTGATATGTCAGAATATTCCTCTGCATTGAATGTTAATTCATTTTCTGTAGGTAGGTTCACAAATGCTTTCATTGCAGGGAAATAAGCTATATGGCCATTGCTGACTTGTCTTAGCAAGGTTTCCAAATACCTAAGGAGAAAACTAAATTTGTAACTGGGAGAAAATATTTAATTTAAAATTTGTTATGGAATACATTCCCAAATATAATTATAATCTGAGTGATAAATTAAAATAATTGAACAGTTATGTGAAAGAATAATTTTCCTAATTAGTACATTACAAACTTTACAGGCATACTTTGGAGATACTGGGGGTTCAAGTTCCAGACCACTGCATTAAAGTGAATATCACAATAAAGCAAGTCACATGAATTTTTTGACTTCCCAGTGCATATAAAAGTTATGTTTACATTATACTGTAGTCTATTAAGTGTGTAATACCATTATGTCTATAAAAAAGCAATGTACATACCTTAATTAAAAAATACTTTATTGCTAAAAAATGTTAACATCATCTGACTCTCAGTGAATCGCAATCTTTTTGCTGGTGGTGGGTCTTGCCTCGATATTGATAGCTGCTCAGGGTGATAAATGCTGAAGGATAGGGTGGCTATGGCAATTTCTTAAAATAAGACAACAATGAAGTTTGCCACATTGACTGACTCTTCCTTTCACAAAAGATTTCTCTGCAGCATGTGATGCTGTTAGGAAACATTTTAGCCACTGTAAAATTTCTTTGAAAATTGGAGTCAATTCTCTCAAACCTTGGTGCTGCTGTTTAAACTAAGCTTATGTCATATTCTAAATCCTTTGTTGTCATTTCAATAATGTTCATAGCATCTTCACCAGGAGTAGATTCCATCGCAAGAAAATATAAGAAGTAACTCCTCCTCTGTTCAAGTTTTATCATGAGACTACAACAATTCAGTCACATCTTGAGGCTCTACTTCTAATTCTAGTTTCCACCACATCTGCATTTACTTCCTCTACTGAAGTCCTGAACCCCTCAAAGTCATCCATGAGGGTTGGGAATCAACTTCTTCAAATTCCTGATAATAATGATATTTTGACCTCCTCCCATGAATCACAAATGTTCTTAATGGCATCTAGAATGGTGAATCCTTTCCAGAAGGTTTTCAATTGACTTTGCCCAGATCCATCAGAGGAATCATTATCTATGGCAGCTACAACCTTTAGGAAATATATTTCTTAAATAATAAGATTTGAAAGTCAAAATGGCTCCTTAATCCATGTGCTACAGAACGGATGTTTTTTTAGCAGGCAGGAAAACTATACTCCAGTTGTACATCTCCATCAGAGTTCTTGGGTGACCAGGTGCCCTGTCAGTGAGCAGTAATATTATGAAGGAATTTTTTTTCAGAGCAGTTGGTCTCAACAGTGGGCTTAAAAGTTTCAGAAAACTGTGCTGTTAACAGATGTGCTGTCATCTAAGGTTTGTTGTTGCATTTATAGAGCACAGGCTGAGTAGATTTAGCATAATCCTTAAGGGCCCTAGGATTTTCAGAATGGAAAATAAGCATTGGCTTCAACTTAAAATCACCTGCTACATTAGCCCCTAAAAAGAGTCAGCCTATCCTTTGAAGCGCTGAAGCCAGGCATTAACTTCTCTTCTCTAGCTATGAAATTTCTATATGGAATCATCTTCTAAAACTGTATAAGGATGTTTCATCTACATTAAATATCTGTTGTTTAGTGTAGCCACCCTGCAGTTTCTACATCACCACTTGTTGCTTCACCTTGCACTTGTAGGTTATGAAGACAGCTCCTTTCCTTAAATCTCATGAACTAACCTCTGCTAGCTTCAGACTTTTCTTCTCTAACTTCCTCACCTCTCTCAGCCTTCACAGAATTGAAGAGAGTTAGGGTCTTGCTCTAGATTAGGCTTTGGCTTAAGGGAATTTTGTGACTGGTTTGATCTTCTATCCAGACCACTCAAACTTTCTCCAGATCAGCAAGAAGGCTGTTTCTCTTTACTTGTGTGTTCAGGAATAGCATTTCTCATTTCCTTCAAAGACATTTCCTTTACCATCACAACTTGACTAAATGTTTGGCACAAGAGGTCTAGCTTTTAGCCTGTCTCAGCTTTCGACATGCCTTTCTCACAAAGCTTAGTAATTTCTAGCTTTTGATTTGAAGTGAGAGATGTGTAACTCTTCCTTTCACTTGAACACTCAGAGGCTATTGTAGGGTTATTAATTGGCCTTGTTTCAATATTGTGATGCTTCAGGGAATAGGGAGGTCTGAGCAGAGGGAGAAATACAGGGGAATAGCTGGCTGGTAGAGCTGCCAGAAGACTCACATTTTTCGATTATGTTTACTGTATTATATGGGCAAGACCATGGCACTCCAAAACAACTATAATAGTAAAATCAAAGTGCTTTGATCACAGATCATCATAATAGATATAATAACAATGAAAAAGTCTGAAATAATTCAAGAATTACCAAAATGTGACAGAGACACAAACTGAGCACATGCTGTTGGAAAAAAATGGCACCAACAGATTTGCTCTATGTAGGGTTGCCAAAAGCCTTCAATTTGTAAAAAATGCAGTATATGGGAAGCACAATAAAGTGAAGTACAATAAAATGAGTATGCCTGTATACACTTCAAGATTCTAAATGTGTTCACAGATACATAATATTATTCTTACCAATTTGTGTATAGACTTGTAATGGTTGGCTCTCCATGACTGTCTAAATGTTGTGTTTGTTGAAGAAGAACATTATTGAATACTCTTGTAATATCAATTTGCACATAGTTTTCTATTGACTGGAGCACAGTCATGTAGGCTCTTACGCTTGTTAAAAGCTCTGATGGTTTTGCAATTTCCTGTGTGGCTTGATTATACATAGTCATCCCAACAATAGATCTAAGAGAGGAAAAAAGAATAAGAAAAGAGCTCTAACTTTTCCATTTAAGTAAACAAGCAATTCAGCCTACTGATATCTAATATTAAATGAGCAATAAAATTAATTTTATAAGTATACAAGTGATTAAAAAAAAAAAAAAACTCTAAGAATATCAGGAACAAAAATGATTTAACCATAAGGTTTTTAAAATCCCTTTAGCATCATAAACTGTTCGTAGCAAGAGCTATGTCCATAGTGTGGCTTTTGGAAATAGTAATGCTTTTGAAATTGCAGCTACTTCTCAATTAATACTTTTTCTTTGTTAGGCTACAGAAATCAGGATTTATAAGCAACCTCTGTATAAATGATTTTCCCCCTTCTCTATGGTAAATTCCTTATTCCTTTTAGCTAAAACATCATTATAACCACCAATCATTGATTCACTGTTATAAACCAGGAATTGTAAGAGGCTTTACATAAATTACCTTACAATCCTTATAATAACTCAACTAAATATAGTATTATCACCATCATTTCACAAATGACAAAAACTAAGACTCAGAGCTCAAGTAATCAAGGTCACATTGTTTAGAAGTGGTAGGTCTAATGATTTGACCCCAAATCTGCCTGACTCAGTGCAGCTTCTCAGCAAACTGCATTGACAGCCAAAACTAGGCAAACAAACAAATGAGTTTATCAGTCTTTAATCACTCAACACATAAAACACAATTCTGGGGTGCAGATGTGGCTCAAGTGGTTAGGCACCCACCTCCCACACAGGAGGTCCTGGGTTCAGTTCCCCGTGCCTCCTAAAGAGAAAACAGACAGACAACGAGCAGACAACAAGAGCAAACAATGGCCAAACAGACAAGGGAGCCATGGCGGGGTGGGGAGAGTGAAACAGTTCTGGTTTGTTTCTATCTCAAGAAACTACATAAGCATAAAAGGAAACAAATTTTGAAAATACTTCCCCTAAATGATTTTTTTACTACTTTATCCCACTCCTCCAATTAACTTTCTTTAAAACTCCCTGAGCAAAAAAAACAAACAAAAAAACAATAAAAAAGAAAAAACTAAAATAAAAAACAAAAAAGAAAAAGGAAAAAAAAAAACCTCCCTGAGCATTAGAGTTGTAAAAATGTTACAGGTAAAAGGATGGATCCTTGAAGACAAAAGACAGTGCCCAAAACTAGGAACAGACTGGGAGAACCAACTCAAGACAAAATTTGATATTCTTATATATAGCCCCTAAACCCTAAGACTGCTCAAGTGATCAGCAAAAAAACCAACCCATTAATACTCATGAGGTATTTGTTCTGGCATAAAAAATTTTCCCACGTAAAAAAGTTGTTTACTCCTTGCCCTATTCCTGATCACTAAGTAGATGTTTGGGAAAAATAACATTTCCTTCTACCAACTATTTACAGAAGGAAAACAAGGGAGCTATAAAATGAATGTTAGCCTTCCACCCACTATTCTCCACCCCTACCCCACCAAGAATAAGCAGCACCAGGGAACATAATATTCCTTTGGTCTAAATACAAGGGCATTCTGAATTTTACTGTCAAGATGATGGAGAACAAAAGACAGCCTTCATTCAACACCAACCATTTCTCTAGGTGCATGATGATTAAATACTCAATTCAGTGCCCATTTATATATTTTCCTATTTTGTTTTAGTCTTATCTCACCAATTATATTTCTAAACTTTATACCTTTTCATTCCTACTCATAGCACTTAACACAATATTAAGCATATGGTACAAGTAGAACTTGTTAGACTATAGAAACTTTGCAAAACCTTTGGTAAAATTTTGTTTTACAAATTGTTTTAAGGCCTTCAAAAAAAACTTGTCAAATTTCCATTTCCTTTAATTAATAAGTGTATAACCTTAGAAAAAGGCTGAAGCAACATGTTACAAAATTCAAAGTTTTGTGACTTATCACATACAATATAATTTCAAGAAGCATACATATATAACTTAGAAAATCTAATTACAATTTAGAGCCTCAAAAGTCTAGAAGTCCACTGACATAATATCATACATTTGAATTCAGAAAAGACTCAAGAATTCATCTAGTTTTGAGGTTTTCAAACATTTGATTGTAGTCACTCTAAGATATAAATCTAACATTACAACTCAGTACATGTATACATAACTGAAAAGTTTCATGAGGCAATATTTATACTTACCATACATACAAGGCACTCTGATTTTTTTTTCTTCCTTCTTTTCCTTCCCTCCCCCTTCTTTCTTTCTTTAAATTTTGACTGCAATCTACTAAACTGATTTCACTACCCTATTGGGCTGTCACCTGTAATCTTCTCATTTTGCATGTAAAAAAGCTAAGGATCAGAAAGATTAACTGACTTGCCCAATGTTACAAGTAGTTAATAACAACAGGTATGGGACAAGAATCTGAGAAATTCAGGTAATTTCCAGTTCACTATACTTTATACTTCCCAGTTCATGATTCTTTATACTATACCATTAAAGTTGATGTTTTCCAAAACCAACTTCATAAAAGGAAAAATTGCATAGATGTTAAATAATGTAACAAACATTACCTAAACCAACAAACAAAAACAGTTTATATTCTTTCTTACTTAGTAAAGCGGATTTCCAGATGAGAAGTCAAATACTCTCTTGGGGTAAAGGTATGTTCCCAAACTACCATGTTTGGTACATAATTTATAGAGAAACATAACTCAGAAAGTGCAGTGTGCAGTTTATCAAGGCTGAAAAAAAATTTTAATAACTGTAATTAAAATAGTAAGCATTTCATGATAGGTAGTACAAAATTAAAATAATCACCCAATTATTGCTTACTCATACCACAACTCCAAACAAACAAGCAAGCAAGCAAACAAACAAACCTCAATATTACCTGGTCTGATATTTTTGTTTTAAAATAGTGATACCATCAAAACCATAATGAGATAAAACTTCACATGCACTGGAAAGGCTATTATATTTTAAAAATGGAAAATATTGCTGGTAAGGATACAGTGAAATAGTAACCTTCGTCACTTTTGGTTGGAATTGAAACTGGTGGAGTCACTATGGAAAACAGTTGGGCAATTCCTCAGAAAGTTAAACACAGATCTATAATAATTCTAGTTAAGAACTAGAACTGAAAGCAGGAATTCAAACAGGTATTTGTATACCAATGATTTTAGCAGCATTATTCACAACAGTCAAAAGGTGGAAGGGTACCAAATGTCCATTAGCAGATGAATGGATAAACATAATGTGGTGTAGACACACAATGGAATATTATTCAGCCTTAAAAAGGAACGAAGTTCTGGCACATATTAGTACATGGATGAACCCTAAAGACAACACAATGAGTGAAATAAATCAGACACAAAGGGACAGATATTGTTTGATTCCACTTATATGAAATAGCTAGAATATGCAAATTCATAGCAACAGAAAGTAGAGCATAGTTTACCAGGGTAAAGGGGAAGGAGAATGGGGAGTTAATACATAATGGGTGTTAGGGGTGATGGGCAAGTTCTAGTAGTGAATGGTGGTAAGGGTGGCAAAACATTGTGAATGTGATTAATCAATCCTACAGAATTGTATGCTTGGAAGTGGTTAAGATGGGAACATTTATGTTGTATATATGTTTCTACAATTTAAAAAAGGAAGAGATTAAAGAGAAAATGACAATTTAATGCAATACATGATCCTAGATCTAATAATGGAAGAGAAAAATGTCCAAAAGGGCATTATTGGGACATATGGGAAAAAATGAGAATATAGACTGTAAGCTTTATATCAATGTTAATTTCCTAAACTTGAAAACTGTACTTAAGGTGGTTACATAAGTGAATATCTTGTGCTTAGGAAATGTTCATGGAAGTATTAAATGTTCAAGGAGCATGATGTATATAATTAAAGCTCAAATATTAAAAAAAAAATAGACTGACAGATGGACTAAATGATATGTCAAATGTTGCAAAATGTTGAAAGGTGGTAGATCTGGATATCTGGGGGGAGGGGGATGTTGGAGTTCTCTGTACAGGTTTTATATTATTTTTCCAACTGCCCTGTGAATTTCAAAGTATTTCAAAATAAAAAGTTAAAATAACAATAATTACGAGTTGAGTTATATTCTAATATATCACAACATGTTGAAATTAAAGTCTCTGTTCTTTGAAATTGAAAATTATAACTTGCTTATAGTGGACTCAACACCCAAAATTTTTCAGAAAGATTCTTGGTCTTCACAATATTCAATATGTAAAGACACATATCTATTACATGTATTTTCTTCAAAAACCCAAAATCTGTATGTTAAGACTCTGGGAGGATGAAATAAGTACTAATTGGCTAAACGTAAAAAAAAAAAAAAAAAAAAAAAAAAAATTTTCAAATTACTAGCATTTCTTCAATACCAACCCCCCCGGGGGGGGGGGGGGAAGTCTTCCACCAATAATAAAAAGGTACAACACAAGTAGATGGCTTACTTGGTTACTACCAGCCTGTTTTTCCTCATGCTCTCAACTCCTGGTTTTTCCCTTTCAGGTTCCCCTTTCTTACCAGTCTGTTTTTTCGATTTCTTATTCACTGCTTGACTGATGGTTTTGGCACAATGCTTGGGCAACAACTAAATTTAAAAAGGAATGAGATTTTATAATACCAATTCGTTTGAAAGCACAGTAAACAAACCTTATTCAGGCAAACTTTAATCAAATCCAGACTCTGTAGCAAATATCAAGCTAGCCCTAAGGACAGAGACATAAGTAAGCAGCAGCACAGTGGCAACACAATGTAGTTACTTAATGTCCTCTAAAGAAAGTGAGGACTTACTATAACAAAAACTCTTCTATATAACACATCACAAGTAAGTTATAGTCATCTGTTAATGGAGCATCACAGCAAGAGAGAATCATAAATCCTTACCAAGAATCTGATAATTAAAAGATAGAAAGTAAAAAGTAAATAGCTGGCTAACAGCTCATTTTCTTGCCCTCAAATACAAATGCCCTATCTGTATTAAAGGAAACAATTATTACCTGGTCACTAAGAGTACACTGCTCTGTGCAAATATCAGTGATGAGATTTCGAGCTTGTTTGGCCATTTCATCCAGGAACATATTACACAAGGAAAGGCTGCGATCTCCAATATGATGTCTCTGTTGAAGTATAACAACAACACAATAATAAGTTACAAGAAGGTAGCTTGAATTAAAAATCTTTAAAAGTAAACATGGAAAATAAAGTTAAAGCCCTACCCTACAAAAATAAGTAGGGATGCAGGATATTATAGATTTCTTTTCTTTCTTGTAAAAACTAACTTACCATACTATATTTTTACACAGTTACTATAAAAAAAAGTATTTAGCGATTATACAAGTAATGTTCAATAGGGAGGAAGCTTAAAAGACCATTATTTTCCTTAACATAAAAAAATATTAATCTTCAAATTCCATAAGGCCCTATATCCAGTGCTTATATATTAAAATATTAAACCTACAATGCTAATGAACAAATTTATTTAATGATCTTTAATTTTCTCATTTTATAATTTATATCTAATATATAAATCTTAACATAAAGAAATCTGTAGCTTATAAACAGAAATGGAATAAGAGAAAAAAGATCAAATATTTAAATAAAAATTGTTAGAAACCAAGTCTAAAATAAACTTACAAGGCATTCAAATCTCTAAAATCAAATCCCACCCTTCCTGGAAAAAAAAAAAAAAGAAATCCACCATGCATTTTCTGAACACAATAGAGAAAAAAATATATTTAAGTTAGGAGGGTATATATGTAAATGTACACAAACACACACTCAAATCCATCCATCTCTACCCGTAAGATTCCAGATCTTTTCTGTTCTGGTTGGTGATGTAAGAGTTTGATGGATTTTTCTAGTCAATGGCAATTGGAATGTTGACCATATAGTGTTTTTATTTTTATAACAAACATAGAGATGACATACAATATTTCTATGGTGCTGAAATAAATGTAAAATACACAAAATATAGAAATACCATATATGCACAATAATGGTTCCTAGATCTATTATATCTTATATTGCAATTTATTTTAGATGCCCTATAAAACTTCTTTAATAGAAAGCCAAGCCAAAAAAGATTTGCAAGCCAGATACAGCTAAATACTGATCTACTTTAGGAAAGATTTCAAATTATAACATTAAGGTTTTTTAAAAATCAATTTCTTACACCTGAAAGATAAAACATATCCCTTGCTATTATTTCCTCCTGAAAAAAGAATACCAAATTAGAACTGTTCCAAATTCATTCTCTAAAGATACCAGACTAACTTATAGCTTGAAAATGCAGAATAACTAAGATTTCTTAGCATAGCATACACATCTCTCCACGAAGTTCCCTATACCTCTGGATACAGTGCTAAGAACTAACTGTAAGAAGACAATGGTAGAAGCAGAGAAGCAATATAGGAGGCAAAAGATGGTGTGGACAAGGGTGGGAAGCAGCAGGAGCTCAGATATATAAAGGTGGATAAAGCCAAAGAAAGGGAAGGCCCCCAGGTCAGGGGTGGGGGTGATGGTGGCATGTGGCAGATGGTGGCAGCTCTAGACTGGACATGTTACATTTCTGATGGCTAAATATATCTAAGTCGAGATATCCAGTGAACAGGAAGATATGGGGAGAATCTGTAGTTGAGCAAAAAGTTCTGGGCTGGAGATATACATTTGAAGATATCAGCATAAGGGTGATTTTTTAACAATGAGACTGGAAGAGATGAGTGAACTACTATACTGGACAGTATAGATAAAGCAATAGAATTACTAGGACTAGGACAGGCTGCCATGCCCCATTATTCAGGGATCATGCTGACCTAGCTGGCTGTGAATTTTAGATTCAGCTCCAAAGACATTCTCTTTCCACAAATTCATTTTAAAAATGGCAGTTCAAAATCAGGCCTCAACATCAAGAAATTATCCTGGAGGCTCTTTCTATAACCTCTCAAGTGTAAATGAGCTGAAAGGCCAAAACTAAAATTATAAAGGATTGTTCTTTATAAAATTATAAAGAACTATGCACTCCAACTTGCCCTCTATAGCACTCTTAGGTAAATTCCCTCACCAGAATGCTCCATGCATATTTCTATCACAACACATCACAAAATCAAATCATGTATTTGTCAAGGGTAGAGATTGTAGTTTTGCAACTTTTTATAGTGAAGCAGATTAAAAATAACATGCTTTACCAAATTTAACAAATTATAAGCTATATGGCTACAGAAAAAAATCAGTCCACCGGAGACTTTCCTCATCCACAAAGGATAATTATCACCAATACTGTGCTGCCACTTTCTTGTAACAATCAAATGAAATAAAAGCCAGAAGAGGGGTTTCTTCCTCTTCCTTTGCTGGGTCAGCTATGGCGGCTTTGAAGACCCTGAACCCAAAACCGAGGTGGCCAGGGCCCAGAGGCACTGGCAGTCAACATTAGTGCAGTGTGAGGGCTGCAGGACATGCTGAAGGCCAACCTTGGGCCCAGGGGCACCATGAAGATGCTTGTTTTTGGTGCTGGAGACATCAAGCTTACTAAAGATGGCAATGTTCTGCTTCATGAAATGCAAATTCAACACCCAACATCCTCCTTAATAGCAAAGGCAGCAACAGCCCAGGATGACATAACTGGTGATGGTACTACTTCCAATGTCCTGATCATTGGAGAGCTGCTGAAACAAGCCAATCTCTACATTTCTGAAGGTCTTCATCCCAGAATAAAAAGAGAAGGATTTGAAGCTGTAAAGGAAAAGGTGCTTCAGTTTTTAGAACAAATCAAAGTAAGCAAAAGAGATGGACAGAGAAACACTTCTAGATATGGCCAGAACATTTCTACACACTGAAGTTCATGCTGAACTTGCTGATGTCTTAAAAGAGGCTGTAGTGGACTCCATTTTGGCCATTAAAATACAGGATGAGCCTACTGACCTCTTCATGGTTGAGATCATGGAGATGAAACATAAATCTGAAACTGATACAAGCTTAATCAGAGGGCCTGTTTTGGACCACAGGGTACAGCATCCTGGTATGAAAAGAGTGGAAGATGCGTACATCCACACATGCAATATGTCCTTAGAATAAGTGAACTCTGGCTTTTTTTTTTTTTTTTTTTTAACAAGAGTGCTAAAGAGAGAGAAAAAATAGTAAAAGTAAAAGAAAATTGATTGGAGAGTTAAAAATAACAATAAAACTAAAAGAAAGTCTGCAGTAATTCAGATAAAGGATTTGCTGTCATTTATCAAAAGGAATTGACTCCTTTTCCCTGATGCTCTTGCAAAAGAAGGCATAGTAGCTCTGCACAGAGCTAAGAGGAGCAATATGGAGAGACTGACTCTTGCTTGTGGGGGTAGCTCTAAATTCTTTGGATGACCTAAATTCTGATTGTTTGGGGCATGCCGGCCTTGTCTATGAGTACACACTGGGAGAAGAGAAGTTCACCTTTATTGAGAAATGTAACAATCCTTGTTCTGTCACATTATTGGTAAAAGGACCAAACAATGGTGATGATGCTGGCTATTGATGATGGCTGTGTGGTTCCAGGTGCTGGTACAGTGGAAGTGGCAATGGCAGAAGCTCTGGTTAAATATAAGCCTAGTGTAAAGGGCAGGGCTCAACTTGGAGCCCAAGCATTTGCTGATGCATTGCTCATTATTCCCAAGGTTCTTGCTCAGAACTCTGGTTTTGACCTTCAGGAAATACTAGTAAAAGTACCAGTAGAACATTCAGAATCAGGTCAACTTGTGAGTGTAGACTTGAACACAGGCAAGCCAATGGAAGCAGCAGAAGGAGGCTTATAAGGTAACTCTTGTGTAAAGAAACAGCTTGTGCACTCTTGCATTGTGGTTGCCACCAACATTCTCCTGGTTGATGAGATCATGCAAGCTGGAATATCTACTCTAAAAGGTCAAATTAAAGCTTCCCTTATAGCATCTGAATCATGAACACTTGACAAGAGTGATCCTAGGAATATGACTTTGGAACTTTTGTCCAAGCTTCAAATGATTTTCAAAGGAATTTCCCCCCATATTAAAACAGGACATTGGCACCCTTTCAAATTATGAAGTTCTGAAATTACAATTACAGTTGGGTTTTGTTGTTGTTTTTGTTTTTTATCATTATTTTTTGAGGTACTGGGGGCTGGGGATTAAACCGGGGACCTTGTATGTGGGAAGCCAACATTCAACCGGTGAGCCACATCAGCTCCCGAGATGGTTTTTTTGTTTGTTTTTTCTAGGAGGCACCAGGAACTGAACCTGGGACCTCCCATGTAGGATGCAGATGCTCAACAGCTTGAGCCACACGCACTCCCCTGTTGTTTTATTTTTAATTGTGCTGAAGTGTACACTCAATAAAGCAGGTCCCTTTTACCCAGTGAACAGGATGTTTTACTTTAGCTGTAGCAGCATAAAGTTACATGTTAGGTGAACTTATGTTATCTACCTTGTTATTACATATTCTTCACAAATTTTAATGATTTAATAATTTTTATGGATGTATTTAATTTATCCAACAGTTCCCTATTGTTGAGCATATATTTTAAGTTTTCTGCTATTATAAGTAACACCTAAATAACAAATTTTTGAAAGTACTCTATTTCCTTAGTATGAAATTCCTGTGAGTAGAATTACTGTATCAATTGGATTTTTCATACTTTAGAAACAGCATTGCTAAAATACTTCCCCAGAAAGCTTAAGTTTATATTCTGTAGTAGGTGGGAAAAGGGATAAACCAGAAGCAAGGGAGTTAAAGAGTTCAAGTATAAAATGGAAAAAATAGAGATAGAGGGAAGAAGATGCCTGAGCATGGTGACTAAGGGAGCTGGGGTTATCAGCAATTTTCAGGTTGACCATATTTTCATATTTCTGAACCTTTGCATATTCAGAAATGGTCATCCCAACCCCTCAAGCGTCTTCACTCAAATTACTATTCTTCATAAGTGCTTCCATAAAATTGGTTTTATACAGTTGCTATCTCTGCATTCTTTGAAGGTGTAACTGTGTATTACTAAGTGAGTGTGCAATAAATCTTAAGGAAAAAAACAAAAAAAAACCCAGAAGAATGCTTTATAAACTTTATGGTTCTATATAAATACAAGCACATTATTAATTATCTGTTGTAATTATTAAATAAGAATTAAGTCCCACCCTTTTAAGGAATTTCATAACTCTACCAAGTAAATGAGGAAGCAGTAAAACTAAAATAATTTTAACTATATAATTAACTATATATGTTATAATAGCTGTACAAAGTGTTATGACAACATAGTAAGGAAAGGACAAATTCTAATTGAAGAAATGTTGAAAATCTTTTCGGAGGAGGTGGGATATAAGCTGAACCTTGAAGAAAAGGTGGGATACAAGACGTAGAGCTGCAGTGAAGAGAGTTTTATGAACAAGGAATAGCTTTTAAGAGGTCAGAAAGTATAGACAAATAAAATTAGAAACTTCTTCAACATTGTAAAGGACATAATATGAAAAACCCACTGCTAACATCATACACGACATGAAAGACTGAAAGCTTTCCCCCTTAAGGTTAAGAATAAGACAAGGATGCCTGCTTTCACCATTGCTATTCAACATTGTACTAGAAGTTCTAGCCAGGGCAATTAGGCAAGAAAAAGAAATAAAAGGCATCCAAATTGGAAAGGAAAAAGTAAAACTATCACTATTTGCAGATAACATGATCTAATACATGGAAAATACCAAAGATTTTCTATAGCTAATAAATGAATTCAGCAATGTTGCAGGGCATAAGACCAACACAAAAAATAAGTTATATTTCTATATAATCAGCACAGACAAATCTGAAATCAGAAAATCAATTTCATTTATGAAAGCATCTAAAAGAATATAACATCTAGGAATAAATTTAACCAAGGTTGTAAAAGATGTGTACACCAAAAACTACAAAAAATTGCTAATAGAACTTAAAGAAGAACTAACTAAATGAAAGACATCCTGTGTTCATGGATTAGAGGAGTTACTAGTTACTATTAAGGTATCAATTTTATCCAAAATGATTTACAGATTCAACACAATTGCTCTCAAAATCCCAGCAGCTTTTGCAGAAATGGAAAATCCAATCATCAGATTCACATGGAATGGCAAGGGAGCCTGAATAGCCAAAATCATCTTGGAAAAGAGGAACAAAGTTGGAGGACTCACACTTCCCAATTTCAAAACTTAGTACAAGGCTAGAGTAATTAAAACATTGTGGTACTGACATAAGGACAAACATATAGACTAATGGAACAGAACTGTGTTCAGAAATAAGCTCACTAACCCATGGCCAACTAATTTGTGACACAGGTACCAAGTCCACTCAATGTGAAAAGAATAGCCTCTTCTACAAAGTTCCTGTGAAAACTGGATATCCATTGCAAATAAATGAAGATGGACCCCCTACCTCACACCATATAAAAAATGAACTCAAAATGGATCAACAACCTAAATATAAGAGACAAAACTATTAAACTCTTAAAAGAAAACATAGGGGAAAAGCTTTAGGACCTTATATTAGGCAACAAATTCTTGGTTATGACACCAAAAGAGTAAGTGACAAGAGAAAAAAATGGACATCAAAACAAAAAAATTTGTACATAAAAGGGCATTATCAAAAAAATGAAAAGAAAACCTACACAATGGGAGAAAATATTTGGGAATCATATATCTGATAAGGGTTTAATATCCTGACTATATAAAAAACTCTAACAACTCAAAAATAAAAAACTCAATTTAAAAATAGGCCAAAGACTTGAATAGACATTTCTCCAAAAACCAATGGACAATAAACACATGAAAAGATGCTCAACATTATTAGCACAAATGAAATGCAAATCAAAACTATAATGGGATACTACTTCAACCCACTAGGGTAGAAAATTAAAAACAAAACAAAACAAAAATGGAAACTAAAAATATAAGAGAGGTTGTAGAGAAATTTACTCACATACATTGCTGAGGGAATGTAAAATGGTAGAGCTGCTGTGGATAACAGTTTGGTGGTTCTTCAAAAAGTTGAAAACAATTACCATATGACCCAGTAATTCCATTCTTAAGTATACACCACAAAGAAATCAAAGCAGGGACAAATGTCTTTATGCCAATGTTCACAGAAGCATTGTTCATAATAGCCAAAAGGTAGAAATAACCTGTGTCCATCAGCAGATGAATGGATAAACAAAATGTGGTTTATACATTCAATGGAGTATTATTCAGCCATAAAAAGGAATGAAGTTTATACATATATGCTACAACATGGATGAACCCTGAAAACATTATTTTATGTGAAATAGGCCAGACACAAAAGGGCAAATATATTGTAAAATTCAACTTATCTGAAATATCTGAAATAGATAAATTCATGGAAGCAAAAGTAGAAGAGAGGTTAGGGGGTTTGGAGTGAAGAGGACAATCAAGAGTTATTGTTTAATGGGCAGAGTTTGTTTGGGGTAATGAAAAAGTTTTAGAAATAGATAGTAGTGATAGCTGTACAACATTGTGAGGCTAACTAATGTGATTGAACTACAGGCTCAAAAATGACTGAAATGAGAAATTTATATTATACATATTTCAACATAATAATTTTTAGAGTTAAAAAAAGAAATGATACCCCAGAAATAAAAGAAGAATTGATGGGCAATTTAATGTGAAAGTTGACAGTGAAGAGAGAAATCGTTAAAGAAAAAAAAAACTATAAATCTATTAAAATGGGTAGTTTTAATACCCTCATAGGTGCTCCCTAATAAATTTCCTGCAGGCTAATCTCCATCTCAGATTTTGTTTACCAAAGAATACAACCTAAAACAGATGTGTTACTGAATGCTTAAAGATACTAAAAATGTTTTTGCTATCTGTACGTTTCTTTCTGTAAGTCCTACAGTTCTAAGTAAAGGGACTCAACACTCAATTAAATTATAAGATAAATCACTGTTTAATTTTAATATATATTCTTACCACACTTACACTGTGATAGATTCTTCTTTAAAGATTGGAAGAAACACTAAGTACATTTTGGATATACTTGGTATCAATAAAACTACTAAGCAGTTCAATTATTCAGTAATTGTATATATAAGAGTGTGTGTACATCTTACAAATATCAGCAAATGTTGATTTTATTTAATATATCTCTAATATTAACAATTCAGTGACAATTACTCTGACTTGTTTGTTTTCTTAGAATCTGCACATTCAATTTTCAAATCCTTTTAATGATACTTTGAAAAGAAAAGAAAGCATAATCAATTACTGTATATACCTTTAACGTAAACATTAATATCTGACCTATTATTTATTTTAACAAAGATAATTCCAAGTGATCTTACATGTCTTATTTATATTACATACATTTATCTATCCATATATATATATATATTCAAACATTCTTGTGATTCTTCATAGAAATGCATTAAATGTGAGCTAGATTAGGTAATTACAATTGTGGGAATGTTTGCTTGGCATAAGTTTGGTTTAGTTTACACTGAATACAATATAAATCACAGTTCTACTCTGAAATTACCTCTTCTGGACATAATTCATGTGTGCAACTCATAAAATGCGTGCAAAGCAGTGGAAATGCAATTGAGTATCTTGACTGAGAGGGTAGCTCCAAACACTGTTGAAACATCTTCTCAAAAGCACGACTATAAAAACTATATTAGGAAACAAATTAAAAGTAAGAATCAATTTTTACAGTTAAAATTTTTATAGCTAAACATTTTTCATTAAAATTTTGATACAGTACTTATGGTTAATTTGATTCAAGTGAATGATTCAAAGTTACCAACTAACCTGTAGCATTTATTCCCTTAAGAAGAGAATGAGTTAATTTTCCCAGAGTATTTCTTACACGCAAACAATCATTTCAGGGTAATAAAAATATAGTATGTATATAACATTAACAAATATTTAAAATAAGAGATTTAAATAAAAAATATACCACATCTATAGCATATGAATACATAACATTCAAATCTTACATCATCAAATTTCATCAAAGCTAAGTCAACATCAATTGTAAAAAAATGCCATTGTTTTATGTACAACTTTTGAAAGAAAAACACTGCCATTTAAACAAAGATGCCATCAATTTTAAGTCACATTCTGATTTAAGAGATGTTAAATGTAAAAGAATCTAAGCCCATAAAATACAGTATACCTCAGAGTAATGAAACAAACAGAAATAGTAAACAACTTCATTTTGGATGTGACAGGGAAAATAATAATGTGACTATGAGAAAATATGGATAAAAATTAAATATGGTTGAAAATTATAAATCATAAACATTACTTCAAAGTTCTTTCAATTCTAAGAAAGGGGAGAGGACTTTCTATTGCTGTATCTAAATATCTTTCTTCTTTTGCAATAGGCATCTTTCTGTAGCTCAAATGTACCAAACCATAAAATGTTCCATTTTCTTTGGAAGGTAGCCTTTGGGGCAGACAGGGGTTCCAAATACTCTTTTAAAATCCTAGCAAATTTCACTATATGATGAGTCTAAACCTTAAAAATATATTTATTGATATATTTCATGAGTTCCTTTAAGAGACCCTTATGCCTTCCCTGCCTGGTCATTTGGGTTTCTTTGGCACTATTGCTAATTAAAACCAAGTTAAGGAACTGCCAAAATCCATGTGGACTGGGTTATTTTCCATAATAAAAGTAATGAGCTTTTCATAATGACCTCTAGTCAATATATAGAAACTACTACCACTATTCACTGAGACTACCTCAGCATGTTAGAAATAAAGGGACAGACTAAGTTATCCCTATTAGCCTCTTTAGAGAAAAAATAACAGCAAACAGCAGAAAATAGAGTTGATATTATGTAACTCTGGAACCAGAATACTTGAGTTTGATTCCTGGCTCTGTTGCTTATTATTGTGATCACAACCTAGTCCATTTATCCATTCAAATATTTATTAAGTACCTATACTACGTTATACAATAAGAAGGCAAAGATAAGACATTCCCCTTAAAGGACCATACTATCTGGAGAGAAAGAGAGAGAGGAGAGAAGTTATAAACTACTAAGTACAACAAAAGAGGCTGAGAGAAGCAAAGGAGAATGTGAGCATAATGGAGGGAAGTTTATACATCACCGTAATATTAATGTTCAATTTAACATTCTAGAAGAAAATTACTATGTATTTAATTTCCAACATTTGCCCTCTTTGATCCTGAGTGACAATTTTTTTTCTCTAATTCTATCATGCAAAGGTAGACCTTTAAGGCAATTTAAGGTAGCTGTTTTTCACCCTTCTCAAAGAAAATGTAAAAAATTAAATTCACATCAGAAGAGTTGCTCTTATAGAGAATTTAAAAGAGACATAAAATCCCAACTTGATAAACTTCTTTTTGCAAGTTATTATAAAAGTTTATCATTCCCTTTATTCTTAAGAGTCTATTACTCAAGTTAAGCAAACATAGATTGTACTTTCTAGATACTGACAATAGACAAATAATACATTATGTATATTAATATATATCTTTTTTACCAAGATGGATGCTTTTGTTCCAATACATTCTAGATTATTCATTTTTAAAAGAAAAAAAAAAAGAGTTTATTACTCAACTGCCTTAAGGACTATGCTAACATAAAAATAATACAAAAATATCTTTGGATTCCAAAAATTTCAAGTTCTGATTTAAAGGAAATTATAACATACCAAAATATGGAGAGATCTGATGTTTCTACCAACATTTCCACCAAAGAATCTACCATTTTTGTATGAAAAATGATTGTATTCATCATCTTTCCAAGTTCTCTGTGATCTGCAAGACTAAGTGAAGCTTTAGAGACACTAGTATATGCCTGTAAAAGTATAACAAAAAACCAAAGTAGTTTGAATATAAATCAATGATTTTAGCATTATCATTCTACAAAGAAAAAAAAAAAAACAATGAAAAACATTTAAACTTTTTATTGTGACACTGTATCAGTAACATCATCCTTTTAAAAAATTGTCTGAAGTGACCCTAACTTGATATTCCTATCAAGAATTTCTTCAAATAAGTATGCTGATAGATACATCTAAGTTCATTTTAAGCTCCATTTAAGGAAAGTAAAGTTACTGTATTATCAAAAGTATAAAACAATTGCTACGTTAATCTTACCAAAAAGTAATTTTCAATCCAGTTGAAGAGAGAAAAACATATATAGGAAGCAATCAAAGTTAAGTATTACACAAGTTGATTCAGTGAGGTTTCAGATTATACAGAATCATCAAAAGCCGGAATAAAAGAATACGTGTACTAATTGACGGATTCTACAAAAGGAGTTGAAAATGGTAAAAATTAAAGTAGATTGGCCAAAGAAGCGTTAGGAGTTACCTGAAACCATCAAGAAAAGTTGAGGGGAAGGAAATTTCATGATTGGAGTACCAAATTATAGAGAACAGAATCATGTCCACACCATAGATTGTGGGTATTTCAGAGGGCAAAAAAGACTAGTTGAGGTGCCTATTGAGAATTTAGGGATTATAAAACGTCTCCCAATGGAAATGAAACTTACAGAATAAATATTGTTCACTATGGCTAGAGTTTGAGTGCAAAGAGAAGGGAAATGGGGAAGCGGCTGTGGCTCAATCAGTAGGGCTCCTGTTTACCATATGGGAGGCCCTGGGTTCGGTTCCCGGGGCCTCCTGGTGAAGGCAAGCCCGCCCGCACGGCGTGGTTGGCTGACCCAGCGAGCGCAAGCAGCAAGGGGGGGATAAATGAATAAATAAATAAATAAATCTTTAAAAAAAAAAAAAAAGAGAGAGAAGGGAAATGGTCAACGATGTATCATACAGAGCCTTGTTCAGAAATTTGGACTTTTTGGTGAACCACTGTGGGTTCTATATGATAGCCTGTTTCTGTTTCAGAAAGACTGCTCTGCATGGCGAGGGCTACAGGGAAAAGGCAGGCAAGAAGGGGAAAAGAGGCAGAGATCTGTTAAAAGGCAGTGGTGGCAATAATCCAGACAGTATTATAATGGTGCTGGTCGTTAAAGATGTTAACCTGGGAAATGATGAGATGTGATGGGTGACAGAAGGATTATAGGATTCTGGCTGTTGGGAGACATTTCTTCATGGGTCTCATGTGCTCCTACACATCTTGGTGGGTATGCCAAGAATGCAAGGCCTGGAATTCTTTACCCAGGCCATTTCTCAGGGTTGTAATTACAGCTATCAAACTTGAGGGATGAGGTAATGTCGCCCTCTAGAAGAATGAGCAAGTATGCTTACTATTGATGATGAAACGGGGAGTTCCCTCAAACTCAGTGTTCCTCAGCTGCAATGCAAACCCAAAGAATATATACTATTCATTCAGGTCTCTCTGCAACATGAATTTGGGTGCAAAGTAGAACTGGTGCAAACATGCTGATGTTCATGTTGTTTGCTGAGCCATGAATAAATTAAGTCCTTTGTCTATGACCCAGAAGCTTAAATTAGAAATATATTTATCCAAGTTTAATAATTAACACAATAAAATTTTGACAATCTAAAGAATGGGAGAAAATACTTGGAAATCAAATATCTGATAAGGGTTTAATACCCAGAATATATAAAGAAGCGCTACAACTCAACAAAAAGACAAATAACCTAATTTAAAAATGGGCAAAGGTCTCTAACAGACATTTCTCCAAAGAAAATTCTCAAATGGCCAATAAGCATATGAAAAGATGTTCAACATCATTAGCCATTAGGGAAATGCAAATCAAAATCACAATGAGATACCACCTCACACTAACTAAACAGATATTTTTTAAATGTTGGCAAAGATGCAGAGAAATAGGAACTCTTATACATTGTTGGTGGGAAGATAAAATAGTACAGCTACTGTGAAAAACAGTATGGCAGTTCCACAAAAAGTTAAACATAGAATTACCAAATGACCCAGAAATTCCACTTCCGGGTATATACCCAAAAGAATTGAAAGCAAAAACTCAGATAGCTATCTGTATACATATGTTCATAAAGCACTATTCACAATAGCCAAAAGGTGGAAGCAGATGAATGGATGAACAAAATTATGTTCTACACATACAATGGAATATTATTCAGCCATAAAAAGATACATGCTACAACATGGATGAACTTTGGAAACATTACACTAAATGAAATAATCCAGTCACAAAAGGACAAATATTGCATGATCTCACTCATGAAATAACTAGACTATGCAAATTTGTAGACATAGAAGGCAGATTAAATAAAGGGTACCAGGAGTGGAGGCAAAAGCAGGGAACGGAGGAGTTAATGCTTAATAGAAGAGTTTCTGTTTGGGTTGATGAAAAGGTTCTTGTAATGGATGGTAGTGATGGTAGCACAACAGCGTGAAAGTAATTAATACTACTGAATTGTATACTTGAAAGTGGTTAAAATGTGAAATTTTATCTTGTATATATGTTATCACAATTAAAAAAGATAAAAAATAACTAGTACAAAATGTTTATTTTATAAGGTAAAGACTATGGTTAATTAAATAAGAGCTTTCAAAAGGCACACAAAAGTGAGCATTTTATAATTCTTCTCCGAATGTTTTCATGTTTAAGGTATTCAAAAACAAAAACAAAATGACAATGAAAATTATTCTTACCTGTAACCTAAACCAATCTAATCTCATTCCTCTGAAATCAAATACTTCCCCATCTTCAACTGCAATAGAAAATAAATTACAAAGCAAATTAACATTTTCACAAATCTATAATCACATTTTATAATTTAAGGACTGAGAGTGCAAATCAACTCAAAATCCTATAAGGATGACAATAAAGAAGGCAGTTGTACTAAAAGAGATATAAAGTTACAGCCTTCTCTTCTATACTCTCTGATTCTTAATCTGCTTATAAGTTAATATGAAGGGCCTATAAATAGAGCTTGAGAGATTCTGTGAATATAGACTTTGGACAGCATGATGAAATTCCACAAAATAACTCCAAATACCCAAGTTTCTAATAGTTTCATTTCTTATGTATGATAACTATAAAGATTAAGCTAAAATAAATATATTTATTACTCAGAATTCTCAAGGTTTCCGATACCTTTTATACTTCAAAACTGAAATAGCATAATCAATCTATTGGAATTGAGTGCTCAAATAATGGAGAGGCAATCTAGTATAGAATATCCATTTTAGAAATTGATAGACTCAAGCTCAAATTCCTAATCTAATGATTAATATCTGTTAGAGCTTGGGCAAATCATTTACCTACTCAAACCTTGAGTTTCCAAATCTGTCAAATAAAAGTAATAACAGTGTTTAAAGAATTAAATGAATTAAATAGGATAATACATACAAAATGCCTGGCACTAACTAAACATTTTAAAATAATACCCATTATTGCTATTATTGTAGGTATGCTTGAACCAAATGTTTTGTTCAACATGCAATATTCTTCTACTTTTCTACTTTTTCTATTACAACATGCCTCTTTTTAATCTGCTGAATAATAAGAAATATCAAACTATACTTATGATTTTTGCAAACATCATCACAAATGCATTTTGAAAACTTTTGCTGCAGAAAGTACAAAGTTAAGATAACAGGAAATAGATTATGTCCAAGACTGAAGTGTTTCTATAAAAATTAATTGTTAAGTTCTTTTCTTAATAGTGAAGTATGAAACCCTGATTAGAAGAAAAGATGCTTTTACTTAAGCCTAATTACCTTGTTTTACACTAAGAGAAGTCATAGTGTTAACAAAAGAGGACATGATGATGGATTCATCTTCAGGGCAAACGGAAAGATTCTGAAAAAGAAATAATGCTAAAAATGGCTAGTTGAGAAACAACCCATAGGTCCACCAACTGGTGAATGGATAAATTAACTGTGGTATAGTCTTACTATGGAATATTTTTCAGCAACAAAGAGAAATGAAATAGTGATACACACAATAACATGGAGGAATCTCAAAAACATTATGCTGAGTAAAAGAAGTCAAAAACAAAAGACAATATAGTCTATGAGTCCATTTATATGAAATCCCCCCAAAAAGAAGTCAACAATTATAGTGACAGAAAGCAGATCAGTGGTTGCTGGAAGTCTAACGAGGGAATCAACTTAAAAGACTTTTGTATAGATTCAATAAAATACACTATCAATAAATGTTGGCAATTGTTTTCAGTAGTAGTAGTATTGTTGCAGCTGATACTCCTACTCCTACTATTATAAAAGCCCAAAAGAAATGTTAGGAAACTGGTTTTATAAAAGATATCAGTATCAAATGAATTAAAAATTTTAACACTACAAAATAAATTTGTAAAACTTATTAATAAATATGAATAACCACAGCATAGTTCCAATGTTACATAGAACCAGGTTTATTTTTATATTGTATGCTAGCATGATATAGCCTTCCTTGGTTTATCTAGTAATAACTATTCAAATAAAATTGCATCAAGGTAATAACACTCTAGAGATAAAATCAGGTTTTCTGTTCCATTTTTTAATGGCCATTCTAGAAAGAAAGCATCTGAGCTCCATCTAGTGGATAAAAGAATAAAGCAGTTTAGAATAGTAACTTATAAACTGGTAATTACATGAACAATTTTTTTCTTATCTGTCTTTTCAGATAAGCTTGGGAAAAAACTGGGTTTCAAGGCACGCTTATTACTCTGAAAAACTTTTAGTTTTAAAGTAGCTTTAATACAGAGAATTTTTACTGCTCTTCCTTTATCCTATATGCTAACTTACAGTATTTTAGACATCTGTGATTTCATGAAATGGAACAAAATAAAATACTGTTTTCCTTACAATTGGCTCCTTTGGGATAAAAATAAGAGAAATTTATATTAAAATGGGAAAGATTTAATAAAGAAATCATGGACAGCAAAAAAAAAAAAGCTGACTAAAATCTAATAAGACTAAAATCCAAAATGAACATAAAATTAAGACATTTAATTAAATTAGGGTATTTAGATTAAATCTTTATTTTCTGATATCCTCTAACACACTATGCAAAAAGAGTTATCACCTATTTTTTCTCTTATACATAATTATCAACTATATTTTCTCCATCATCTCTTCTATATAGTCACAGTCACTGTCCAAATTGAGATTCTCATCAGCTCTCATTTAGCCTACTATAGTAATTCTTCTTCTGGTCTTTCTGCCTCTTCTTTTCACTCCCAGCAAGCCATCACCCATAATGAGCCAGAGAGAGCTTTCTAAGAAGTAAATCTAATTTATGACTAACCTCCTCTTTCACAGGCCCTCTATAATTTGGTTACTATACACCTTCAACCCAGGATAAAGAATTGTTTCCTTCATTGTGTTCACTCTGAGTTTTGTACACACTTTTTTATAATGACTACCACAAAGAACTATAACTGTTTCCTCTCCTCTAGACAATAATATCCTTAATAAAATAGGACCACGATTTATATATGTTTGTTATCTCTATTACTTGGCGTATGATAATATTTTATAAAATATTAGTTACTAGAAAGGAGGGAAAGAAGAAACAAAAGGGGGAAATAATATGAAATGGGATAGCTTTTACCTTACCTGCACAAGCTCATTGAGAACAACAGCATCAAAGCCAGAAAGGTACTGCACATAATACCTCTGCATTACAGGTCCATATTTCCTTACATGTGCTCTAAGTTCTTCCATGTAAAATATTAATTCAGCAATGTGCCTTTAAAAATTTTCAGGAAAATATTTGAAAGAATTCAGTTTTCAAAGAAAATATGAAACACCCATGATATTACCACTAGAAGCATTTTTCTTAGAAAAGGCATTCTTAAATATTTAATGTCAATTACTTTCTTAAGTTATTTCATATGAATAAAAATATCGTGGAAAACAAAAATCAAAACAAAACAAAAAAAGAGCTAACACTGAAAATCAATAGAATAAAATCCAAAATGAAAATAAAATTAGGACATCCCAAAAGTACATGATTAAAAATGAAATAAGATTCTCCTGTATACCATTTCTCTTCGTTTATCCTGTTGAGGGACTGTAAACCTCCTCTTGAGGGATTAGAGGGAGACATATCAAATATACACTGGGTTGTAACTCTACTCTCTAACGATTCTTATTTAAATGTTTTGTGAAGTAAATCATTTTGAAAAATTAAGCCAAAGGAAAACTGGATATAGTCAAAGAAAACAAACAAGATCTTTATCATCATTTAGGATGCTGGAAAAAAATTACTAAAAGCCCTAATTTAAGCTAGTTTGCATTTTAATTAATATCTAAAGATGCATTATAAATATTCCTGCATTGCCAAATCTGAAAATTCCTCAAAAAAATGTTTTCAAAATAATTTTACTTCAAAGATAAGCTCTCAAATTTCACAAGTCATTAATAAGAATATATGAAAAAAATTTTAATGTTGCTAACTTACTTATCTATAAAGTCATCTGCACTCTTCTTTGGCATGTTATCTGCATGACGAAGGAGCCAGATAATTTCATCACGGGCAAAGGATAATGCCATAAAAACAAAAAGTGCCTAATTTTTAAAAAAAGTAACATTGTTTACTCTCATACAATTATTTAAAAAGAAAACCTATTCATTATCTAAAATGAAAAGTCTTTGGCAAGAAGGGATAATATCAAGTTCAAAAGAAAAGAGACTTGCAGCAACAAGATAAGAACAACTTTAGTGGGAAAGAGAAGTCGCTTGTTGTTTAACAGACAAATGAATTATGAAAAGTAATTAAGGGTAAGAAAGTAACCGGGCAAACACACCAGGGTGTGAAGGAGATAAGGACAGAAGAGAACTTGGGGGTATGCATATAAGGGAAAGCATGTATATAAGAGAAAAGAGAGGAAAATGCAAGGAGATGCGATGTATACATGTCAAGTCAGTAAATTCATTCTCAACTAAATATATTCCAAATCTCTTCAAGTAGTCCTTGACTCTTATATTAGTTTAAAAAAAAAAAAAAAGCAAAGAAAGAAGAAATTTCTTTTAAAAAATTTAATGCAGTGTAATTAATTAAAATAAGAATTAAACCAATTACCTTGGGACCTAGCAAGCCAGGTTGATCAGAGAGAACAGTAGCCAATTCTTTCAGTGCAGACCTTAAAAACTTGCGCCTTTCTCTGTGCATTGAACCACTACAGGGAAAGATACTATTTTAAGTTTACCTGTTTCTACTAAATTCTTCTTGGCAATTAAATAACTTAGCATTTCAAGGTCAACTTCCAACGTTTTTTTAAGGAAGCAGATGCCCCTATGAAAATCATCTTCTATATGTTTGTCATTAAATGACATTCCAATCTTTTGTTTATCCTTTCTTGCCGTTGCTTTTGTAACCATGTTTATTCTTTTACTCTTCAACTATTAAAATCCTAACCAACCTTCAGGACTAATCTTTCAAGAAGCATTCCCCAAATATTCAGCTGTCCATTTCTAAACAATTTTTGCAACTTTAGTACCACATTCCTTAGCACTTTATAAACTGGACTATGAAATCCGTGAAGGCAAGCAGTCCTACTGCATACATTTTTTTCACTCCTCACATAGTAACTTAATTAATATCTGATGATCCATAGCTTTGTTTTAAGCTTATTACTAATAAATGTATAAACTGACTAAACAAGATCTATATTCAGTAAAGAGACTGGGATGAGATCTATTCAGAGCACTTATTCAAAAACAAAAGGATAGGGAAGGGAAAGGATAATCATAATTATCCACATGAGACATTTTAAAAATAAAATGCAAATTAGAAAGAAATTATTCTCACATATTAATGGTGAAAAGAAAAACATAAAATGTTCCAAGTACTCCCAGCTCCTTACACTATGCAAAATATACACAAGTCCAAGAAAGTTTTAAAATTTAGAAAAGTATATAGAATAAATGGCCACATGTGTAATACATATGCCAAAATCCCAAGCATATTGAATATACCAGAAATGTAACTGTAACAAAATAGATTAGTGTCAGAAAATATGAATTAAAATCCAACTTCTACCACTTTCCACCTGTGTGACCTTAGGTTCTATCTCTACAAGTTTCAGCTTCTCAACTATAAAAGAAGTATACTGAAACCTGCATCTTTATGCCTATACATCTTTCATGATGTCCGGTACATAGAATTTGTACAATATATTAATGTTAATTTCAATGACAAGCTAATTTTATTTGACAGTAATAAAGTCACCTGGTGTCATTTCTTAAAATAAAATGTGGAAATGGTATCATGACTAGTTCACTTTACAGGATTCCTGTGAGGAGTCTGAGCTGTTATTAACATCTTGGGAAAATGTCTATACAGTATTTATGCCCAGCACATGGTAATAAGTGATAGGAATAACTATTGCTTACTAGTTATTATTCTGTATAATAAAGAAAGTAAAACTATCTTACTTTTAAAAGATCTTTATAAAAGATAGGTATGACACTACATATATGCTTATCATAGAGTATATCCTATGAAGAAGTGATGAGTACGTTTATTTCTGTAGGTGCAAATGGAATTTAAATATACTCTAAACTGTGTTATTTGCACTAAAGAATCATTTTTGAGTAATACAAGCACAAGTACTTCATTCAGTACAAAAATATGGATGAGGAATGATATAAAATATAGATAGCAATGAATAAAGGAGGCTTAAATTCCCAATATCCACCCTACAGCATAAACCTAAATTATAATATTTCTTGTGGTTTTATATTTATGACAATGGGGCTTATTTTCTCCCTGCCGTTTAGAAATACTTATGGATTAGTTATCTCTACAATACCTAAGCTCACTGGAGAAAATATTCTACATATGTATCCCATATACCTAACAATTAATGTAAAATATCGAATTATTTATAATTATTTCATGAGAAAAACTGAAAAGTTTCTAAAAGATCTTTAATACACAAACTTCCTAACAAAAGTTATCTATATTTACTAATATAAGAAACTAAAATTTGGGAACAGGATGGGGTTAACACACACTCAAAAGTAAATACTATTGGGAAACGGATGTGGCTCAAGAGGTTCGGCATCCATCTACCATATGGAGAGACCGGGGTTCGATCCCCGGTACCTCCCGGTAAAAAAAAAAAAAAAAAAAAAGTAAATACTATTTGGGAGAGTGTGTGGATATGTCAATTTTCATGAAATAGTACAAAAATCAGCACAACTTGCAAAGTATTGATAAGGGGAGCACAGTGGCAGTGAGAGAAATGAATAATACCTGAAAGTCCTTTGTATGGTACTTCCTTAGAGAATTTTATCAACACTTCAAAAATATTTAAAATTTGCACTAATTCCAAGAATACTAGATATTGAGGTTATATAACTATTACATTTCTCCTTGATTGAGAATCTCCCTCTTCTACCTCTTGTACACCATTAACCTGTACTTGCATCTAGAAAATAATGCTTTAAGAAAGGAATTTTCTTGATTAAAAGTACCACAGATAATAACAGAACTACTTACGCATGCGACACAGCTGCCTCCTTGCATTCTCTTATGTCATTAATACGTTTATTATAGCTATGTTTAAAAAAAAAGTAGGACCATGTTAATGTTAATTGATCAATTAAAGTCAAAATGAGTTAATTCAATATTTCATTTTAAATATGAAAAGTCAATTTAAAATGACATAATTATTAACAAGAAAAACTGGCCCTCAAACTGGACATAAATGGAGAAGTCTATCTACATCCTTCCTTGCACTTTGGTGCCCAGTCAAATCTTTCCTGTAAGAATAAATTTCACATTATATTAAATTCAATAATAAAATTAAACTTCACAATGAAGATTTTTATTCTATTGAATCTTACTTCCTTAAAGCTCTACTAGAGACATTAAAACTATACTTCTGATGTAATTAACAGTGATTTCCAAAAAAACCTAAAGTTCTGATAAAATGATCTGTTCTTTTTATCAAGGCCATCTCATAAGTATAGAAAAATTTCTGAAAAGACATGTACAAATAAAGGATAGTAGTGGCAACCTTTGTTGAGTATAGGGATTTGTGGTGGAGAAAACTTAGGCAAAGTTATACTAGCCTACTTTAAATCATTTTAAAAGATAGTATTATGGTTTATTTTAACTTCTATTTTTCCACTTGATTTTCAAATTTAAAAACACTTAATTAAAAGAAACAGGGGAGCGGATGTATCTCAGTGGTTGAGCGCCTGCTTCGCATGTACAAGGGTCCTGGGTTCAATTCCCAGAACCTCTTTTAAAAAAAAAAAAAAAAGATCACCAACTTAAAACCAACCAGTTTATAGATGCCATCTGAAAAACAAATGCTTAGTAAACACATGTTAATTTAATGAATACTAGATACAAAACTCAAAATTCCCAAAATGTTAAAGAAAAAATATCCTCTTGACAACCTAACAAGCACTTTTACCAAAATGAACTCTAACATCTAAATTAAGTTTTCTAAGATTTAAGTGTTCTTTAAGCAAATGTCTGAAATTTACTAATTCTGTAACCACTGGTCTCTATAATCAATAAGACTTTATACTTATGGTCTGAGTTATAATCATTATAATTCATATTCTAAATTGGCTTGTTCACTAACAATTTAATCAAACATCAAAACTTCTCAACTTTAAATACAGAGATTCTTAAAAGGATAAACTTAAAAAATTATTAAAAAAGCATAACAAAAGACAGTTGTTTCTGGGTGCCATTAAGCTTACCTAAACCATAAATAACAGAGGCACACTTAAGATACACAGACTACCTGGATTTAAATGTTTACACATATCTTAATATGATTCCACAGAGAGGGTATCAATATGCTAAGACATCCATCATACAAATTTTCATGATTTTCAATCTGAATTAATTAGAAAAGTATAAAGCCCGTCTGACATAGGATATTTCAGAGTTATCTACCATCTAAAATAAAAGAATAGAGCCCAGAAAGAGGCACAAGAGAATTTTCTGGGGATGATGGAAATGGTCTAAATTTTGACCAAAGTAGTGCCAGACTACTTCTCTGCAAAGTCATAGAGCTGAATACCTAAGATTTATGCATTTTTCTGCCTGTAAATTTTACATCAATAAAGTACTGAGGCAGGGGGCACATTCCTTTAACTCTTCAAGATACAAATATAATAGGGTAGAGGTGATGCACAGGAACCTGCATTGTAATTCATAACCCTGGGTAATTTTTATGCACACTAAAATCTGAGACCTGTTGGCTTAAATTGTCGGTGTTACACATCTTCTTTTTTTTAAGTATATCATTCATACATGAACATACATAAACAATAAGTGTATAGTAAAAGTTGTAAACTTACAAAACAAACATGCATATCCTCATACAGGGCTCCCATACATCACACCACCAACTATACCTTGCATTGTTGTGAAACATTTCACACCTTTATTTTTTAATAACTAAAAGAGTTTATTTTATCTCAATTTTATTAGGACATTATTGAATTGGGTTGGAATACATGCAGGCAAGTTTCATTTTTATTTGAAGCTAGAAAGCCCAATGTAATTATTCAACACTTTCAGGTACAGGAAAGCTCTGGACATTTTAGATTTTCCTAGTTTGAAAAGATTTCATATAATCATTACCAAGCCTGAGCTCAACTTGGTTTTTAGATATTGGCTATAGAACCTTAAGTGGGGAAAATTTCAGGTATTAAAAATTTCAAAGAAACTCAAGTTTCAGAGATTTATTTTACAGGGAATGAATGCAAATGAATCACATGGGAGTAACTACTATTATAAGAAAATATGATTTACTCTGTGCAGCAATCTGACTTCTATAATTAATTGTTTTAGTTATTCTAATGATTGATTCTTATAATTTTATAAATGTACTCTATTCTATAATAACACTTCTAAAAATTCCAAACTCTAAAATGTATAATATACTTTTATATTATTTATATTATAAAATGCATATGGCAATATTTATGTAAAAAACCATATATGAATTGCAAAAGAGGACTCATCTTTAGTCTTCTACAAATTTTGAAAGGGCAGGAACACTAGATTTTTAAATCTGTAAAGTTACTTGCAAAAATATGATTACTACCATATGAGAAAGGTGATTAAAAACAACTTACTGGGGCCAGTAAGATGGTAGAGGCTATGTCATACATGATATGACTCCCTCCTACGCACAAACCTTCAGAAAAGAAAATCCACTTACCACCCCTTTCCAAAAATAACTGAAATAACTGAAAATGCCATACCCTCGAATGTTTACAAATAAGTCTTCTGCAGCTTTGTGAATATGGAAAACTTCATCCCGAAAGAGAGAGAGGCAAGAACTACTTTGAAGAGCTAGCTTCCAAAGGTTCAGTGCTGTCGCATCAGTATTTAGGATCCCATGGCACAAAATAAAGCCAACTTTAAATAAAAAGAAAAACAAATACAAATGTAAAAGTACTTTCAGAATTAAGCTCTTTCAGTTAGAACGTAACTTTTCAAATATACAGAAATGTAACTACAATCACTAAATTGAAGTAGGTAAGCAACAAGTAATAATACATATATCCAAGAAGGTAACATTTTCTTTTTCAATTGTAATTTTCTATATTCTGTAAAATCAGTTCTTTAAACCCACACTGACAAAAATGGGGGGTGGGAGGGTGGAAATACCACTTCTGGGTGTTTGTGAAGGAAGCCATTTTAATAAATGAGTAACAGACATATTTTCAGAAATACTATTAAAGTATTTTAAGCCAGAGATCAAAAAGTATTCATGAATACATAATATATTAATCATCAGAGTTGTTACAATAATTGAAAAATAAAGCAAATCTACTTTTATAAGTCTCCAGAAGAAATGATAGGGTAATAATGGTATCTCACATTTTCATAGAAATGTTTAGTTTACTAAGTCTACTAAGTCTTTTCCTGTATATTATCTCACATGATTTTTTGAAACATTCAAAAATATTTTTCAAATACTATGGTCTCTAAATGCAAGCCAATTATTTAATCTGATACAGAACCAAAGAAATCTGATGGAATCATTTCAAACCAATCTGTAGAAATCCTAGAGGAAAAATTAACTATATTGCATTAATAGAGACAGGATAATATACATAAAACCATGTATTCTGTTCTGTATGGAGATTTAAGGAATCCTCAAGAGAAGTTTTGTTTATAAAAGACTTTTTGCCTTTTGTGCTGACTTTTTACCTTGATTATCTGAGTAAAATGCAATTTTACTTTGTGCTTTATACTTTCCTTTGTACACATAGATTTACAAATTACTTGCTACTGATAATAAAAGATACTTCTGAAAATTTATGAGTTATATTATGGATTAAGGTACATTTATTTGCTTTAAGATATGGGTTATGAGTTAAAGTATATTCATTTAACATAGTAGGACAAATAAGTTATTAAACCATACAATCTCTTTTCTCTAGTAAAATCCCGACAAAAGGAAAGGAAAAAAAAAAAGATTAAAAAAATAAAGAAGCCATAAAAATGCTGGAAAACAAGTTAAGGACCAGAAGTAAACAGGAAGTTGGAGAAAATCTTTGAAATGGAAAGCTAATCAATTTGGACCACAAGGGGGAAAAAAGCAGGAAATAGTAATCCAAAATTCCAGTGATAAAGAGATCTTTCCCAAGGAGCCCCCCAAGTCCAAACGACAGAGCAAGAGTAAACTCTGGAAAAATCAAACAAACATCAGGATAATTAATTTTAAAACTGCCTTTAGCTGGGCCCTCAACAATTCTAGGTCCTCAATAATTCATGGCTATAACTTAGAGTTTGGTTCTCAAACTCTAGCTTGCTTATTAAATCACAGATTGGGGAAGCAGATGTGGCTCAAGCGATTGGGCTTCCGCCTACCACATGGGAGGTCCCAGGTTCGGTTCCCGGTGCCTCCTGGAGAAGGTGAGCTGGCGCAGCAGGCAGGCGCAGCAAGGTGATGCAACAAGATGACGCAACGAAAGAGACACAAAGTGGAAAGACAACATGAGACACAAGAAACCAGGGAGCTGAGGTGGCTCAGGTGAAGCACCTCTCTTCCACATGGGAGGTCCCAGGTTTGGTTCCCAGTGCCTTCTAAAGAGAAGACGAGAGCACACAGCAAATGGACACAGCGACCTCAAACAACAAGGGGAGGGGGAGATAAATAAATCTTTAAATAAATAAATAAATCAGCAGTTGGAGGGCCTCATCCAGAGTTTCTGATTCAGTAGGTCCTGGGTGGAGCCCCAAGATTCTGCATATCTAAGAAGTTCCCAGGTGATGCTGATGATGCTGGTCCAGGAAATCTCACTTTGAGAGAACCACTAATCTACAGCAAAACCATAAATAAAGTAGGTATGCTAGTTGGAGTCTTTTGTGGACCCCAAAAAATCCTGTTCTTAAAGCAAACCCATTCCTGTGCCTGTAAACCCTTGCAACTGGGACCTTTTGATTAGATCACTTCAGTTAGGGGCCTTTGATTAGATTGCAGGACCCAGGGTAGGTCTTATCCTCTTATGGGAGTCCTTTATAAGTAGAGGACTAAACACCTGCAGACACACAGAAAAAAGTGGCAGAGACAGAGAAAGAGCTCCAGAAGTTGACGAGCTCAGGGGAGAGAAAAAAGCACAGGCCTGAAGGAGAGGGGAGAGAAGAGCAGACTGGCATTGTGCCCTGCCATGTGCCTGATCGCCCACAGCTGCAACTTGGTGAGATGGCATACCTTGATGATGCCTTGCTTTGGACAGTTCCACAGGACTGCAAGCTTTTAACTTAATAAATTCCCATTATAAAAACCAAGCCATTTCTGGTATATTGCTCCCAGTAGCTTTTAGCAAACTAAAACAGTAGACTATATATTACAGAAATGTACCAATGTGGGTATCGGTGTCAAAAAAAAAGTGAAGTGCAGAGCTTGAGGTAACTCCTTACATCTATATCAGATCTAGTCAAGGTTTAAATACATTAAAGCAACAAAAGTCAGAGTTCCTGATTTGACACTTGTGGTTTATACTAAGCTTCCTCCGTGACTATGGCAGTTTGGTATTGTTTATGAATTCCAAAAATAGATATAGGATTGTGTTTATAAACTGGTCTGTTCCTCTGGGTGTATTAGATTATATTAGATTCAGAGGTTTCATTTTACTTTATTAAATCAAGATTAGGGCTTTTATTTGACCATGCCATTAGAGCAACTCGGTTTGAGTCCCTGCCCCTGCCCTTTGTGGGGTATATAAACAGATGCTCAAAGACAGAGAAGTAAAACAAGGAGAAGGAGAACACAGAGAGTTGAGTTTTTGATGCTGGAGTCCCAGGGAGAGAGCCAAGCCATTCGCCTGATAGTTCACAGCTGGCCTCGTGAAGGGAACAGAGCAGCTGAGCCCGGAAGAGATGAGCCCCGGGAAGAGAGATGAACCTTATGCCAGCCTATAGCTGAGCTCAGAAGACGCTGGCACCACAGAGCCTAAGAGGAAAGAAGGAAGGCTGTACCCTCATAGACGATGCCCACCATTTTGTTTCAACACGTGGCCATTGAGTTTGGATGAGAAAGTACCTCTTATGGTACCCTTGAGTTAGACTCTTTAGGGCCTTGTGACTGTAAGCTTCTACCCCAAATAAATAGCCTTTATAAAAGCCAAGAGTTCTGGTACTTTGCACCATTACCCTTTTGGCTGACTAATACAGTGACCAAATGCTTTCCATTAGAGTAGCCTGCTGCTGACCCGGCCCACGTTTCACTCAGCCTCCCTCATTACACATAGCCCTCCAATCCACTGTCCCACTTATGGTAAAGCCTGAGGGGAAATAGGACTGTATAACTCAGAGATCACCCATGCCAGCTAACTCTACAAATCACCCCAACTGTTCAACCATATATCCATAAACATAATACAACAAAGAATTACCACATACTTAAGCAAAATCAATACTTAGGACAGTTTTTCACTAAGTCAACTAATAGACTAAGCATGAAAAACTGAATTATCATTATAAAAGAAATTATAATTATTACAAACCTTTTCAGTGTAAAAAAATAAAAATTAATAAAAATGGGTAAGGACAGGTAGTGTGTGTTAAATCCCTCCTCTCTAACACTAAAAGCAATACTACTCAAAGTGCCACCCCATGATAAAATTAAGTACAGAAACTGAGAGTAGTTAGAATCTTTCATAGAAACTTGACAATGATTTCTGAGTAGAAATATAATAATAATAATAATATAGAGTTTCCTATCCATAATACAAAATCAGAAAAGCATTGTGCTCCTCCTGTAGGACTGGTCTTCCTTCATCTAAAAGGCACCATCTGTGAGGTACAAGGAGGGTTTATTTGGTATATGTGGGAGAATAGGACAGAATGAATGCTTGTCCATCTTTCTTGGCCTCTCACAGTCACTTGTGTTGTTCTCTATTTCATTAATAAACTGAAACTACCCTTCAAAATACATATATATTTTATATGTCTTTGTTTATACCTCATTTTTCTGGTAATTATAGTAATTCATTTTCATTTTATTTTCCAAAAGTATCAATTCATAAAGCAATAAAAAGAAAAATTGATTAAACTCTCCTACAAAAAAGGCAGACATTGGAAGAACAGATAAAGAAACATGACCCAACTATATGCTGTTTATAAGAGACCCATCTTAGAAACAAAGATACAAATAAGATGGAAATTAAAAACAGAAAAATACATTTCATGCAAATAATCAAAAGAGAGGGGGTGGTTAAATTAATACCAGACAAAAGAAACTTCATGTCAAAAACTGTTAAAAGAGACAAAGGAGGGCAGTATATATCAATAAAAGCATCATTCAACAAGTAGATTTAACAAATATGAACCTAACAGCAGAGCACCAAAATATATAAAGAACTGAAGGGAGAAATAACTCTATAATAATAATTGGAGATTTCAGTACACCACTTTCATCACTGGACAGAACATCTAAATAGGAGATCAATAAGGGAACAGAGGACTTGAACATTATAAACCAACTAGATCTAATCAGCATATATAGAACATTTCACCCCAAAACTGCAGAATACACATTCTCTTCAAGTGCACACAGATCATTCTCAAGGATATACTATATGTTAGAGAAGTCAAAATGAATTTTAAAA
Organism: Tolypeutes matacus; assembly: GCA_026826555.1. Lineage (NCBI taxonomy): Eukaryota > Metazoa > Chordata > Mammalia > Cingulata > Chlamyphoridae > Tolypeutes > Tolypeutes matacus. Next base: position 55,737,981 of record JAKSZT010053929.1, on the reverse strand, counting down.
TATTGAAATCATAAAAAGTAACCTCTCTGACCAGATTAGAATGAAGCTAGAAATCAATAACAGAAGGAAAACTGGAAAATTTACAAATATGTGAAAATTAAACAGCACACTCTTAAACAACCAATGGGTTAAAGAAACTTAGAAGGGAAATTAGAAACTATTCAGAGACAAATGAAAACAAAGACACAACTTACCAAAAGTTATGGGATACAGTGAAGGCAGTGCTCAGAGGGAAATTTATAACTATGAATGCCTATATTTAAAAAGAAGTATCTCAAATCAATAACCTAACTTTATATCTTGAGGAACTAGAAAAACAAGAGCAAGTAAATCCAAAGTTAGGGGATAATTAAGATTAGAGAGAAGATAATTGAAATAGAGACAAGAAAACATATGAGAGAATAAACAAAACAAAACCTTGGTTCATAGAAAAAAAAACAATAAATCAACAAACCTTTAGCTAAATTGATATAGAAAAGAAGGAAGACACAAATAACTAAAATCAGAAAGTGGTGATATCACTAATGACCTTGGAGAAATAAAAAGGACTGTAAGAGAATTATTATGAACAATCACCCACCAACAAACTAGGTAATCTAGAAGGAAAAAAAGGTGCAGAAATTAATCAATTACCCAAATTAACTCAAGATGAAATAGGAAACCTCAACAAACCTATAACAAATTGAGATTGAGTTAATCGCCAAACTTTCCACCAAAGAGAAGTCAAGGACCACATGGATTCACTGATGAATTCTATCAAGCATTTAAACTAAGAATGAATCCTTCTAAAATACTTGCAAAGAGCATTACTCTAACACCAAAGCCTGGTAGAGACATCACAAGAAAAGAAAATTAGAGACCAATTTCCCTTATCATTATTGATGCAAGCACCCATAACAAAATATTTGGCAAACCAAAGGCATAATAAAGTTTATACACCATGATCAAGTGGGACTCATCCCAGGAATGCAAGGGTGGCTCAATATATGTAAATCAATGTAATACACTACATAAATAGATTAAAGAGAAAAAAAATGATTATCTCAATAGATGCAGAAATCGCATTTGACAAAATGTTGCATCCTTTCTTGATAAAACACTCAGAAAAGTAGGAACAGAAGGGAACTTTCTCAATATGATAAAAGCCATTTATGAAAACCCCATGGCTAACATCATTCTCAATTGTGAAAGACTGAAAGCATTGCCCCTCAGATCAGAAATGAGATAAGGATGCCTGCTTTCAACACTTTTTATTCAGTACTGTACTAGAAATTCTTGCCAGAGCAATTAGGGAAGAAAAGGAAATAAAAGGTACCCAAACTGAAAAGGGAGAAGTAAAACTACCTCTATTCGCAGATGACATGATCATATATAAAGAAAACCCAAAGGAATCCACAAGAAAACTATTGGAACTAATAAATGAATTCAGCAAAGTAGCAGGCTCCAAGATCAACAAACAAAAAACAATTGTGTTCTTATACACTAGCAATGAACAATCTGAGGAGGAAATTAAGAAAATGATTCCATTTATAAAAGCATCTAAAAGAATAAAATATCTAGGAACAAATTTAACTAAGAATACAAAAGACATACACTGAAAACTACAAAACACTGCTGAAAGAAATTAAAGAAGACCTAAATGAATGGCAAAACATGCCATGTTCATGCACTGAAAGAGTTAGCATTGTTAATACATCAATACTATCCAAAGATTCAATGCAGTCTCTATTAAAATTCCAGCAGCCATTTTAGCTGAAATTGAAAAACCAATTCTCAAATTAAAAGTAACCTTGTACAAGAGGCCCCAATAGTCAAAATAATCTTTATAATGAAGAACAGATCTGGAAGACTCACATTTCCTGTTTTCAAATTGTATTACAAAGTGACAGTAATCAAAACACTGTGGTACTGGTACAAAAAAAAAAAGACAGATCAGCAGAACAGAATAAAAGTACAGATACAGACCCACACATGCACGGTCAATTGATTTTTAACAAGGGTGCTATGTATAAGCAGTGGGGAAAGAATATTTTCTTTAATAAATGGTGTTGGGAAAACTGGATATTCACATGCAGAAGAATGAAGTTAGACCTCACCTCACAACATATACAAAAATCAACTCAGACTGAATCAAAGACCTAAATAGAAGAGTTAAAACTATAAAACTTCCCAAACCAAAACTCAAGTATCTACAAGGCTGGGTATTTTTAAAGTCTCTTTCTCTGGCCTGGCATCTAAAGATGGCACAGTCTCTGTAAAACACTGTGAGCAAACTGATCTCTTCAATCTGTGCAGCCAGTGTGTCAGTAAGCTGCTTTTCTCATCTTATATACATCTGGCTTCTAATAGACTGGACAAGTCTGAACAACCACAAGGGACCCACCAGTTAATTGATGACTGGTAGAAGCTGTGGAATGTGAGGCTGGGACCCACGTCATTTGGCAACAATTCCATTACCACCTCTTGTAGGTTCCCAAGGATCAGCCCAAAGTCAGGCACTAGAGAGGTTTGAAGCCCCTCTGTGGTATTGTAGTCACCCACAGGGCTCTGCCCAGTAACCGTGGATCTGTAAGCCACAATAAACCACAGAGAACTCCCCAGGATTCTACCTGGAACATAACAGCAACTAGCAGCTTGGAAAGGACATCAATGGGAGGGTCTGGGAGAGAAGGAAGGAGAAGAGACTTGGAAAACAACATGTCCTTGTCTTCATTTAAAAAAATAAAACAAAACAAATTATAAAACTCTTAAAAGACAGCATAGGGCAAATCTTCATGACCTCAGTTTTGGCAATGGATTCTTAAATATGACAGCAAAAGCACAAGCAACAAAAGAAACTAATAGACAAATTTGATTTAATCAAAATTTAAAACTTGTACATTAAAGGACATTATTAAGAAAGTGAAAAAGACAACCCACAGAACAGAAGAAAATAATGTCAAACCATGCATTACACCCAGGGATTAATATCCAGAATATATAAAGTACTCCTACAACTCAACAATGAAAAGACAGCCCAATTTAAAAAATAGGCAAAGAGCTTGAATAGATACTTCTCCAAAGATTTACGAATGGCCAGTGAACACACGAAAAGATACTCAACAACATCAAGCATTAGGCAAATGAAAATTCAAACCACAATGAGATAATACATCATGTGTATTATACATCAAGGATGGCTATTAAAAAAAACAAATGTTGGAAAGGATGTGGAAAAACTGGAACTTTAATGCAATGTGAAATGGTGCTGCCACTGTGGAAAGCAATATTGCAGTTCTTCCTCAAAAAGTTAAATATAGAATTATCATTTGATCTGGTAATCCCACTTCTAGGTATATACCCAAAGAGACTGAAAACAGGGTTGTAAAACAGATATTTGTACCCAATGTTTATAGCAGCATTATTCAAAATAGCCAAAAGAAGGAAATAACCCAAATGCCCATCAAAACAAATGAATGGAAAAACAAAATGTGAAACATATACATAATGGAATATTCTTTGACCACAAGAAAAAAATGAAGTTATGAAATAAGATATAACATAGAAGAACCCTGAAAACATGCTTACTGACATATAAAGATTAAAATTGTAAATTACTTAAAAGAGATGATTACAAAGAACAAATGTGCAGAGACGAATTTTTTAATTTAAAGAAAGAAAAACTGGTCTTTCATTATATTTGAGAAACATTTAACAAAAAGTCAATAAATACTATCTAAAGTTAACAAACCAAGAAACACGAACTATAAGAACTAAAAAATAAAAAATGTTCAAAATTATACACCCCTAGCATTATGCTTGGGGGTGAAAGAAGGAACTTAACTGTACTGCAGCAATTCTTATTTTGCATCATACCTGTGTGTGTATGTCTTTTTTCCTCATAGTGAGCTACTTGAGAAAAGAAACTAATTATTTCATTCCACATCCATCTAACAAATTGTCAAATATGAGTTATTTATTAGCTATCCTGAAAATAAGAAACCAAACTCCTTAAATGAATAAATGCAGTATGAATAATCCTTTTTTTAAAATTTAGTTTGAAAACTAAATTTTCAAACTAAATTTAGTTGAGGGGCATTATAAAATAAACGTAGACCTTGAGTCCTAGAGTTAGCCTAGGTTCTTATTTTGTCTTTGTCACTTACTAGCTGTGTGGCCTAAACTTTGGTTTCCTCATCTATAAAACAGACTATCTACCTGAAGGGTCAATATGAGGACTGAATAAGGTAATGCACATAGATGGTTTAGCAGAGTGCTTGGCCCAGAGGTAGTAAATGTTACTTGTTATTTTTCTCTAAAACTTAAAAAGCCTGAGGATTAATCACAAAATTAACCAATTTTACTTACAGATAATCCATTTTTCCATTGCATCCAAAGAGAGATATTCACAAGGCATCTTAAAAAGAGAAAAATATAAATTTGTGGTTAAAAGAAATTCTAAAAAATATTCCATATTGATTCACTCTCCTCTTTTCCTCCTGAAAATTCTTACTACCCAATTCTTGTGTCAAATACTACAGCAAATTTGAAAAACCGGATAAAAGTTTTACCACCTATATTTAAACTTGCAATTGATAAAAGGACAATGAAAGCTGGGCCCCCTTCCCTTCTCATTTCCATACCCTTAAAACACCCTCAAAAATACTGTTACTAAATTGTTCTACAATCTGGTAAATAACAACTTCCAAACTTCTCAAGCCTATTTCACAATTTGCAGTGTTCCAAAGTGTAAATTTTTAGTGAGGATGGATTATCAGTCTGACCAAAATCAGCACTACATATGTGTGTTCTCCATAGACATAACATCTATGTTCATACACCCAGAGAAATGATTGAAAATATATATATAACAGAATATTTATAATGATTTTCTCTAGTTGGTAAGATTTGGGATGATTTTTATTATCTTCTTAATAGTTTTGTATTTTCCAAATGTTTTACAGTGATAGGACAAAACAAGCTTTTAAACTTAAATATATTTATACTTAACATCAGTTTTTATTTCGAATTTAGAAATAAAAAACAGTGTGACTTAAAATACTTAATGAATATTTTACAATAATAACTACCGATAATGTAATACTAATTAGAAAAAAATTGCGTTATTTAACTGACATTTTTAAAACAAATCATCTTTACTATGTTCATTCAAAAAATGAAAAATAGAATCATACAGTGTCAGATTGTGCAGGATTGAGCATTGTACTGGGTGCACTGATGAGACTCAATAATTGGGCATTTCTCCACTGGTCAGCTGAAAGATTCCTTCTAGGATACACCATCTGAAGAGAAATAAGTGCATCTGAAAGAGACTAAATAAAATAGGAAAAAGAAAGTTGAGAAGCAAAGTATTTTTTCTTTTGCACTGAAAATTCCATCTACAATTACTGTGAGTTTCTAACAGTACCATCATAAAACAAGAGAGCCTAATTACAACTGTGCTCCACATAACATTTGAATTGGGTCCAGGCCCCCTCCTCTAGATTTTTTTTTTCCATGAAATCCACAAAGATTCTATTTTCCCAGCAAGAGCTCATCTCAGGAAATAATGTTACTTTCTTAAAATGTTTGGCTATCTTGGGACTTTATTTCAAAAGGATTAGGAGGACTAGTATCATCCCTTTGTGCAATTTAAATTTCTACTGAAAGAAAAGACTTTAGGGTTGTATGGGCCAAGTGTTAATAGATCTCAACATGCTTCATATTTCTCCAAAGAATGCCTTATAAAAATAATTCACTTTATACTATCTTAATAAATTACTTAACTTCTCTTTGCCAATTGATCAATTAATTATAGCTTTGTCATGAGGGTATTTAATGTTTCATCCCATCTGTTTCTAGCCTGCTTTCATAATTGTCCTTTGCTATTCATTCCTGTTTACTAAAAGTTCAGCAGAGAAGTGATTCTTTACTCTAGTCAGTTTAATTGCCAGAAGAGTTCATTCAAAATAGAAAATCCACGGCTCCACCCAAAACTTGATGAACCAGAACCTCTGAAAATGAACTCAGGAATCTATATTTTCATTAAGTCCCACCAAGTAATTCTGATGTAGGATGTAGCTAAGACTAACTTATTTAACTTTCAATTAAAATGCATGATTATCTTTCTATCAAAACCTGAGTTATCATGGAACATCAGAAAATTCAAGATTAGGAAATAACTAACTGGTCTAATTCAGCTGAACAATTCTCTAAAAGTAATAATTAATAGCCTATTATAGACTGAATATTGTGCTAATGACTATGGGGAGCTTAAAAAGAGTCATCAGTTGTGAGGTAATTTTCATTGTCTATGAGGAGGAAAGAACCAAATTTGAAGTGGCTAAATAAAAACAAGGCCACAAATGTTTAGTGAAAGATCAGAAATGGATCCAGAGAGAAAATAGGTGAGTCATGGGGAAGATAATTCTAGGTAAGGAAAAAGCACTTCCAAATAAGAAAAAGATAAGAGATGGTTATGATATGCTCAGCATTTTGAGGAGTCCTGATATGTCCATCCACATTGTAGATTTTTACTTCAAAATAAATGCCATTCACTAGGTCCTTTCAAACTAATGATTCAAGACATAAAACCCATATAAATTTGTTATAATACAGATAAGCAAAGAAATTAAGCTGGAAATGCATCTTCAGAATTTTTATGTTAGTAAGAAAACTAAAGGAAAATTACTAGTGTCCGTCTGTCAAGAAAAAGCAGAGATTTATACAAAATATTTTTTTATTATAAAGTCCAATTCTTGTTGATAAAAAAGAGCAATGGACCAAGATTCCAATATCCTCAGTTTTTACTGTTGTTTTGCAACTACTGCTGCCATATGGCTTACCTTGTCATTTTATTTCTCCAGCCATCAATTCCCATATCTATGAGATTATATGAGATACCTATAAATTTCCCAGAAGAACACAGGAACTATAGTTCCGTGAATTAGCCCTACTGCAAAGAAGCCATAATAGAAGACTCCTTACAACCAAAATTATGTCATTAAGAACTATTTAGTTTTTAATATATATTATCTCAAAAGAGATATTTCAAATTATTTCCACACAACTATCATTCTTTTCTCATTAAGAAGCTCTCAAAAGCAAAACAAAAAACAACAACAAAAAGAAGCTCTAATACAATACAGCTAAAATTTATCAAATTCTATGAGTCTAAACACTCTTCATGAAGTAACTCATTTAATTCCCATAACCACCATATGAGGTTAGTGCTATTATTATCCCACTTTTACAAATAAGAAAACTGAGGTATAACAAGGTTAATTAACATGCCCAATGTTACATAGTAATTGGCAGATTTAGAACTAGAAACCAGGCAGTCAGGTATGAAAGCAGACATTCTCAAATACTACATTCTACTACCTCTACACATTATATTGAATCAATATATTCCTCAATCTCTCTGCACTATTCTGCATCTAGCCAATTAGTTTTCTGGTTTACAACTACATAAACATATCTACTATTCATATTCCTTATAATATCTATCTGTTCCTAAACTATCTCATATGCCTATTAGAGCATATTTAAAATCCAGTATCTACCTTGCTATGGGGTACAAATTCTTCCATCATCTTCTTTAAAGGGTTTTCATAATCCACAATCATCTGGCCAAGGCGTGGGTATTCTCGGTCACTTGAAATAGACATATCAAATTTCACTGAGTTGCAAACCATCAAACTGAGAATTTTAGAAAGATTTTTATAATGCAGGTCCTACCTTGCTCCATGGGTCATTTCATGAGCATAGTTGTATAATCCAATGATTGCCTTCCTTTCTTCAATTCGAGACAGCAGTATCATTAGTGTTGTATAGGTTATGATCAAATCTAAGTAGTTCTTTGTTAAGTCAAAGTTTACAGTCTAGAAAAAAACATCAGGTTTAACTCCTTCCTATTTCACAAACTTTTAAACACATAAATCTTTACAGAACTCACTGAAATTTCCTGGTTATATATTTTATTCCCATTTCTAAAATTCAATCTAATTCCTTTCACTAAAAACATGTCTAAAATTTGGGTGTTACGGGTAAAAGGTATGTGTGTTTACGACATAATTTTATATGAAAAAGAGTTTGTGGTTGCTTTGCTTAAACTGTTATCAGTTTGAAAGGATAACCAAAACAGAATAATAAGAAATACTGGTGCTAATCCCACCAAACAATAAAAAGTAGAGTATTAAAAAATCAAAACAGGGAAGCGGCTGTGGCTCAATCAGTAGGGCTCCCGTTTACCATATGGGAGGCCCCGGGTTCGGTTCCCGGGGCCTCCAGGTGAAGGCAAAGCCCGCCCGCATGGCATGGTTAGCTGACCCAGCGAGCACAAGCAGCAAGGGGGCGATAAATGAATAAATAAATAAAATCTTTAAAAAAAAAAAAAAAAATCAAAACAAAACAAAAACTGACTTTCTACATGTATCTTATTGTCTTACTAAAATTGAAATTTCCTTTCTGAAAAAAATGCTATTAAGTATGACTTTTACAGAGAAAAATACTACCCACTTAGCTTTTTAAAATTAGGCAATAAAATAAAATATTGAAATTAACAACTATTTCCTGTATCCATAAGATTTATACTCTCTACATTCCAATAAACAAATAAAATAGATAATACATTTTAATGCCTTACATTTTTTTTCAGAAAAGCAAGAGACCTAGCCAAATTAACAATGCTAAAATTTTATCTACTGGTAATATAAATTTTTCTCTAAAGAACAGCATTCCAATCCCCCTAGTTCTACTGGAAACAGAAAAGAAAACTGAGTTTTTCTGAAAACAATACTTACAATATCAAAGAAGACTTGGCAAACATCAATAGTATTCAGCAATTCACAAACATGATCCTGGAAATATAAGCTTACTTTAATCTTTTACCTATATAAATAATTTAAAATTCAGAAAACACATGCAAATCAAATGTATTTTAAAACTCCTTTTTAGAAGATTCTAATTTTATTATCTACAAATGACAAAACAATTTATACAATGAACAAATCTACCTCTGAAGTGTTAAATTTTATATATTAAAATACATACCTTAAATTCCATAACATCTACAAACGTGAAGTAATATAAAGCCAGATTTTTCAGAATCTCTGATTTTTCTTTCTGTAGTTGTGCAAGCTGTTGCTGTAAAAATAAAATTGGTATGCGCTGTTCAGGGGACAAAAACATTTAACTTTACTACAAACTACCTTCTTTTCTAGTTGCTATATAGAAGCACAAGCTTTTAGAACAATATTTCTAGATGACACAGGATTTTTTAAAAATCCAAAATCTCAAGACAGCAACTGCTAATAGTGACAGTGTGAAGGCTATAAAACAAATCAAAGCAGATTAGTATCAAATTGCACTACTATTAAGGAAGATTGGAAAATGTTAGGAAAAACAATTATCAAATGAACTCTTTTTTAAAAATTAAAAACAAATCATGAGCATGATCACATTATTAGAAGTAGGGAAAAAAAGATGGTGAAAAACAATACAACTTAATACTACCAAAAACAATATGCTTTATAAATTTGGAACTTACCAAAAAGAACATCCAGGCAAAGCCACGTTAAGCATGCAAAATAAAATGTAGATACAAACATAAAATGCAGTAACGGTTCCCTGACCAGATCCACAAAACACAATCATACATTAAACAAAAGCAGAAACCACAACAACAAAAATGAAATAAGAAGCAAAAAACAGAGTTAAGACACTGGTAAACATATGAAGAGGGAAATGTGAATACAAAAGACAAATATTATTTTAATCAACTGTATTACTAAATTTACAAAAGTCCTATTTTTCTTTTTAAATCAATTAATATCATTTCTGAAAGAATCCAGCCATATTAATATAGTAATGGCTTATATCATAACACTGCTAAAATCCCAATAAACCACCTAGAATCTTGATACTAAGTATAGTCTGCAGAAGGGAATGTGATCCACAGGTGATCTGAATAGGCATGAACTACCTGAGAAGCACTTATCTAGAACACAAGAGAGAACCATAAAATATGGGGAAAGAATCATAAGTATCAAACTTGCTATCAACACCCACTCAATTTTGAGACCTTCACCTAGCTTTTATTTATACTTAGGCAGGAGGGTTGGACAGGTGCCTCCATACAAAATTATATTATACCATCATGAGGGAAACGGATGTGGCTCAAGCAATTGGGCTCCCATCTACCAGGTTCAGTTCCTGGGGCCTCCTGGTGAAAGCAAGTTGGCCCGCATGGGGGGCTGGCACAAGATGACGCAACAACAACAAAAAAAGGCACAGAGGAGAGATGGTAAGAGATGCTGCAAGCCAGGGAGCTGGGGTGGCTCAGGCAATTAGGTGCTTCTCTCCCACATCAGAAGGTCCTGAGATCAGTTCCGGTGCCTCCAGAAGAGAAGATAAGAGAAAGACAAGCAGACAAAAGAGCAAGTAGCAAATGGACAGAGAGAGCAGACAGCGAGCGCAAGTGGTGGTGGTGGTGGTGGGGGTAAATAAATAAAATAAATCTTAAAAAAAAAAACCATCATAAGCCAGAAAATTTAAATCAGTGAGCCTAACATCAGGAGATTTTTTAAAAAACATAAAAAGCCAATTAAAAAACAGCAAACATAGCAGCCTGGTAGACCCAAATACTACAGGGTAAATCACTTTAAATATTGTAGTCCAGGAAGACATTTAAAGAGGTAATTATGTCTGGAAAACAGCATAAATGAATTATCTCATTAGTACCCCTAAAATCCAGACAAATTAAGCTTGTGGTGATGTGTTACTGTTTTTAGCTTTATCTATAAGAGGAGCTGACTCTATTTTGTACAATATATCTGTTTCTAAACAATTCCATGTTTATTTATTTCATGTTCTTATCATTACCACTCACAACAAAGCAAATACTTATTTAAAAGATGACCCAATTTCCTCACATTACACTACTTTAAAGTTTATGACTGATGCCTTCATCCTCTTTCCTTCTTTTCAGCACTTTAAATTCAAGTCTTGAAATACAACAGTGTAAGAATAGACTCATTAACAATAGGATAAGAAGCAAGAGTATAATTGGCTGATACTGAGTTTAATGAAAAGGATCTAGGATTTAATTAGGCCAGCCTTCTCCACTGGAAGTACTGCTCTCATTATCCAAATTCTTCAAGAAAACAAGATCAAACAGCCAAACACAGGTAAAAACTGAAGCAAATAAAAATCATCACATATATTGGGAGGGGGCAGGGTAGGACTCAGTATTAAATATATGTCCTGGTTTGCTCCTAATAGTCCCAATGAATGCCAATCGTCCCAGAATAATTATTAATAATATTTCCCCCATATGGTTTGTAAATATGTTTCAATAAGATTGCTTTAAAAAATAAAAATACTGCCCCCCTTTCAATGTCAGTATCCTAGTTTGAACAATAAATGACATGGTTGCCATGCTATTATCGGTTTAATTCTCTTTTAGTACAAACCCTCATTTTACATATTAAGAATGTCCACAGAGTTTTAAAAAGAAAATCTTCCCAAAGTTACATTACTAAATGACAGGGCTAGGCTTGGAAATCCCATCTTCTTATTCCTAATAAAGTATTCTTTCTACCATTCTACATGCCTGTCATCTCCCTTTTTAGTAAAAAAATTCTCATTGTAGTCTAAATTTCTCATTCAATTTTATTCTCCTCAAAACCACATTATTACTAGCCTCTTAACTGGCTGCAAACATTAAGCAACTGCTGGATCTCTGAATTTAAACTAGTCAAGCTTTTAAGTCCCTCACTCCCTCCCCCATCAATCTGGCCCTAAATTACCTTTCCAACCATAATTTCCCCTAAACCCACACATTCACACACTAAACACAAGAGCCAAATCAAACTATTCATTATTTTCTGTATGTTTTCCTACTGTGTTTCTTCTATTAGGAAGATTTTCCTTCACTTACATATGTCCAAATCCCACCAATTCCTAAGCCACAAAGTTTAACTGCTAACCCCACTTTCAATAAACCATTCCTGACTGAACTTCTCCCCTGAAAGCAAATAACATCTCCTTCCTCTTAAGTGTATAATTTCTATGTCTTACTAATAGCAGCTACATCACTTTCTACCTTGTATCACAGCTACCTCCAACACTATAATACACTATACTAAATTTGATTTTCAGTCTCCATAGCCCATATCATACAGTTCTGCATATAAAGAAGTATCCAGCATAAACATTTATCAGAGGAATGATTATAATTATTTGATATTACCCAACAGAACATTAGAACAGCATATTAGAAAACTACTGTTTTGGGAAAAAAAACAACTGACTATTCTTTAATACTTTAAAAGAATACTCTCCTGGGCTGGATCTAATAATGGAGGAGAAAAGGTCCAAAAGGATATTATTTGGATATATGAAAAAATTGGAATATAGACTGAATGCTTTACAATAATGTTAAAGTCCTTAAACTTGATAAGTGTCCCTAAGGTAGTTATATAAATGGATATCCTTGTTTTTAGGAAATGTGCATGGAAGTATTATGTGTTCAAGGAGTATGATGTATACAACCTACCCTCAAATGTTTAGGAAATTGTTAAGATAGATAGATATATAGATAGAATCATACAGCAAATGTGACAAAATGTTAAAACTGGTGAAGCTGGGTATCTGGGTGGGAGTATGCTGTAGTTCTCTGCATGAATTTTGTATTATTTTTTTCAGCTGTCCAGTATGTTTAAAATTATTTCAAAAAAAAAAAAAAGATTAATTTTTTTAAAAGTATATTGTATGATACATAAGGCTTAATAACTAACATCACCAAAGTATGTGAACAATACTTTTCATTAAATATATCTAACTATGGATCATTATTCTTAATATTCAAGTAAAATGTACAAAAACTAAAAATAAACACAGGGTAAACATTAGCCATGCAGATTGCAAAGTAAGAGTATACCTCTGCATTGAAAAATCTTGGTAATTATTTTTGTGTGGAAAATGCTTTTTAATTGAACAAAGATTAAGTATGTAAAAAATGAGTGAAATTCAGCATTTACTAGTTTTCATTCTTTCAAATTCAAAGTACTAGTAAATTATCAAAAGGAACCAATACCTAACAAAGCTAATCCAATGATTTTTATACAAAGGAATATGGCTATAGTTATTAAGCCATTTCAATTATTTACTCCTTTCATTTTCAAAACTGCTTATGTATAATAAATTATTTTTCTTGATCTCAATTATGCTAGTATTTTGTTTCTCTTAAAAGACAACCAGGGAACAGCTGTGGCTCAATCAGTGGGGCTCCCGTTTGCCATGTGGTAGGCCCCGAGTTCGGTTCCCGGGGCCTCCTGGTGAAGGCAAGCCTGCCCGCACGGCGTGGTTAGCTGACCCAGCGAGCACAAGCAGCAAGGGGGGCATAAATGAATAAATAAATAAAATCTTTAAAAAAAAAAAAAAAAAGACAACCAAATACAGCAGTTAGATTTCAAAGAAAGCTATATTCAATTTCTTAGTATGATATTCTAGGCCAGGCTTTTAAAAATAATTCCAAGTACTGAGATGCTATTTTAATATCCTCTTTTAAGGAGCTGACCCAATTATCACCCTAGTCATCAACTTTCATCTGCATACTACAGTAGCCTCCTAACTGTGGTCTTTGTACTTTCACTCTTGCTTCTTCAGTCTATTCTCAAAGTAGCAGCAGCAAAGTGGGCATTTTAAGGTAACACACCACCCTACAAAAATGATCCCAGTGATGATTATGCAAGATGTTAACAGTGGATGAAGAGTATATGGGGGGGGGGGGGAGTATATAGGAAATCTCTATTGTTTTTGCAAATTTTCTGTGTCTAATATTATTTCAAAGTAAAAAGTTTTTTAGAAGTTCCAATGGTTTCCCATCTCACTTAAAATGAAATACTAGGTCCTTACCAAGCCCTTAGAATAAAATCTAAGTGGGATCCTTGCCTATCTCTCTGACCTCATCTCCTTTCATGCTCTTCCAGCCTCACTCAGTAGTTGTCACACTGCTCTTCCTGCTGTGTTCCTTGAATTCACCAAGCTTATTCCTACCTCAGAGCCTCTGCACATGTTCTTTCTTGTGTCTGGGATGCTTTTCCCCACTTCTTTGCTCAGCTCGCTCCCTCATTTCATTTTCTTCAGAGAGGCCATGGTTGACCACCCTTACCTAAATTCTCCCCACTCCCACTAGTCCTCCCCTACACAGAGGTGATTTATAATCCCTTGAACAAGTTCCCAAAGTTGGACACACTATTTCATTATATCCTTCCAGGATGGAAAATCATAAAAGGAAATGAGAAGTAACTAAAGAGAATGACAAATTCATATCAAATATAAACAAATCTTCTAAGATTACCTGAAAATTCAAATTAACACAAAGATTAGTCACTTTAGAAAAGGATCACTCAGGTGGCACCCACCTCATTCACTCGGAGATTGCCGTTGGCTGTACCCATCAGCCCCAAGCCGGAGGCACAACGGGCCTGCTCGATTGGGTTTTTCCCGGTCAGGGAACCAAATGTTGTGGCCGGCAGAAAGAAACCCAAGCAGCACTCTTTTATTTTTTTTTTTTGGCTTTGTTTTGTGCATTTAATGATTGAAAGTATAAACGGTTGGAGACTAGAAGGTGGACACAGATGAATGAATGTATGCATTTCTCGACTGGATGTGATGGATACATATAAAAAATTTTTTTAATCGAACAATGTGTTACGCAGTGTATTTGGTTCGTGGTGGCACATTCATACAGTTTGTCCTTTTGCGTCTAGCTCCAAGCAGCACTCTTGGGGATATGGATGAACGAAGTTTTATTACGCGTGGGCCCAGAGGAGAATTCAGTCTCCAAATTCTGAGTCCTGTTTTTCGATTTTCATAAGTTTATACAGGAACACTAAGCAGGCAAATTCCTGAGCAAGCAGGCAGGCAGGGTTACAAAAGCAGAGGATTAGCTTATCTTCCTAAAAGCAGATGGCCATTAGGGAGGAAGAGTCATTATCTGTTCAGAGTTGTAAATTTCAATTCAAAGGGGCAGGCTGGGAGTGCTTATCTTCCTGATGTGGACTCCATGGAGAAAAGGGGAGGAAGGAGGGAAGAAAGGGACTGAGTGGAGTTTATTTTCCTAAAGCTGTGGGTTTCTGCTGAGGAGGGTTAGGGTCCCAGCACTTGCCTTATCAATGCCACAAGGTCACAGGCACAGGGCCAGTTTTTAACACCAGTTGGTGACCTTGCCAGAGGCCAGCCTTCATCGGGGAGCCCCTCCACAGTGTGCAATAAAAATATCCTTTATGTGGGGGGAAAAAAAAAAAAAAAGGATCACAGATGCATTGTACAAGGCATGGGACTGTATAACACAGTGATCCATGTAGTAGATGATGGACTGTGGTTAACAGTACAAATATGAGAGTGTTCTCTCATGAACTATATCAAATGTACAATACTAATACATGGTGTTAATAAAAGGGAGTATATGGAAAAAATACAACAAATATAATCTATGGACCATCGTTGGTAGTAATATTTTGATGATGTTCTTTCATGATCTGTGACAAATGTTCCACAGCAATGTAAGGTGTTGGTGAAAGGGTTATGTATGGGAATTCTACACATTATGCATGATTGTTTTGTAAGCTCACAACTTCTCTAATAAAAAAATAAATAAAAGGATCACAGAATCATAACTAAATTCCTTTGTAGGACTTTCCTTTTATCAATTACAAAATAATTCTATTGGCCATCAATATTTCAGAAATGCATTTTCTGAGCAAAATAAAAAAATTTTAGGAAAAGTTATCCCAACACTAACCCAGTAAGCAAGCATTACTGCATGTTTAAGATGTGTTACTAAATTTAATCCTCATAACTACTTTTCAAGGCATATTTTTATCTTCATTTTTCAGATATGGGAACAGACTAGACAGAAGTAAGATGCCAGTCTTACTTGGAGATTTCAAATTCAAACTCCTCTTAAACACATTTCAACATTCAAGCTGCCTTACAATGACAAAAAAAGTAGTGTAGGGATAGGCAAAGCTAAAGCTCTATCTTCTTCTCAAATTTCACTTTTTCTAGAAGTCAATTTCTGGTTGCTCAAAATCATTTGCTTTTTAAAGCTTTATTGAAATATAATTTATATAACATAAAATTCACCCACTGTAAGTGAACAATGATTTTAATAAATTTATAGGGTTGTGTAACCATCACCATAATCCAGGTTTAGAACATTTCCATAACCCCCAAAACTTCCCTTGTGCCCATTTACAGTTAGTCCTTGCACTCACCCCCAGCTGTAGGCAACTACTGATCTGTTTCTATGTCCATAATTGTGCCTTTTCTAGACACATTATATAAATAGAATTATATAATATGCAGCCTTTTGTATCTGGCTTCTCTCACTTAGCATAATGCTTTTGAGATTCATCCATGTTGTAGCAGGTACCAGTAGTTCCTTTCTTTTAATTGCTGAATAGCATTCCATTGAATGGATATACCACATTTTTTGTTTGTTTGTTTGTTTATCTATTCTCAGCTGTGTTGTTTCCAGTTTTGGACTGTTATGAATAATGAATGCTGAAATGAAGATGTCCTTATGTAGACATGTATATTCCACATGGGAGGATTCCTAGGCATGGAATTGCTTCCATCCTAGTTCTCAGATGTGACTCTAAGAGGCAAGTTATATGAAAATTGACCTCTAGCTAAGTGAAGAATGACCGTTATAATTTATTATAATTATTATTCATTCAGTCAACAAATATCCCAATCTGTTAGGCACTCTGGGAGGAGGTGGGGATAAAACTATAAATAAAATACTGACCCTGCCAAATAAGCTTATAATCTGATAAGGTATGTGTTTATGGATGTATATGGAACCCTCACTTTTATTTTTAGATGAATATCCAGTTTTAGAGGCCAGTTATATACCACATCTAACTTCAAACACTACAATGATTAAATCTCACATTTCTTTTAAGACAAATGCCCTCAGGAACTGGAGATAACATGAAAGAGGAAAAAAACTATACAGTAGTACAATAAAGACAAATAAGCAAGGTCAGAATTAAGGGCCCAGAGGTGAGAGGGGTACCAAAGGATGATTTTGGTACATAAATACATATATCCAGAGTAGCGGCTGATATTACATTTCCTCTATTGACAAACCTGTAAGCAGGAATAAAGCTTACGCTTATGCTTAAACTGTTGTGGCTTCCCTCTGGGCTTTTTATACTTCTGTTCTTGGAAAATGTGGAGACAAGACAAGGGGATATCAACAGAAAAGGAATTCCCACCTTTCCAGATACTCTCTCAAATTTTGTTTCTACCAATTCTTTGACCCCAAAGGGACCCCTTTCCTATTCACCCTATCACCTTTTCACTGTCAGTCATCCTATCATTTCCTACTTCTTTTTCTTATCCATCTCAGATTAAATGACCCATTATTATAATTACTCCTTTGTCTTCTCTCCCTCTATCACACATACCTGATGAAACCCATAGTGGGGAAAAAAAACATATTTATGCTAATTGAGTTCAACCTTAATTTATGATAATTGACCATAACTGGGTAGCAATACTCCATGTCCACAATCAATTCACACTCCCACTCTCTTCAATAATTACTACATCCCTTCTCCTTTCTCTTAAAACTCTCAATACTTCATATGCAACTTGACTCATATATATACAATTGCCTACTCAACATAGCTCACTATCACCCTGACCTTATCTCCTACCATTCTCTCTCTCATTCAATTCCAATCATTGTGGCTTTTTCCCTGATCCTTGAACATGCCACTTATGCACCCACTTCAGAGCCTTTCTAACTTCTGCTCCCTCAAGCAGAACATTCCTCCCTCAACTGCTCTCACTCACCTCATATCTCCAAATCTCTGTCCTAATGTCTCCTTCTCAGTAAGGCGTTCCCTGATCAGGCCATGAAAATTTGCATCTCCCCACTAACACTCTTACTCATTTACCCTGCTTTGTTGTTCTTCCTAGAACTCATCTTTACCTAGTATTATATTTTTATTCATTTATTGTCTGTTTCTACCCAGAAGAATATAAGCTCTCCAAGAGTAGAGATTTCATCTCTTTGTTAAATGTTGGTTGTCCCTGTCCCAGAACACTACTTGGCTCACAGAAGGCACTTAATAAATGTATTAAATAAATAAATGAATGAATAAGAGAAGATTGCTCTGGAAGCACATACATGCAGCACTTAAAACTAATTTAAAAGAGTTAAGGAAAGTGTCTGGAAATGGCAACATCTAATTCAAACCTAAAAGACAAGTTAGCTGCCTAGTTAAAGAATTTGGGAGAGACAGATTGTTCCAGATAGTAAAAACAGCATACACAAAGGGTAGAGGCAAGAGAAACCACTTCCATTTACATCATGAAAGTGTACACATACTCCCCCAAAATAAAACACTTTAATAAAAACCAAATAAATGAATATATTTTCCCCTTGCTCTATGTTCTATCCCAACTAGCAAATGAGAACTAGCACAGTAGACTGTCCTGTATATTCCTGGCCAAAGACCACTGATGTACTACATTTAAAACATTCTTATCCAAGATGAGAGCTAAGAAGAAAAATAAAGGAAAATAAGTTTTTGCAGCATCTGTTGTTTATTCCATTGTAATGTCTTTTACTGTATTTTATTTTGGGTCTTGGCGAATATCCAGTATTGAAATGGCAAAAGGCAGTGCTGGACCTGTCCATGAATAAATAATAATAGGGAAGTGGATGTGGCTGAGGCTACTGAGCTCCTGCCTACCACATAGGAGGTCACTGGTTTGGATCCCAGTGCCTCCTAAAGAAGACAGCGAGCTGGCGCAATGGGCAGGCGTGGCAAGCTGACACAACAAGAGACACAAGAAGAAAAAGACATAATAAGAGACACAACAAAGCAGAGAGTGGAGGTGGCTCAAACGATTAGGTACCTCCTTCCCACCTCAGAGGTCCTGGGAGCCGGTGCCTCCTAAAGAAACAAGGAAGATGAACAGACACAGCAAGTGAAAAACAACAAGGATGTGGGGAGAAATAAATAAATAAAATGAATCTTAAAAAAAAAAAAAAAGAAAGAAAGAAACAATAATAAGAGTACCAAGAGTAATAATAAGAGTCCGAAGGTACCAGGCTAAAAGTGGCTAAAAGAACTTTCCAAAAAAATGGTCAAGGAAACAAAAGTTAAGAATCAGCAGGTAATTAGGGATTGGCAATATCCTTTGCTACTATGAAGAACAGTATAATCACCACTAAAGTCAAAAGGAAAGTCTAGCAATTGTTTGAAAGATAGCTGAAAAACAATGGCTACAGAAGATATAACTTTAGGAAATATGAAGAAAATGGGAAAATGATTGCAGATGCCTGGAATGCAGCTCTTTAGGGGCTGTGCTATAAAAAGCGAGTGAAATGCTCACTGGCAGTCTCATTTCTAGGAAAGCAGAAAGCATCCTGACCTGAAGCGGCTATAACTGTAGTTCAGTATGACTAGAATATACAGTACACAAGATTCACAAAATAATGTTTTTGAAAGACAGGTAGTTACATAAAGAAAGCACAGGTAGTTACAAATATGTTTGGAGATCATAAGAACTCCCTTAAGAATATGACAAAAGCTGAAAAATACATTCACACACAAATTCTGTACACAATTTCAGGGGTTCCCAAACTCTTGAACCCTCAGTGTGAAAGCTTAGGTAAAAACCCTTATACTGAGAACAATACAGAGAAATAGGTCCCAGAATGAAAGCTATGTAGCAGGTTTATGCAAACTGTACAGACTGGAGTTACAGAACAGAGAATTAACAGCGAATGGGTTCCAGAAAAACAAGGAAAGGTATACAAAGGTGTTATGATCCTTAGGCTGTATAAAATTTAAGAATACTAAAACAGTACATAACTGTAATTCCAGAAAGTCATGGTAAAACTATGAAACAAATTAAACTGTGACAATTTTAATTGACAGAATAATTTATTAACTTGATAGAATTTAGGAAGGATCCATTTTACTTTAATACGAAATATACCAACCTTCTTTAAAGTCTAAAGTGTGACAATAGTGTGAAGCAATGTAAATTTAGCACTCAAGTCTTTATTAGATTTTAATTTTTAAAATGAGTATATAATTCTTTGAATATTTTATGATTACAGAATCAAAAGAAAGCATTAACAATTTGACAACATAAAAAAAAAGTATAAATGACCAAGGATGAGAACATAAAAATAGAAGTACACTAAAGTTTAAAAAGGAAGTAACCAAGAATCTAAAAATATTAACAAAAAAACTATTAATTATTGGGAAGATAGGAGAAGGTAAGGAGGGGGCGGAAAGTGAGTTAAATCTTCATCTTATGTAGCAAAGAATTAATAATTAAAGTTGTTGAATAAAGATGTAAAGGAACAAGCATATTACTGATAGTTATAGAGGTACCCTCTAGAAATCCTAAAAAAAGAGGTTCCCTCTGAGGAATATGATAGGGAAGTGGGGTTTAATATGGAGCTCCTTACTTTTCATCCTAAATTCTTCTATTTGATTTTTCGACCATATATTCATATTATTTTGGTAAAAATTAAAAATAAAAATTAAACCGGTTTAGGTAGGTCGTTAGTGCTAATGCAATTTCCCTGCCAGCACATGACCTATTTCATTTACTTTTCAAATATATCCAAGCAAGGCTACTTGCATCTTCTAATCAGGGATTCATTCTTTTATTTATTCTGTGTATTCAAGCTAGAATTAAAGAATTTTAAATGTGGAAGAGATATTAGTGACTGAATGTTGACTATGATACCTTTTTAAAAGAAGACACTTCAGTTAGTTTTCAATGTATTCAAATTCTTTGCATTTACGCAAAATTTAATTGGTCAGGATCAAGTATCTTCTTAAGTTTTCATTAGGGTCTTATATATAAGCATTTACTCACAATGAAGTGCATAGGCACAACTCCCAGTTACATTATATTGCCTTAAGAGGATTCCTTTTAAAACCAATGTATTTATTTGTTGGCCCACTATGTCTCATTTAACAGGGACTAAAAGATGAGTGCATGGTCCAGGGAAGACAGAGATGTTAGGTACCTTAAAGAAAGAAATTATTATTTATTTTATTTTGGTGTAGGCTGGAAGGAGTAGGAGTAATAGAAGGAAAGAATGGAAAGCACGAGAATCAGTGTTTAGATATGGCATTTGTCCAGTAAAGAAACATAGACCTAATGGTGACAAATTTAAGAGACTTTATAGTGGTAAAACTGATAAGCCCTAAATATATATGATGGCTTAACATTTATAAAAGTCAAAGGGTATTCTGAAGTCTCTAGCAACCAAGTGGATGGTGATGGCACAAGGCAGGGAACACAGAACAAAAACAAAATTGAAGATGATCACGTGTTCAAAATTGGATAAAGTTTGCTGTTAGCCTTGTGGACCTGTCCAAAGGAGAGTTGAAAGTCATGATAGAAGATAGCGTATTACTTAATTGAAGCAATGAAAGTAAACACTGTCATAAAATGAAGCTTCCATTTTTCAAGAGCTCACTGTTTATCACTACACTATGCTCAGTGCTTTAGGAGATACTTAAACTACCATTTGAGACTGGTATTATCACCATTTTAAAGATGAGAACAATGAAGCCTTAAGGTGTTAAGTGATTTGCCTAAAATCATTCAACTAATAAGTGGAAACACCAGAACTGAAATTTTGGTTTACCAACTCCAAAGGCCACCTTCTTAACCACCATGCTATTATCATAATGGAAGCCAAGACAAGATAAGGAATGTCCTCTTAAAGACTGACCAGTAAGAAGTAAGTTCCTTTACCCTTTCCTTCTAACTTTGTGCTAAACCACATTGCCTGTATCAAGGGTTTCCTAACGCCCATCCTCAGTACCACCATCCCACCCCCACTACACATTTATGTTTTTAGAAGCTAGGTGGTAAGAATGTATAATGGTGTGGTTCTTCAAAAAGTTAAATACAGAATTACCATTTCACCAGGCAATACCACTTCTAGGTATAAAGCCAAAGAGAATGAAAACAGGATTGCAAACAGATACTTGTACACCAACGTGTATAGAAGCATTATTCACAATAGCCAAAAGCTAGAAACACCAAAGTGTCCATCAACAAAATGAACTGATAAACAAAATGTGGTACATGCACACAATGGAATATCATTCAGCCATAAGAAAAAGGAAGTTATGAGACATGCTGCAACATGGGAGAACCTTGAAAACATTATGCTAAGTGAAAAAACAAAGACATGTAAGGACAAAATTTGTACAGTTTCACTTATAAGAGATGACTAGAAACAGTAAAATCTGCAGAAATAGCTGATTAGAATTTACTGGGGAAGTGGAGAAAGGTAGAAAGAGGGAAGGGAGAGTATGTGTTTTAAAAAAAAAAGGCACCAGCAGCAGCCAGGACTCACTTATCATAATCTTTTTCCAGGCTATTTTCAATAACAAATGACAAATATTGTTTAGCTCTATTAAAAACTTCAATAATTTCTTCAGCTAAAATTAAGCCAATAATTTAAAGAAAGTGTTGATAAATTTGGGTTCTGACTTAAAACTAAGACAATGTTTAAATTAAGTGAAGTAGATAAGCCAATATCAATTAGGTTCATTCATTGATAAAATATTTATTGCTTCCTATGCGTCAGACACTAGCGATAAAATGGTACTTAAAAACAGACTCTACTGCTACACCCCTGAACCAACTTTACTGCTGATTATGACATTCAGTATTGCTTTATTCTTTCTTTGAATGACCTTGTAAACTACTTAAATATAAAATATAATTTGGGGTCGGATGTGGCTCAACTGGTTGGGCGTCCGTCTCCCATATGGAGGGACCCGGGTTCGATCCCCGGGACCTCCCGGTAAAAACAAAAACAAACAAACAAAAAAAACAAAACAAAACAAAAATAAATAAATAAAATATAATTTGTCACATGGTATCTAGTAATACTATGTTCCTTGAAAGAGGAGATAATAATATCTATAACATTAAAAAGTTCCTCCATATACTTAGTTTGAAAATAAAATTTTCAAATTATTTCAATAACAGCCTGAACTCAGAATCCTTAATATCACTCTTGTGGCACTCTACTCACTAACAGTTTCTTTATTCTTAGGGACTTCAAGAATTAATTCAACATACATAGGACAGGCAATCTATATCATTTTCCTATTAATTTGAGAATCAAACCCAAAATTTTATACTTAAATGTACAATAAATAGACAAATTCAATAAACACAATTTTGCACTAGATAATATTTTTACTGTTTTAAAAAATACATAGATTTAAATGAAAATGTAATACAGGAGAGAAAAAACTAAGTTAAACATTTGGGGGGGAAAAAACTCAGTTTTAAACTAGGCATTGCTTAAAATGCCTTTTAGAATTTTCTGGGCAAAGCAATTTCGAATCTATTAATAAAATAAGAAAGGAGTTTTCTAATATTTTCTTCATCTAGGGATATAACAGATTTCCCTTTATGTGTTCCTAAAAAACCTATGAGAAACAAATTTATAAATCCACTTGAATAAGTTACACAGTCAAAATAGTAAAAGATACATTATAGAGAAAGAAGACAATCTCTCAGCTCAGGAATGCTTTGCTTAACCAGAAATTAAATGAGAACGCCATTAAAACACATGGCCTGGTACATATTAGACACTCAATCAGTGCTTGCTATCATTATAAAACTGGTATGATATTATATTCATTTGGCATTTTATTTTAATCAACCTGTTTGAAGCATATGGAGTATTCGGTTCAACATTATAACCCTAAAAAAAAAAAAAAAAAAAAAAAAAACACCATTCCTTGGTCCTAAAATTTCCCAAACCCCCAACCGGGGGGAACAAGGGGGTCGGGGAAAAAAAGGGGGGGGGGCGGGGCGGAGGTCTGTGCAAAACAGTAAAAATGACTCAACAGGGTGTAAAATCATTACTGTCAAAGCCACATCAGGCAGTAATCCTGCTATCTGTCAGCAGTGCCCTCTTTGTTGCATCCTGGTTATCTACGTGAGCAAGGCCTTCAATGGTATTAAACAGTATGGGGGTGGGGACAGTTACTAAAGAAAGAATAAAAAATTTGTTTACTTAGTTTGATTTTATTCAAATTTCCTGAAAAGGGACAATTTTTTAGTTGCAAAAAAGAGCCTTTTTTAAGTTTTTATTTTAGAAAATTCAAAATACTATTTTGTTAATTTTAACAAGAAATAATCTTTCTCTCTGTTTATGAGTGACTTTTCAGAAATTGGGGAAAAAGTGATACTTGTAAGACATGAACCAAAATGGAAAACAGTGCTAACCAGTAATTCTCCTCCTTATCCCTGAGATAAATGCAAGTGTATTCTGTGGTGCATATTTATACAATGACCCAAATATCAAGAATAAGTAGAGGGGGCGGATGTGGCTCAAATGATTGTCCATCCGTTTCCCATATGGAGGGACTGGGGTTATTATTCATATCATAGAGATTTTGAGCCATAAAAAAAGAGAAATATGGCTTCCCTATACATGGCTCATCTCTCCCTTCTATTTAAACCTATAATTTGTGCTGGAGTTTGAAGGTGTACATCCAACTGACTGGAGTCTTTGGGCTGTCCATGTGCCAGCTGGGCCCGGAACCTCAGCAGAGCTGCAACACCTACTCTCCAGTTCATTAGACTCACCCAGGACAACTAACAAGGAGGTAAGGATTGACAATCACCATACCAAGGAAATGAGAGAGCCGACAACTGCAAGCAAGAGAGTCCCATCCATCAGCTGTATGGGACTGAGGCCTCCTTTCAGTTAGAGATGGAGTGGACATCACCATCCCAAAGTCCTCAGGATTGGGGAATGAACTATGGTCTCAAGTGGACTTACTGGTATTCTACTATAGACATACTGTGACTCTAGCATTGGAATCTAGCAGGGAGAGGGAAAAACAGTTGTAATACAGGGGCTTTTTCAGGACTTGGGAATCGTCCTGAATGACGTTGCAACAACAGATATAGGCCATTTTATATCATCACATAGCATGAGGAACTGTGTAGGAGAGAGTGTAGACTACAATGTGAACTGTGGTCCATGCTCGATGGCAAAGCCCCAGGATGCGTTTATCAATTGCAATTAATGTGCCACACTAATGAAGGATATTTATGTGGGAGGGTGTGGGAGATGTGGGGAGTGCAGCATGTGGGAATCCCTATATTTTTTGTGTAACATTTATGTAACCTAAGTATCTTTTAAAATTTTTTTTAAATTTATTTTTAAAAAAAGAAAAAACAATGAGGAAAAATGGGTGCAGAGTATATGGGAACTCTTTCCACTATCTTTGCAACTTTTCTGTAAACCTAAAACTATTCTAAGATTAAAAATTTATTTACATAAAAAAAAAAGAGAAGTGAATATGAAATTAAATATGGCACATTTTTACAATAAAATCTCTCTCATTTGGAATGTATTATATCTCAGATATGTGTTAGCTAGTTAATGTCAATAACTAAAAAAAGAGTTCTCCATGCAAATAGTGTTACTAAAAAGTGCATACTGGGAAGCGGCTGTGGCTCAATTGGTGGGGCTCCCGTTTGCCATGTGGGAGGCCCCGGGTTCAGTTCCCGGGGCCTCCTGGTGAGAGCGGGCCCGCACGCACGGCGTGGTTGGCTGACCCAGCGAGCACAAGCAGCAAGGGGGGGATAAATGAATAAATAAATAAATAAAAATCTAAAAAAAAAAAAAAAAAGTGCATACTTCTGCATCACCATTTGTAATCAGAAATAAAAATACCTTAATATATCAAATCATAAAACACAATATTCTATGAAACAAGAACAAATTTCTACTAACCTATATTGCCTCAAAACACAGATATTTAAAAAAATATTTTATAAGCACTTTACAAGACTTAATTTGCATTAATTCTGACTGGTATTTTCCCTCTACATTAAAATGCTTTTAAGTAAAAGTGGAATCCACAGACTAAACACAAATCTTCAATAGGCATACATGATATAAAGAAACAAAAAGGTTGACAGATATGAGAGGAAATTCCTAGACTAAGTTTGTACATAAAGAAAAAGAGAGGGAAGCGGCTATGGCTCAATCAGTAGGGCTCCCGTTTACCATATGGGAGGCCCCTGGTTCGGTTCCCGGGGCCTCCTGGTGAAGGCAGGCCCGCCCGCACGGCGTGGTTAGCTGACCCAGCGAGCATAAGCAGCAAGGGGGGGATAAATGAATAAATAAATAAAATCTTAAAAAAAAAAAAAAAAAAGAGACAGCAAGGATTGTGACATGGCAATATCAAAGAAAAAAATAAGATCAAAGTAAAGAGATGATGTTCAGAAAGATTACAAGTCAACAAAATGTACATGAAAATGCCATGATAAAGTGAAAATAACTCCAATTATTTTCAATAATTAGTTATTCATAGACATTATAAAGAATTGGCAAAACATATGTAAATATATCAAGGAAAACTCCAATGACTATACTTCAATATACTAAGAAAAAATATCCCACACAATTAAAGTAATATGGGGATAATAAAGATCCTAACACCATGACCTTGTTTTTTAGAAATTTTTTTCAATTTTTAAAATACTAGAGAAATAAATATATTGTTAACTAAACATAGCTAATTACTAAAAACAATAAAACTGATATAGAGACATTTACTTAACTTCAAAAGAAAGTTAAGTTTATGACTGTAAAAATAAAATCTCCCCAGGTATACATGCAAACATTTGGAATATATATTTGTCCATTACCTTATCTCTGTTGCAACTTGGTAGAAAGTAAATGTATAAAAGAAATTAGCATCTTATGCTTTCTATAATAAATGACAATTTTTTCCAGTTTCAGGGGCAAAAATTTTGTGTCTAAAGGCCATTAATCAATGAATACAATTTGTATATCAAAATACAAAGAATAAGATAAATAAAAGCTACAAGTGCTGTACTGACCATTCCTTTCCCTACAAATGGCCCAAATCAAGAAAATAAAATGCCATTTATAATACTTACATTGTTGTTGCGGGTTTCTACAGCAGGAAACTTTCTGACTATGAATTTCACAGCAGATTCCAGGTTTTTATCGATAAGATAAGATGGTTTTGCCTTGGGGTCACCACAAGCCTATAAAAAAAAAAAGTAACAAAAAAATATATAAATGCACACTTCTTCTAATACCAGGTAATAACAGAAAAACTGCAATCAGAAATTAAGAGAGATATTTATTCTTTTTGGTGAACAGGTGATAAAATGAATAGGCAAAGTGCAGGGATTGTCACAGCTGAAATATGCAATGGGAGACAGTACAGAGATGTTCTTCTACTGAAAAAAAAATGCATGGAAAGTTTCAAAGCAGTTAGCGCAGAACAGCAGTGAGGGAAAAAGCTCAAACCTAAAAAAAGAAAAAGAAAGAAAAAAAATTCTTGGTTTGAGGTAGGATTGTATTCACCTGAAGCTAATAAAATACTATAAAATTAAATATTCAGTAGAGTACTGGACCTGTTACTAAGTGTTGTAAAATAAAAACTTATGTTTAAATGTCTTTCTCCAAAATTTTTCCTTGTTCACTTTAAACATTTTAATATAAGAGCCCTAGTTCAAAAGAACTGGAAGCTGCTAAAACTGCCTTTTATAATGACAGAGTGTGTTGCCTGTTCCTCCAAACAGCTAAGTTACAACACTGTTTTCCATCATACGATTAGCACTTTAAACAATGAATGTACATCTGTTCTATATCTCATAAGCAAAGAACAAATGGAGATGTTTACATTTTGACCAAATTGGCAGTAGAGCATTCTCTGTAGTAAACTGTAAAGCACTATTCAAATGGGTAAGGTATTATTATTAAAAATAACTTTTTATCTGAACTACCAGCAATACAGAATATAACCCTGAATACTGTTCACTGTTTCATTATGTGACATTAACTGCTTGCTAGTGGGATATTATTTGCAGGGGAATTATGAAAATTATAATATTCCTACTTAAACTTTTTTTAAATTGCATTTTAAAAAGGATATGTCCTTTCAAAAGTTTTTTCTGTCTGCATGTGGGAGGAAATACAGCATTACAATTTAATGTTTCTTCACTGATTTCTATGGCTATGTTGTGGATTGCGGAGAGAGAAATTATGAAACATGAAACTGATCTGAAAGCGGGCAAGCGGGCAGAGGGAAGGTGAAAAGCTTTGCAAACCTTCCAAACTTGTCCTTGCTGGGGAAGCATTGTAATAAAAAGAGAGAAAATTACGTGTAAACAATGATTGTCAAACTATGACATGCGTTTCAGTAGAGAATATGCACTGCAGACTATGTATAAAAAAACAGGATTAGAACTATATGGCGCTATAACTTCAAAGGTATTTTAAGTAGCAAGTTTTAATATACAATAGATTTATAGAGTTTATATATTCATATATATTTAAATACTACTGTGTACGTGTAAAACCATGTCAGTTTCTTGGTGCTCTTTCTAAACCAACTTAAAGTAATACTAGAAAGAAGAAAAAATAAAGACTACATGCAACCATAAAAACAGGAGCAAAACCATCAGTGAAATTTTACATACCTTAAAAAGAAACGGTAGCCGAGAATAAAAATAAATCGTTATTGGATGATTTTTGCACTTCAGCTCAAAGAGAATCTATTTTTCAAATATCACCTACTTCCTTCCAAAACATGAAAATCAATGCAAACATTCCTATATTTTCCAAGTGGAAACAGGAATGCAGTACGAATTCTCTTACTTCTCAAGGGTGATTAAATAAAACAAAATCAATTGAAGAAATTTAGGACTTCATAATTTTTAACCAAAAATTTACAAGGCTACAATGTAAATTCCATTTCAACATCATAAATGATTAAAACATATCTGGCTTTTCCTACATAGACTATCATTTTCTTAAAATTTTATTTCCCATAAATTATACCCAATCTATTTTCCTCCATAAGGGAAAAATATAAACTATAAAATACCTAAGATTACCTAAGAACCACATAACTAAATTTCCCACACAAACATAGCTACAGAATTAGCATTTCATTAAATTAATAGTATAATGAAAATCAAGTTTCATAAACACACCTGAAATAGTACAGAATCATAAAGTAGTTCTGAATTATGTTCAATACTTTAATATGTATTACCTTCCATATTCTAATTATTTAAAAATTCAGCTAGTCTAACAGTATTGGTGACTATCAAATTATGAAAATATGAGATTACTATACCCATGACTACAAATTTTAGTATAAGAATTTAGTCAAATAACTAAAGAAATATATATAAAAATCAGCAACTCTTCTTTCTTACACTGAAAACAAGAAGAATGGAATCTCATTTCAACAGAAAAGATGGTTGTATAATCCCCTTTCCTTGTAGCTTGTTTACATTTTTCTACTCTGCTCAGAGAGTCTACTCTGAACATACTACACTGAAAGGCAGTGTGCAATAAAGGTTAAGTTTTAAGAGCATGGATCCTGGAATAAGTCTGACTGAGTTTCAATCTTCACCACTTACTGCCATGGGACCTTGAATATATTACATAACATCTGAAAGCCTCAGTTTCTTTATCCGTAAAATGTGGACATTAGCACTTACCTCATAGGGTCATTATAAGGATTAGGAGACAGAGATAATCCATGAAAAGCATTTCCCAAAATGACTGGCAAGTATGTTAGCTGTTGTTAATAATTGTTGTAATAATGATGATAATTTTAATTATCCAAGTAATACTTTCACATGGGCAGTAATCATAGTAGTGTTTATCATAGTATATAAAACTAGCAATATAGAATTAACTTCTTTATACTACTATAATTCCTTCTCCCATTTACATCCTTTTTCAACCTGTGCTTAAATAGTACTGTTTCTATAGAAAAAATTTATCCTGATAATTAAGAATATGAATTCTAAAACAAGCTGCCATGTTCAAATCCTGGCTCTACCACTTCCTAGCTGTGTAACCTTGGGCAAGTGATTTTACCTCTCAGTGCCTCAGTTTCCTCATCTGTTAAGATGGAGATAATAAATACAAATCTATATTAAAAAGTTGTTGCATGCATTACATGAATATGTGTGCATGTGTGTGTATCTGTGTATATAAAACTTACAAATATATGATGTATCATTAGTGCTCAGAAAATGCTAATAAAAAATATGAGGTTCATATACACTATACAGCAGTACTGGGCCTCATTTTATTTTTTCTGAAATCAACTTTCTTGATTTATTTTACTTAATACCAGTAAAGACACTTGTGTAGGAAATACGTCACCAAAATAAATAAATAAATCTGAACAAAGATGTTTCAGAAAAACACATAATATTTTATTCAGGCCATATAATAAACATCTTTGATTAGAAATATCAAGACCAGACTTTATATGATATTAAAGTATGACTTTAAAACACATAAATAAATAAACAACTGAAAGTTAACATCTAGGTAAAGTACCTCCTGGCAAAGAGCCATACTTAACTCAGTTAAAAATGTATCCCTACCATACTTATATCAACATAGTAATATGTTGATTATGAAACTTTAAATAAGTTTCAGTTTATAAAGATTAATCTTCCCCTCTACCCCAATTAAAAAAATTTCATTCTGGGATGAAATAATAATTTACATTCCAGAACATATGCTGTAGTTGGTATACTTTAAACCATATCTCATCCTACCTATATCTACAATACTACAAAAAAAAATTAATCTTTCACTCTTAGAGTTATCACTCCTTGCAGAACCAAATATAAGAAAATTACAGGGGTCGGATGTGGCTCAACTGGTTGGGCGTCCCTCTCCCATATGGAGGGACCCGGGTTCGATCCCCGGGACCTCCAAAAGAAAATTACATACACAATACTTATCAATACATTTTAGACTAAAACATTTTAGACAGACCATAAAGACTGAATCAAAAGACTTAACAATTCAACTAAAAAAACTTTTGAGCACGTCTATCCTCCTCTCCCAAGGGAGGGAGCGAGAGAGGGAAGAAGAAAGAAAAGGTGAGAATAGGGCAAAAAAACTTTTAAACCTCTGTATTTTCTAGACCTCTCAAAAAAAAAATTTTTTTTTCATAGAATTGACTGAAAGAATTATTTCATCAGATAGAAATGAAACTGCATCAATAACAGAATTTTTTTTAAAAAACTACTTCCCCCAAATTCCTTAATTTTTTTTTTACTCTTTCTAGATTTAGCATGGCTTCACAATGCATAAAATATTATAATTTAAAATCCCAGAAGTTCTAAAGTGAATTTATATACTTAAAATGTCTAGCTCTTGGGTTTGGAACTTTATTCTCCATGAATATTCTAATTATAATCTTTAAATTCAACAAAGGTTAAGACTCTTTTTTAATGTGGCAAATAAAATTACATTACTGTTAAAGAAAATATTTCAATACAATAATTAAGAACCCTGTTTCTTGAATCAAGTGGATGGCAGCCTATGTGACCTTAGACAAGTGACTTTACTGAGCCTCCATTCTTCAATCTATAAATTGAGGATATTACTACCTACCTTCATATGGTAGACTGCTAAGATTTTTAAAAGATAAAATGCCTATAAAGTGCTTATCCCAGTGCCTGGCACATAAGTGCTTACTAAATAAGTGCTGAATAATTATCTTGTTCAACTTTTCAATGTTTGGATACTGTATATTCAAAATTTTCAAGTTCATTTTCTCACAAAATACAAATCTGATGTTATTGCCAAAAATCAAAGAACAAAGATGTTTCAGAAAAACACATAATATTTTATTCAGGCCATATAATAAACATCTTTGATTAGAAATATCAAGACTAGACTTTATGTGATATTAAAGTATGACTTTAAAACACATCATTCTGCCACCCTACCACCAAACCCCTTCCAGGTCCTTTCCTCACTCTCAGGTTGTCACAATACAGATTACAATATAATACCATTTAACTTTACATGGTTAATGTTACATACTTTTTCAAGAACTTACCATGGTGCTAAAAAAAATCAAATATGGATATTTTTATGTATGTATAAGAGATTAAGCAACAATCAAGAAACGAGAAAACAATCAAAACACACACAAAAGAATAAAAAGAGCATTTACTGGATACCTGTTGTGTGAAAAATTAACATTCTCTTACTTAATCCCCTCCAGATCCTTATGCTATAGAAACTATCTAAAATGTCACTTAACAGAGAGGAAAGAACTTGAGAGAGATTAAGTGACTTGTTCAAGGTCTTATATCAACTAACTGGCAGGACCCAAATATAAATTCATTCATTCACAACTTTTGGAATCTAATGATTCCAAGGTACTAGAAAGACCTACCTAAAAATATATGCTCCCAAAAAAAAAAAAAAAAAAAAGCTATAAAACATGCTCCATTCTTTCAATGCCTCAGCTGTTCATAAACCTTTCATGGAGTAATTTACTATCAATGTAAAAATATGATCAGATTAAGTTTTATTTTTGAAGTACTACTCTAACTCAGCAATGAAACACATTCCTCTGCCAAAATAGTGAGGGAAAATATTTTTATACAATAAACTAATTATTTTTAAGAGCAAGAACAGAGTGAGAATACTACTTGTGAGGGTATGAGAAAGAAGCCACTTATCTGCTTTAAATTATCACTATCCCTTGAGCTTGGTTAGCTGAAAGAAAAATGAAAATGAAAAAGAAGTAATCCTCTGCTAACAGCTTGAATTAAGAGGTTAAGAAAGTAAAGTGAAATGATTGGAAATGCTTTTAAATTAATGTAATTGTATTAATTATCTCTTTTAGAGCTAATGACAGCCATCTAAAAATATTAAAATTATATTCATTGTTCTTTAAGCATAAGTTCTGGGAAAATCATGAACTTAGAAAAGTTTCAAACCATTATATATTTCAAAATTCATTATTAAAAATTTTAGTGATTCAAATGGGGGATATGGAGTGGTATGGGAATATAGTTTGTATTTGTATGTACTACTGAGATTGGGTTGGTAGCAAAGCAAACAAGATTGCTGTAGATTTTAAATGTTTGGTTTAAAACCCATAGTAACTACAAAGAAAATATCAGCAAATATGCAAACTCAGAGGGACAGAAATAGAGTACAGATTGCCAGGGGCAGCTAACAGAGGAAATGGGGAGTTACTGCATAATGGGTATAGAGTTTCCTTTTGGGAAAATGGGAAAGTTTTAGTAATTGAAGGTAGTGAGAGTACCACAACACATACTGTGAATATGATTAATCCCACTGAATGGTGTGCTTGAGAGTGGTTGAGATAGGAAAATTTATGTTGTATATATTTTTCCATAATAAAAAAAATGGAAAGAGAAACTAAAGAGACAACAACACTTAAATGCAATACATGCTCCTGAATACCATCAAGCAAGACAGGAGAAAAGGCTCAAAAGGACATTATTGGGACATATGAAAAAATGGAAGATAGACCGTAAGCTTTATATCAATGTTAAATACCTTGAATTTGATAACTGCACTTAAAATGGTTACATAAGTGAATATCCTTATTCTTAGGAAATGTACAATGGCAGTATTAAGTGTTCAAGGAGTATGATGTACACAACCTGCACTCCAATGTTAAAAAATGGATTGATAGAAGAGCAGACAGACACATAGATGGATAGACAGAATGACACCACAAATGTGGCAAAATGTTAAAATTGGTGTACTGGGTATCTGGGGGCACAGGAATATATTGGAGTTCTCCATGTGAGGTTTGTATAATTTTTGGAGCTGTCATGTAAATTTCAAAGTATTTCAAAATAAAATGTTTTAAAATTAAATTAATAAGATGAAGACTTTTTTTTTTTAATTTACTGATTCAAATGAGTTGCTAATTACTATTCAATTCACAGGAAGATGTCTATATCACTGTTGCCCTTAAACATTTTTCAGCTTCCAATATACAGGCAAATCTCAGTTTTATGAAACAAAATTGTCCTATTATAGTTATTTTTTAAGAGGTCTCATACATTGTCACATTTTGCTGTTCTGAAGAAGTTGTCCTTTAAAGGACTGCTTCAGAACCTACTTCTGAAATACAAATAATTATTTTTTATTAGCAGCAAGTAGATAAACTATAATATCAGGTAATACTAGTTTAAGAAATATTTCCTAAAGGTGGACATGTACTTGATTTAATGGGGGAGAAAATGAACATTTAATAAGTTCCACTGTGTTCCAAGCCCTAATAACAATTGCCAACATTTATTAACCTCCTTGAATCAGGCTCTGCTAGCACTTTATGTGAATAAACTCATTTAATTCTCAACTTTATGTAGTTATTAAAGAGTATTCCACAAATATGGGAGAACTGGGTATCTATTTAAGATGGCAAAAAATAAAACCAGAAAGACTAATATGACTTAGAAAACCAAAAAATATAAGTTGGAACATAACAGGAGCTGAGCGCACTAAGTACTAGCTAGCTCCATGTAACTGATTTTGCTAGGGAGCTGTCAGCTTCCAGAAATTTAGTTGTAATCCTGAGAATAAAATTAAATCACCACAGTGAATAATTACCCGAGAAAGAAATCAGAGGTATTATGGACAAACATTTTACTTATTTTAGTGTTTCTTAAATTCAAAACCACTTTAGGGGCTTTTTTCTGTTCTTAAAGATAAAGAACTATAGCCCAGAAAAGTTAAATAAACTTGTCCAACAACAACAAAAAATTAGCTTCAATGCTTTACCTACAATCTAGCACTCTCAATTCACAGAAAACATTGCATGTACGGTATGAAAAATGACAGAAAACTTAGAGGCTGTATGACAGCAAGAAGATATTACTAGGGTATTTTGTACCTTTATACGTGCTACTGGAACAAAAATTCTAGATTCTGAAATAATGGGTGGCTACTCCTTGTTATTGCCTGGCTGAAGCTCCTATGCATATTTTAAAACCAAGCATAAATGTCACTCTCTCTTCTGCCTCTCTCTCCCAGACTCAAATCTGTAACTCCCTTCTCAAGATTTCCACAACCCAACTTATACAGTACATTATAATTAACGATCTATACATCTCTCTCCACACTAGGCTATGAATTTCTTGTTACTGGAGAGTACATCTTAATTTGCAATTTCCCAATGCCCAGGAAGACATTCAGTAAATGAAGAGTGAATGAATAAAGGAAACTCCCAATATTTGGGACTAACTGAAAGGATAGCTCATATGACTTATAAAATAATTATAAAGATGCAGTTTTCTTGTTGTCAAGTACCTAAGATAATCAATAAGAAAGTATTTTCTAGTGCAGATTCTATTACTTAAAACAAGAGATATTTGAAATTGGCACATGTACAACTTAACAATTAAAAACTATCAATTCAAAAGTTTAACATATTTAAGTAAAACACTCAATACAATACCATTTGAAGGATTATTTAACTAGATTTTCTCATCATTGTCAGGATAAAGTAAACAACCTATCAAACTTCAGTTACAATATTACATATTCCTAATTAATAGGATCAAAATTAAAGATTTTACTGCATTTACTAATAAATGCAATATTAAAATTAGGAAACAAAAAAAAAGTCTTGGGAATACGAGTACTACTAATTTTGAATTAAGACAGAAAAGGGAAAAAAACAAACTTACTGGTCAAGCTTTATTAATTGCATTTCTTCTATTTCATATTACAGGGCTTCTCGATGTAAAAATGTTACCATTTTGACTAAAAACCAAAATATAAAATGAGAAAAAGTATATTTGAAATTTCAAAATATATTCAGGAAAATCACAAAATCTCTTCAAGTGAGGAAGTGATTGCAAATACTCTTAAAATTAAGATGAGGGAGCGGATGTGACTCGAGCAGTTGAGCTCCTGCCTCCCACATGGGAGGCCCTGGGTTTGGTTCCCGGTGCCTCCTTTAAAAAAAAAAAATTAAGATGAAAGCTCTACCACTGTTTCTTTTAATTCACACCTACCTTTCTACTTTATACATACTCCATCCTTCAGTTTAAGCAAAATTTCCTCTTTTCTTTAGTATATCACTTATATAGTTAGTCCCTTTAACTTTTAATTTTTAATTTCTCAAGAGCTAAATGTGAGAAATAATCACAAAGGAAAAATGCACTTAACATTAAAAGTAAATATAAAAAAATTAATTAATTTAAAAAAATATATATATATTGAGCCTGAAATAAGGGTAAATTGTGTAAGAAAAACATAAATGCCAGTAAAAGCAATAATAAAAAATAAAATAAAAAAAGGAAATACAGGGTGGGGCGTGGATGTAGCGCAGTGGTTGAGCACCTGCTTTTCATGTATGAGGTCCTGGGTTCAATCCCCAGTACCTCCTAAAAAAAAAAAAGTAAATATGAAATATACTTCCCCAAGAAAATCAGAAGAAATATTTCATATACATTCCTAAATCTAAACTATTTCTCATTTTACTATATTACAAAGCTAATCAGAAGTCTCCATTATTAACTTCTCTTATACACTGATAACATAATCTGAATAGTTTTTTCATGCATATTCATATAAATTTCATACAAAAGTAGTCTGCAGTAATGAGGAAAATTATTTCTGTAACATAACTGCATATTTATTTAGGTTTTGGGAGAATTTCTATCACAAAAATGTCACTAAAGCCTGTTAACCCATTTTCAAAAGTAACTAAATTAAAAGCCTAGGCTTAGGAGTCAAGAAAGGAAGGTGACAGTTCAGGTTCTTATTTTCCTGTGAGCTTGGACAAATTACTTAACCTCTCCAAAATTCAATTCTTTCATCAGTATCACAGAGTTAGTCTAAAGATAAAGAAAAGAAATAATTCAAAGCACTCAGCATACATAAAGTGCTCAATGAATAGTAGCTAGCATTACTTCTACTATACATTATTATTTTTGGACAATTGATCTAAAAAGGTTTGAAGGGATGAAATTATTTAGTTCTAATAACATGTAAAATGAACATCCCCTGAATCTTGGCCCAAAATTATTGCTGGAATTTTACTTAATATTAATACTGTTGGCAAATTATCAAACAAAAACATGAACTAGAGTTTCACTCATCCTAACCAGTAAGGTCAAGAACTTTCAACACTGAGAAACTTTTTCATCTTGACCTGCTCGTTTTTAATGTATAGGATATATTTAGCTAAATATATCCATTACTTTAATTTTCTTAAAATGTAAATGTACAAGCAATGGGTTAAGAACCCTAATTTCATTTATAGGTAAACTCCATCATACTGCTCCTCCAATTTTACTTTTCTAAAGAATAGAATTTAATCATAATGCATACACCTATGCACAGAAAAGGGTGAAAGTACAGCTTATATTTAAAGGTTAGAGATGGGCAGGCAAAGAATTTTCACTTTCAAAGTCACTCATTTCTGTTATGTTTGAGATTTTTGATAGTAAACGTATTCCTTTTGTAATCAAAATTTAACACTTAAGTTAAAGACACAATAATCTATCATTGCCACTTAAAAAATAAAATTTTTTTTCTTAAGGACTTTCCAGTGAATCTTTTATCTCCTCAGCCTATGTGCATAAAAAAAACTATAAGAATTTTTAAAAGCAGCTTCCTTGAAAAACAAAGCTACAAATAGAACTGGCTTTGTTTAAATAGTTTATACACACACACACACAAACATATAATTTAAATTCAGCTTTATCAAGAGATGGTTTTTTCTTAACATATTTAAGGTTCCGAAAAATGAACTCTCACTGGAGAAAAAAAAAAATTCTTATATTAATAATACCTAATAATAATAATAACTTGCCACAATTCAATCTTTGGAACAGGCTTCTGCTCCTGATGACAAACAGAAAATAATGCCCTGAAAGGAGAGAAACACAATACTGAAAGGGAAAACTAAAGCTGGTTCCTCTCTGTTTACCCTGCACTGCTCCCTTTACATACATCCTTTCTTCCCCACTAGATAAGGAAATACGAGATAGGGACTTTCAATTTTACACTGCTAGCTGTTAATTTTTTCCTCAAGAAATAAACTTTCCCCCAATTAGGGGGAGAAAAATGTGGAAAAAAACTGTGGGGAAAAAAAGAAAAATATTCCTCTAAATTTTTTAAAATAAAAGTAAAAATACATAGAAACTTGCAAAAATAATTCATTTAAAAAAAAGTTTGGAATAGTGGGTTAAGTCTCTTCTCCTAAACATACCAGTACTGATAAATGTTGCCCAAAAAATTATTCATACTCCTAAATACTGTATTACAATGATAAAAATTTTAAACTATTTTCCCATATATTACCATCCTTTGGCTTCACAACCAACCTTGTAAAGAAGACAAAAAAGCAGGTGTTACCAACCCTATTTTACAGAAAATTAAACTGAGCTCAGTTACTGTTTAAAATGAGCCATAACTTCTACTTCACATTACAATGAACTTGTAAAGATAAAATAATCAGAACTAGAAAAGACTTCAGTGCTCCTATTATACTTAATTTCTCCCTCCTCCTCCCCTTTTACAGATGAGGCAAAGTGAAACTCAGGAAAGCCAAAACACCAACCCAATGTTAAAGAACTCTCGGTTGACAAAATGAAGATTAGAATGCAGGTCATTTATGGCCCAGTGCTCTTAAATGTCTGCCCACCCCAAGTAATAGATATAAAAGTAGCCTGAAGAATGTCAATAATCACCAAATGAGTGATATTATTAGGTTTGGAAAGGGAGAAGGTATATATTTTTAATAAAAATAAAAATTTTAAGGAATTAAGAAACAAATTTAAATTGCCTACCACCTTCATGACTCTTCTCTAAAATCTCTCTGTATGTGTTCTCACATTCCCAATTAAACTACATATTCCTTTAAAATTCCTATAACATACATATTAAGATTTCAAACTTTTTTGGGCTGGTGACATTTTTCTTAAAAGTTTTTTTTTCAGTATTCTTGTTATAGTCACCTTAATGCATTTATTTATGTAATAATGTTATTATTTACATATTGAAGAAGAGGGTTACTTAGGTCACTTTAATTAGTATTTTCCATTGTACATGCTTACTAAAATAACATTTCCAGAGTAACTTCCAATTGGAATAGAAAAAGATAATCAGATCTGATACACAATCTAATGAAAAAATATATTAATAAAAGAGTGACAATTAATGGCAGACGTATTATGAGGGAGCAGTTTGGTTTTTTTTTTTTGTTTTTTTTTCCAAAAAAAAAACTTGAAATTGAAAAGATTATGTGGTTTATAATGTCATTAAGATTGCAGACAGTATGAACCTTATAAACACATGGTGAACAGATCTTTTTCATTTTTTTGGCAAGAATTTTGAACAAATGCTTCAATCCCTACCCAGCTCTAGCTACTCTAACCTACACTACAGTCTGAAAGATCCAAAATTTATCTGATGCATTTGTATACAAAATTAAACAAAAGCAAACCATAAACTATTATTAAAACTATATTAAGCTAGCGCAAGGTATTTTTTCTTACATTCATTCATTTCAACAAGGCCTTACTGAAGACCTCATGTACCAGCTAAAGCCCTAAGTACTAGTAATTCAAAGATGAATATTACTTTCCGTGCCCAGAGGGAATACACAATCTGGCAAGGTGGAAAAAATATTTCCCAACTATAAATATGTGTTAAGTGTTGAAATATTTGACACTTAGATGACAATAATGATCACATTCAACTCATTTTAAATTTCACTAGTTCAACAACAGCCTGAAGTTTCTCAAAACAGGAAGTGAAAAAAACAGTGCTTTTGAGAAAAAGCAAATATAATCTGGAATTATAATTGAGTTCAGATGCTTAGAATTTAGTTCAGTCTTATTTATGAAGATGGAATACGTAAAGTTTGATTGCATTTATAGAGCAAAAATGTTTAATGAATGCTTACAAAAAGGTATTTTGCCCAGACATCCAAATCACTTTTGATGTTACTCTCACTTCCTCTTCTAGAAACCATCATAACCATTTCCTTTAACCACAATACCACAGGTCTAGTAAGTTTTAGTAATTTTTGACTTGCAGTTTTTTTGGACAAAGTTCACATAGGAACCAATTTCCAAGTTTGTTAAAAAGCATAGTCTCACAAAAAGTTTAGGTCAATTTCTAATCAACAGAAATTTATAACCAAAATTTTAGTAAGTACCGAGGGCGTCTTTGTAATGACACTTAGCTCCTGCCACATAAAATATAACAAACTGCATAGGCATGTTGCAGTTACACTCCAGATTGCACTGGGTTTAGAGTCAATCAATCCTTAAGGAGGAACAAGAGTTATCCTTATCTACAATTCATCATTAGTAAGCCAGGGCAATCTTGCCCTTTAGAATTATGGTGTCTACATCAAATTGTAGAAATGAGTTTTACACTTGATCTCCAAGATAAGAATTTTCAACAAAATAATTTTTCTGCAGCAGCCCTAACTTGCAAGCGTTAAAATCCTATTGCTATTATTAAACTAAATCGGAACGTTCCTTATATATTAAAAAGACAACAAAAATAACGAAGATACAAGATATACACATAGGAAATTAAAAGGATTTAGATTGTACACAAAATTTCTAATTTTCGACCAAATTCTTTAAAACATGCCAACCTTTTTTCAAAAGAAAAGGATTTCTTAAAAAGGAAAGGTTTCCTAAGATAAATGAATGTACTATTTGTTCTATCTTTCTTTACACCTGTTTGTCTTAACTATAACCCAGCGTCCTGTTCTTTAATCTGCTAGGGACATGTAAAGACTTTCGATGGGCCTATTAGCTACAGCTACTCAAATTATCAGAATATGTTATAAATTAGCAGTAACAGCAACATATTTACAGTTTTTATTTTGTACTGACACCGAACTTTAAGGAATGATGTTTTAGTACTATCAAACTGGGTTGGGAAAACTAAAATGAGGAGGAGTAAAGTGGGAAGGGAGAGAAGGTTGTTATTCCTGTTTTAGTGACTCACAGCCCAGAAGTATTTCAGAAGAAAATTGGTTCCACCCTCACATTCCCCCTCCTCTCCACTTTAAAAAATGAAATAATGCCAAATTGTCAACACCTTCTCAAATGGCTTTTACTTAGCAATCTAGAATAAAGTGGCAGAGTGGGGAGGGTGCGGGGTTCGTCCTGATTAGCCAAACCCTTCCCACATTCCCACACACCAAAAAAATAGAGAGATGGGCTGTAATCCCATTCAACGCTACCATCTTCGCCAGATTCCTACCATTTAGTCTCAGTTATAGAACACTCAAGTTTCCCTATCCCCCCTAGAATCTCGCCCACCCACAAAGCTTTTTCCTGTCGGCCGGCTCGCAGGGGCGGGGGCCGGGAGGATGGGGGCGGCGGCGGCGCCCTAGAACGCCGTGCGGGCCCGGGGCTGGATCGCGCCGCTGGGAACCGGGAAATGGCTTCTCGCTACCTCCGGTCGGCCCGCGAGCCACCGGGGAGGCGCCCGGACTCCGCATTAGGCCGCGGCGCATCCCAGCGACTCCCGGCCGGGCCTGGAGCCGCGAAGCCCTGATTTCTGCCCTCGGCGCTTCCCGCCGCCAGCCACCCCCAACCCCCTGGCCTCCCCTGCCCTCCATCCCACCTTCGCCCGCCCGCCGCGGCCTCGCCGGCCCGTGCGTACCTTTTTGATGTTGTAGAGACGGGTGAGCATGCCGACGCCACGGTCGTTCAGGATAGTGAGCTTCTCCGCCAGCTTCTGCTGACTGGGCTGCAACACGGAGCGCGACATGGTGGTAGTGGTGGTGCCGCCGCCGCCGGCCGCCTTGCGCCCAGTCACCGGCCCGCGGCCTCCGCAGCTCCCTCTCTCCGGCCTCCTCCCCTCCCACCCGCGATCTCGGCCTCAGGGGAGCGCGCCCATGGCCCTCGTGCCCCAATCTCTCGCCGGTAACAGAGCGAGCCGCGGCGGACGCCTCGGGGCCCCTTCTCACGGAGCAGCCAGAGCTCCCGCTGCCTCCGGCTGTCCGCCCGCCGCCCTTTTCGTCCCCACCACCCAGAGCTCTCCGCCCCAGCCCCCACCGAGCCGCCTTCCCCGGCTCCTCCACTAGGTGTGGCGGCGACAACGGCGTCTCCGGCAGCTGAGAACGAGGCCGCTTCCCGCAGCCCCAAGACCAGCGCTTGGTCACCTGATCGGGCGCACCGGCGCCCCCGCGAGGCTGGACAAGGAACTGCGTCCAGCGGGCACTCGCCAGCCGCCGCCGACGCAACTGGGATTCGGGACCCGGACCAGACCTGGACCCTTCCTGTTCCAGATTGCGGAAAGGGAGTCCTAAGCGGAGACCTAAGTGGAGTCACTTTTCTCCGCACGTCGCAACTTCCCCCACACCCTTCTCCTTCAAGTTCCCAAAGCCGCAGCAAAAGTTGCGTTTCCGCGCCCCCCTTCCAGCCCAAAGAAACCAACAGAAGCACCGAGGGTGGGAAATAATGATGTATCTTTCAGGCGAGTTTCTCCAGAGAGTGGGCTGGTGGCTCCAAGCGCCTTTCCTCCCACTTCTTGACAGACGCTTCTCGCAGAACACAGCAGATGTTGTGCTCCGCGAGGCGAGCATTGCCTCTCCCAACCTCCCCATCCCATTCTTTCTCCTAGGCCTTAAGCCAGTTTATGCGGGAGGAGGTCAGCAGTGAGGGCAACTCATGTTCCTGCGATGACCATAATCTAGAATTTGTCGAAAAGGAGCACCCATCCGGTGTGGCTAATAGAGGCTTTGGCACGTGGGAGGCGCAGAATAAATACTTGTCCAATGAATGAAGTACACTCCCTTTTTTTTCCGGCCTCCACCCTAAATCCCACCCGTTTTGAGAAACATTCTTCTCAGCCATATTCCAAGGCTACTCCCTCAGTCAATATATTAGATAACATAATTCCAAAAGTCAACAAATCATGGACATATGTAATTAACTGTAGTGGAGAATTTCAGTCAGGGTTAACTCAAACTGCTTTGATATTTTTGGCTTTACCTTCCTTCAGTGTGTTACTCTTTTAGATTATATTAATTAATTTTAAGTCAATGGTATGTTCTTCCACCTTCAATAGAAGTCATTCTAGAGTAAATAAGCTATCATGGAATTGATTTAAAAAAAAAAAACACTTTATGAAAAGGATATTATAACAAATAGCTTTTAGAACATTTTTAAAAGCTAGTATATCTACTCTTCCTATGGAAATCTTTTAATATC
This sequence comes from Tolypeutes matacus, assembly GCA_026826555.1. Classification (NCBI taxonomy): domain Eukaryota; kingdom Metazoa; phylum Chordata; class Mammalia; order Cingulata; family Chlamyphoridae; genus Tolypeutes; species Tolypeutes matacus. The sequence continues at coordinate 55,694,874 of JAKSZT010053929.1, read as the reverse complement.
CCAACAAGAGAAAGGGATTTGACTGAATGGATGATTTAAGGGGCATTAAAAAGAACCTACACCTACCAAATATAAAGATACATAATACCTGCCATTGTGCTTAAAATTCTAAGCTTAGATATGTATTAGCTTGAAGACTTTGTACCTAAAAATCCCTTTTTTTTTTTTTTTTTCATAAAAACGCTTTAGAGCATGGGTTCTTAACCAGGGGTTCCTGAGCTTGAACTGAAAATCAAAAAACATTATTCTTGTGGGGACGTGTTGGTGCAAGTGTGATATATTTATTAAATAATAAACAGTATAATGTGTACTTAGGGGTCTGTGGTTTTCACCTGACTGGCAAAGGAGTCCGTGGAACAAAAAAGGTTAAGAACCCCTGCCTAGAGAGATCACCTTTTGAGCTGTTACTAGTCATTAACGTGTTGGGGGGAGGGGGGAGGTTAATGTCTCTGGTTACTTTCCTACATAAAAGTTAATTTTTAAATTTAGAATAGGTGACATCTTGAATAGTAAGAGCTGACCCGGGAAGAGTCTTCATTGAGTAGTTTTTGTCAGGCAGATAAACTTTAAAAAAGGGTTGAACTTTGGGGAAAGATTGTGCTTTTTAAAGATACCACAAAGTTAACTAGAGGCATAATTACAAAGCCCCACCTATGAAAGATTATCTCATATTTTAGTATTTTTAAAGTGCTGTGCAGAGAGAAAATGGCAACATACTATAATTTGAACACAACTCTTATTCCTCAAGAAAAGCCACTAGCATGTTTCCATATGAACCTGAACACTTGTAGCTGTTTATAACTCAGACAGTACCCAAAAGAATACTGTAAATTCTAGTGTCATTATTCATTCTTTATTTTAACTAATTTTTAGAAATATTGGCCCAACAGAGTTATTGAATATATCCACATGAGTAAAATTAGGTCTTGATGAAGTATTGAAAATTCTTCCATTTCTCTACATTTTGCATCAAAAAGCATTTTGTTAAGATCCAAATCCTTTCAGGTTTGTAGAATGTCAGTCCTAAGGTTATAATAATATATTTTACCATGTTTATATGATTTTATGGCAATTATAATTAGTATATGTCATTTTATATTTCCTTTTGGTTTTTCTGTCTTTGAAAATGTCGTACCATGTGAATGAGCCTAGTAAAGTTATGAAAAATTGGTCTTATGTGGGTTTTTTCTCTGCTATAGTTTTCTGTAAAAACATAAAAATTTAAAATGATTAAAAACTTAATTTTAAAAAGCATGATTATAATTATTATAGTTATTATTTCCCTTGTTATATAAAGCAGAGCCTTCACAGTTCCGTTGGTACTAAAAATTTTCAAATAGTTCAGTTAAGAGATTTTTGCTGTTTCCCCTAAAACGTATTGAGATCACTAAAATTATTATAAGTCTTCAGAGAGATGTAGAAAGGAAATGAGAGCTACATATTTGAAGTAATCTTAGAAAGTTAAATACTAAATTAACCAGTAGAACAGTATGCCTGGTGAGTTTTACTGTATGCAAACTATACCTCAATACATCTGACTTTATTTTTTATCTGTGTTTGAAAAATGATTTTTTATTGAGGCAAGTTACAAAAGTGTCTACTCTTATGAAACTCTACTGATAGAAAATTTCAGAAACAAATCTATTTCACACAGTTTTTAACATGTATTCAATCATTTTAAAACATTCAATCATTTAGAGTAACAATCCTGAATGGATTTAAAGAACATTTTTTCTATTCTATATAATCAATAAAGCAATCAAATACTTAAAATGTGTAAAGTACTATGCTAGAAAGAGTTATAAAGCCAATACAAAAGTTTGTATTTTTGGTGTCCTTTGACCCACATTCTGGTGAGTATAGAAATATGTCTAAAGAAGTCTAGTATAAGACACACCTAGATATAGGGCTATGAGAGAAGAACCACTAGATAGAGAAGTTTTAGCTTGAGGTTCCTAAGAACACTTTTGGAATAACTTACATTTGAGGTTGGCTTTGAAAGTTTAGTTTCAGCAAATGCAAAACAGTAGGAAAGTAACAGAATACCCACATATGAAAGAGAATAATGGGAAACAAAGTTAGAATGGGAAGTAGAACATAAAATGTGTAGGTCTATGAATCTTAAGGTAGGAGAAAAAATTGAGAAGAAGAAATATAGGGAAAATGGGAGAACAAAAGGTGTCTTTGGAGGAAGTGAGGAAGATAAAGATAATTTGAAACAGTTGCTCTCCGTGGCGGGGATTTTTCAATGTCCTGGTTTTTTTCCTTTGGAAATAGAAATAAAGACTACATTTCCCAGGCTCCCTTGCAGTCTGGTATGTCCATTTAACTAAGATTTTGACCAATAGAATGTAAGCTTTCAAGAACCTTCCATAAAAGACTGCTGCTCCTGTCCTTTGCCAGTTCTTCTCAACTGCATTATGCCACATGAAACAAGGGTGCAGTGGCCACTCTTTCAGGCCCTAAAGACAATGGCCAATCACTAAGGAACATCAATGACAGAACATATAGATAGAAGATATATGTAGGCTTGCTGGAGTGGAGTTGCCACAGTTACTAGTTACCTAACCTCTCTAGATTTAGATTTTGTGTGAAAGAGAAATAGAGTTCAAATTAAGCTTCTTTTATTTTGAATTTTTCTATTACTCACAGCCAAACCTGATCCTAAATAATTATAGTTTCTGTGGTCAACATAATATCTCTAATATGAATAAAATAAGAAATAATTTGATATTGTTTGTGTACTATGTGTCTGGTGCTGCTATTTGAGTTACTTTTTCTCATTTTCTCATGACCTCTGTAAGATATTCTCATCTTCATTTTACAGGTGAGGAAACAGAATTGCATGTATATTTTTAAATTGCCAAAGATTTCACCCATAGAAAATGGTAAAGCTAGTATTGGATCCCTTGTCAGTCTGACTCCAAAGCTCATGCATGCCCTTAACTACTGTGACAGCACGGAAGATCAAGTGAAATTGGTTGGCATAAATTTGTAGTGCAGTGAATCAACATGATTCTATAGTTCCTTCCAAATTCCCTTACCCTACCCAGAACTTCAGAAATAGTCTCTTCATTGAGTTCTCTTCAATTAACAGCTAGTCTGCCACAATTTTTCCTAACTGGTACACCGGCTCTTTTAGCTGCTTTCCTTAGCCTTGCTTTCTCCAGAATCTAGATTGGGAAAGAGTTCTATAATGCTTTTTTGCTAATCATGAAAAATGTTTTCATTTGCTTTTTATGAACACTTAGCCAACCCAGCCCTTTGGTGCCTCCCTATGGAAGGCAAGAACCAAAGAAAAAAGTTGATGAAAGATAAAACCCTTTGATTAGGGGGAATATGTGGGAGGGGTGTACCTGGGGCATGCTTCTATGTATGAATATATTCAAGTCATCATGAGTTATTATCTCGGTGGGTAGAGACCCACACAATAACCAAAAAATATTGAATTCCCATTCTGGGAAGTCCTGCTACATTCTCTATTAGAGCAGCAAGAATCTCCCAACTACATGGGCAGTGCCTAGCAAAGGAGGACAGATCATTATGCTAGGCCTTTGATATTGATTGTTGTACTCATGAAACTTTTCTTGAGAAATTGAAACTTACCCTAGTTTTATATATTGCCTAAGGGTTACCTCCTGAAAGCCTCTTTGTTGCTTGAATGTGGCCTCTTTCTAAGCCAAACTCAGCATACATACAAACTACCTTTCCCCGGCATGGGATATGACTCCCAGGGATAAGCCTCCCTGGCACCAAGGGAATATTACTAAGGGCCAACTAGCGATGCATTTGGAAAAAGACCTTGACCAAAAGGGGGAAATAATAAATATAAATGATTTTTTATGGCTAAGAGATTTTAAAGTGAGTCGGGAGGTCATTCCAGAGGTTTCACTTATGCCTCAGCAGGATCTCATTGACTGCCACAGTAAAAAGTGCCTCAAACAGTGGGAGCTCCTGAGGGATGTAGAGACATCTAGACACTATAGGCATGGCAAACAATCTCAGGAATTCAGCACCCTGTCAGTGGGCCTTACTTTGGAATATATGCTCCCCAATGTAACAGAGTTAGACTCATTTACAATTAATTTCCCTACAAATGACTCTTCTGTTCCTTTTATTTGAACCTATTATTAGCACTGTACTTGTTAAATATATGCCCCAGAGACTTAAATCTTTTGTCTGTTCATATGCTGGTTGAGCCCTGAATCTCAGCAAGAGTTGCAACACCTACTCTCCAATTCATTGGACTAGCCCAGGAAAACTGACAAAAGGATGATGAACAACAACACCCAACCCAAAAAACAGGGTCTATCTACAACTGCAAGCAAGACAGTTTCATCCATCTGCCCCATGGGATCTAAGTCCCTCTCAATCAGAAACAGAGCAGGCATCACCATCCCAAAATCCTCAAAACTGAGGAATCAAAAAATATAAGGGGTGAATGTAACTATGGACTAAAGTGGGCTTATGATTATTTTAGCAATGGAAGAACTTTTATCATTGATATAAAGGCAGTGGCCACCAGAGGTTCTGAGGGGAGGGAGAAGGAAGAATAGGTTTAACATGGGGTACTTTCAGGACATTGGAATTGTCCTTCATGATATCGCAGTGACAGATACAGACCATTATACATTTTGCCAAAATCTATAAAATTGTGTGGTGCAAAGTATAAATTACAATGTAAACTATAACCCATGGTTAGTAACAATGCTTCAATATGTGTTCATCAATTGTAACAAATGTACCACACTAATGAAAGATGTTTTTCATGGGGAAAAGAGTGGGAAGGGTTGGGGATGGAGTATATGGGAATCCCCTATATTTTTTATGTAATATTTATGTAACCTAAAGCTTCTTTAAAAATAAAAAAATTAACTCAATTAAAAACCTTTTGATTAGGTTGTCTCCTGTCACAGGCAATATTCCACTTATTCTTAAAGATAAATACAACATTTTCCCTCCCATTAGACTTCAAACCAGGTACCACTAGCTAGGTATAACCATAAATGTATGACCAAATTTCTCTTAGGAACAGCCAGGGAATAGTATAATAGACATTATTTTGTCTGCCCTCTATCCCTTCCTTTGGGAAACTCGTACATTACAACAGAATTGAATGTAGAAAGAGATAATGGATCAAATTATGGAAAGAGTCAGGCATAAATAAATACCAAATTGAATGGAGTTTTGCAAGGCATTATCATTTTAAATGATGTTTTAAAGACTGCATATATTCAGACCATAATGTAAACAAAGGAACCAATCTTGGGTAAAGAATTGTGGAAAAAGAATGATAGACTATTTCACTGAAGCACAGCAGTGGTCACGGAAGGGATCGACAGCATATATGTTAAAGCCTTATTCCAATTCTTTTCACCTATGTGGCAGTATAAAAACTTACTCCACTAAGAACGCTTAAGAAAGAGAAGAGGGAAAAGATGGAGCAACAGTATTCCAGTATCTGTAGTCAACAATGTAAGGAGCTAAGACTTAGCCAGTGATTGCCATTTGATATAGCTGAGAAGAAACCAAACAAGCCGAAATGAAACACAAGATGTCTCCACTAGTCGGGGAAGAGATGCCAGAAATAGAACTGATCCAAAAAGTTCAAAAAGAAAACAATGAAAAATTAATTATAACCTTGATCTTGGCTATTCACATCCAACTAGATACAATTTATAAGCTGCCAAATCTTTCCTAAAGCACTTCATACATGTTTATTTGCTTCTGCTCTGCAAAACTAAAGGCAGATTTACCTTTCCTTTTAAAGTCAAAGAACTTGTTTTCTCTTTGAAATATTCTAATGTAACATACAATTTCAGTTTATGATTTTAGTTCTGTGTCAGTTCATTTCACAGTGCAAAGGACTTATGGGTTTTGTCATTGCTTAGTAATTTATTGTGCTTAGACTTACACTTAAATAGTATATTATGAAATACATATCAATGTATATAAACATTTGTTGATCTTTTTGTTTAGATCTTGAGGTTTTTTTATATTAGGATATTACATGCAAAATTGACTAAATCAATGGTAGAATAAGATTTGTGTTACAACACTGGATAGACCTATGGTGATGTGCAACTTTCAGTGGAACAAGAAAGATTCATTTAAATTTTTACATTTGGTCTACTCCAACAGCGAGCATTCTTTCAAAAATTGGGAAGGATATTGAATACACTAAACTGGAACTCCAAAGAGGAGCCCAGACTGGAGATTCAAATTTGGGGAACATCAGAATATGAATGTTATTTGGAGCCATGGCAATAGATGAGATCATTTTTGAAGAGAGTATTTAAAAAAGAAAAATAGGGTCTAGCCCCAAATCCTGAGGAACTCCAGAATTTAGAGATCAAATAGAGGAAATAAAGCCAGCAAATAAGTCTGAATAGAAGTTATCCTTGAGGTAGAAGGAAATCTTAAGCAAATGGAATCTCAGAAACCAGAAGAAGAAAGTGTTTCAAGAGCACGTGGTCAACCAAGTTGACTGCTACTGAGAAACAGAGTAAGATGAGGACCGGACAGAAAAATACTCCCTGAATTTGGCAACCTGTAAGTTTTTGGTATCCCAAGATGAACAATTTTGGCAGAGTGGCAGAATTAATTTAGGCTAAAGAATGAATAGGAAGTGATGATATGAAAATAGCATACCTAGATAAGTCTTTTTAGACTTTTGATTGTGAAGGGGACCAGAGAATGGGGGTTGCAGGGAGACTGTAGCTTACTGGGTTGTTTTAGTTTGCCAAAGGGCTGCTGATGCAAAGTACCAGAAATGGGTTGGCTTTTATCAAAAGAATTTATTTGTATTAAAAGTTTATAGTTCTGAGGTCTCTGAAATATCGAAATGAAAGCATCAGCAGAGAAAGCTTTCTCACCAAAGTCACCTGCCATGTGGTGAAGATGGCTGCCGATCTCTGCCTTCCCCTCCAGGCTCACTGTCTCCAAGCCCACCCAGCTCCAGAGCTTCACTGTCAGCAACCAGGCATAGGGCTTGTCTCTACCAGGTCTCCTCTCTCAGTCTCGGCAGCTCTGCTTTCTTCCTGAGTTCAACTGTGAGCTATTAGGTATATAGCTCATTTCTCCCTGGGCCTCAGCTCTTTGAGCCTCTTGGGGCTTCTCTCCTTGCAGCTCAGCTTTGGCAAAACTGGAGTCTCTTCTCTCTCCCTCACATGGCTGGATCAAATATGGCAGCTCCCTTTTTCCTTTGTCTCTCTCTGTGTCTCTGCTTATATCAGACCCAAAAAGGGGGCTGAGACTCACCTGAGCATACCTCACTGACATAGGTCAATCAAAAGCCCTAAATCAATCTTATCAAGTAATCTAATCAAAGGACCCACAGCTGAATTTAATGCAATCAAAGAGTATCACAGCCACAGGAATAGATTAGTTCAAAAACATAATATTTTCTTTTTGGGGATTCATAAAATAATTTCAAACTGCCACACAGTTTTATTTGTAATTTTCAATGGGAGTTGCCAGGTTATCTAGTAAAGAGGGAGAGATTTATGAACCAGTAGAGAGAGAAGCAGTAATCAAAGGAGTAGAGACTTTAATAGAAGAAGAAGGAAGAAGATGTAGAGGATACAGGTGATACATGGCCAGAGTGATTTTTAATTGGGAAGTGAAGGGAAGATAATGATATTATTTACTAAAATTTATTGAGCACTTGTGTCATGTGTTGTTCCAAGTGCTTTACATGTATATGTTTCATCTTTATAACAAATTCTTGAAGTAGGTATACTTGATTATTCCTATTAAACAGATAAGGAAGTTGTGCCTCAGGTCACAACAGATTATGGGTAGAGCTTGCGCTATTAACCATTTGATACGTACAGATAGAGGGAAGTTGGTTGTATTGATTTTGGGAATATAAGAATGTTTTCTCATATCTTTTATTTTTCTCAATGAAATAGAAATATTTTATGAGGCTTAAAGGGAGGCCACATATTAGACAATGTTAAATGTTCATTTGAGTTTGCTGTCATGTATTTAAATGGATAGCAGAAAAAAGGCCTGGGCTCATGTCATGACAGAGTTTGAATACTTTCTTTGCCATTTACAGCAGTATGACCTTGGACATGTGACTAAGGTGCTCTAAACCTCAACTTTTTACCTTAAAATGAGAATAACTTGTACCTAATTCACTAGGTTGTTCTGAGGAACATATGAGATAATTTTTAGCACTAATCATTATATAGTTAAGTGAACTATAAACATTGCTTGTCAATACTATTATTATGGTTATTTTGCCCCAGTATGCCCAGTTGTAAAATTTTCTACATTGCTACATGACTTCAGTTGTAGAAAGCATGGAGGGTTGTAGCTTTTTCTATGTGAGTAGCAAAGGAGTTGAGAGAAATGGCTAAGGAATAATAACCTACTTTAAATAGCTAAGTCATTGTGTTTCAGCATTCAACCAAAATAATTAAAAACCTGCCTAATTCTATTAACATTGTTTTGCTTGACAAAATCCCATTTTGAAGTAATAACTTCTTTTCTTATTTTATTTATTTTTCTTCCCCGCCTCCCCCCACCCCTGTTGTTTTTGCGTTCACTGTCTGCTCCATTTGCTGTGTGTCCATTTGCTGTGTGTTCTTCTGTATCTGCTTGTCTTCTCTTTAGGCGGCACTGGGAACCAATCCTGGGACCTTCCAGAGTGGGAGAGAGGCACTCAATCTCTTGCGCCACCTCAGCTCCCTGGTCTGCTACATCTCTTATTGTCTCTCCTCTGTGTCTCTCTTTTTTTTTTTTTTACCAGGAGGTCCCGGGGACCGAACCCAGGTGCCTCCATATGGGAGACAGACGCCCAACCATTTGAGCCACATCCACCCCCTCTGTGTCTCTTTTTGTTGCGTCATCTTGCTGCACTGGCTCTCCTCTTGGGCCAGCACTCCTGCGCAGGCCAGCACTCCTGCACGGATCAGCTTGCCTTCACAAGAAGGCCCTGGGAATTGAATCCTGGACCTCCTATATGGTAGATGGGAGCCCAATTGCTTGAGCCACATCCACTTCCTAAAGTAATAACTTAAGAAAGTGACATTTTCACTATTTTATGTTAAGCACACACTATAATCATTAAGCTTCTAAGTACTGGTTATGTGCAAATGTTAAGGGCATTGAATTTTTTCTTATTATGCTATATATTATATTATGCTAAAATATTATAAATGCATTATAAGGTTATTTTTCCCCAATTAAAACATTTTTGAAGTCTAAATGTTTATAATAAGTCAGGTCTTCACTGATGCTTAAATTAAATTTTGTATTCCCACTTAAATTCAAATCCAGTGGTACTCAATCATTGTCAGACAAACTAAGCTGCTACTGTCAAATCTTATTTTTCTGCTTTAAGACTATGAACATACTTAGAAAACAATCACTTAGATTGTTTTCATGTTAAAGTTTTACCATTTCTTCCATTATTTTTATTTGCTCCAGCTCATTACTCTTTTCACGACAGACCTTTAGAATCTGAATTTATTCAAATATTTCACCATTACTTTTATGTGAATGAAAATTATATTTATTTAATAAATAATAACACATTGATATGGTTCAAAATTCAAAAGGTACCAAAGGATTTACAGTGAAAAATCCTCCTTCCTGTGGGTAGAGGTGTTTAGTGGCCCTGACAGATCTACTTTGGGCCCCATAGAGGAGATGGAGGTGCCCAGGACCTTCGCCCACACTGCCCAGTTCCTTTCTCCTTCCCACCCATCCCAACTACACTGAGGAAGGAGATCATCCAGTGCATGAACATGGTGGCCACCGAGTTCCACAAGGTGGCCACGAACCAGATGTGGGATATGACAAAGCGGGCCATCCCGGAGAACCACACCATGACCCTGCAGTTGGCCAAGATGTCCGGGCAAAATGTGGTACAACTGCAGGGGAATGAGCAGCTTGAGGGCACCCGGGGTACGCTGTTCAAATAGCTGGAGTTGCTGGAGAACACCCAGAATGTCATGGCCAGTCAAGCAGAGGCCACCAGAAGGTGTGCCCACTGGCCCTCCTCATAGGCTGTTGGGCACATAAAGCAGGAGGGAACCCCAGAGCCCTGCCTTCGGGGCACACACAATCTCTCAGGGGTGGGCCTGGGATGGAGACGAGTAATGGGGGAAGGAGCCTCCTTGCGGGGTTCCAGGATGCTGGGCCCAGGTGTTTTTTTCTTTATTTGTTTTAAGCCCCTATAACATGTTGAAATTGAGCCCACCTCCAGGGAACTTGGGCCTTTGCTGAGCTGCTGTCCCCAGGTGGGGCCATTCCCCCCAATTGGTTATTTCCTTTCCCAGGCTGGTCTCTCTGTACACAGGGACAAAGAACCTGGCTATGTCAGGGCTGGGCAAGCAGGGCTGGCTGAAGGTCAGCTGTGGCCCCAGGGCATGGCCACCTGCTGCACCTGCAGGTCACCCTCATGCTGACCGAGAAGTACCACGACTAGCAGCAGGACACAGTGGAGACTGAGCAGCTGTGCTTTCTGTTGAGCCACCTGGAGCAGAGCTTCCTGCAAGTGCAGATGGACAACCAGACACTGAGGTGGGCACAGAGGAGGCAAACAGCAGAAGCAGGCAGTTCCTTGTTTGTCACATGAAATGGGTCAGTGACTTCCTTTCTCTAGAGGGGCCTTAAGGCTAAGGCCTGGGGTTGGATGAGGGGACCTGTGGGCTGGAGAGAAACGGCAGGACTCATGGCCCCAGGCGATGCCATCTGCAGCTGGGGAGGGGACAGGGCAGCTGACTCGTCCTACCCCTTCTGGGTCCAGAAGCCAGAAAGAGCAGATGAAACTGCAGCTTGAGCAGCAGCCCACCAAGATGCAGCAACTGCAGCAGGAGCTAACCAAAGAGCACAAGGTTCAGGCCAACCTGGTGATGGCCATGGCCTGGGCCACCTGCTTCCTACAGGACATCCTGCAGGTAAGCAGGAAGTGGGTAACAGGTGGGGCCAAGAGACTGCTGAGAGAATAGCTTGGGTGCTCTTGGAAGAGGCTGGGCTGGTGCTAGGGTCAGAGGTCCCCTCTGTACTGAGACTCCTAGTAAATTCATCTTTTTCTGCTTCTGGATGTCAAAGATCCCTTCAAGGTCTCAAGGGAGCTGGATTCCTTCTCTGAGTCCCTGGAAGGACTTGGGCTGCCAGTCTTCCCATTTAGAGAGTGGGTGCCCCACCACAGGCAGGGAACACTTCGAGAAAGTGGGCGCTGGGACTGAGGTTTCCCACGGGCCCATGCCTGTCCCTCCTGGCAGAGGCAACCAGATGAACAGGGGGACAAAGGCCTCAATGTGGTGTTTCAACTGCAGCGCAAGGAAATGTTGCATGGTCATGCTCAGCTCAACCATGGTCCTGAGGCCCTAAATGGTTGCGTGTCCCCACCAGGAGACCCAGTTCTATAGCACCCCCAAGGAGAAGTGAGCAAGTGGCCTCAGAGGAGGCAGCCATGGGGAGCAGGATTGAGGGGTTGTCCCCGGCCAATATTAGGCCAGAAACCTGGCTCCCCAAAGCCTTGTTGAGCCTCAGCCTCATCTGTGAAATGGAGGTAACGAACCAGTGCCTTCCCCACAGCTGACCCAGCAGCCCAAGATAGGGCCTTTGCTGTAACAGCTGTCAGCATCATACCCTACCAGCTGGGGGACCTGGAACTGGTGCCCCCAACCCCCAGAATCTCAGGTTGCTCTCACACTCTACTCACATGAGAACCCTCCAGACACACAGCTGCCCTGAGCTGAGGATGCCAGGGGTCCAAGGGCCAGCAAGGTGGCAGCCAGCACTACTGCAAATCAGGGCTCTGCCACTCTGCAGCTGTGAGGCCTTCAGGATAAGGCTGGACCTCTCTGAGCCTCCATTTCCCCATTTGTAAAACAGGCTAAAGAGAGCTGAGGCAAGGCCTCAGCTGGGTACGTGATGCCCAAGCTTGCCCTGGAAGGGAGCTTGCTGGACATTGTACCCTCCCCTACAAGGAGGGGAAGGGTGGGAACCCCTGAGGAGACCTCCCTTTCCAAGCCTGTATCTTTAATCTTTAATGGAGGTCCATACCTCCAGTTCTCCAAAAAGGCTAAAAAAATCTTCCTGAAGTTGTCCTGCATCCCAAGTAGGACAGATAGAAGAGTAATCCCCCACCCCAGAAATGGACCATTCTGGCCACAGTCCCCCCTTTATTCCAGAGGCAGCCTGGGACAGCCCAGAGGAAAAGAGTTGTCTAAAGAGTACATTCCACAGGTTGGCGTGATGGCTGCATGGACCTGGCTGGGCTCCTGGGCACTGCAGTCAGGCTGGCAGCTGTGTCCACTGGCATCAGGGGACAAATATGAGCCTCTGGCTTTGTGCACTAACGTGGGCCAGGAGCAGGTCGGTGGCAGGTAGGTGGCACGCTCCAGCAAAGGAGACAGCAGCTCCCGCTCAGTGGGGTAGAAGCAGCCCAGCATGTGAGCCTCTACAGTGCCAGGGTCCGTCAAGCACCTGATGCCCACCCGCAGTCACGGCATTGTGTTCCAGTTGAGGCAGCTAATGCAAGAATGGACTCCACTGTGGCCCCTGGCACTGCTCCCCAGCTTCAGAGTCAGTTTCCCCAAGGGCTTGTCCAGCTCATCATGCACCAGGTAGACCTGGTCACAGTCAGCCCGAACAGCTCCGCGGCCTGGGTCATGCTGTGCAAGTTTGCATTCAGGAGCCGCACGGCTGGAGCAGGACTACTTGGGCGTCCCTGAGCGGGACCAGGGCAAGATCCGAGGCGCAGCGCTGGTGGCGCGCCCAGCTCTCTGCCATCCCCAGCCGCCTTGCTAGTAGCCCCAGCATCTCCATGTCCATGCTGTGCTGCGTGAGGGCGGTAGCAGAGAAACTGAGGCCGGACAGCTCTCGCCAACACCGATTTCACAGAGCCTCCTGAGGTCCAAGGCAGGATGGGAATCGAGAGTAAGGACCGGAGAAGAGAAAGAGTCCAGAAGGGCACAGAACCTCCTGGAGACTCAAAAAGGCCGAGTGGAAGCTAGCGCCCCTCGGGCAGGGCACTGGTGCAGGAGCGGAATTCTTGAAGTTTGGAGCCCGTGGTGTTATTGGACCCATTTGCCAGAGAAGAAAACGGAGACAAGAAATGTGTGGGACTTTGCCCAGAGACAAAACTGAAGCTGGACCCAGGAGCTCCTACCCAGCTGCCTGCCCTCTCCCCACACACGCACCCCACTCACCAGCCTCTGCTTCCCCCCTGGGCCTAGGTGCCAAAGCGCACTTGCTCTAGGCGCAACTCAGCGGCAGCCTCCACCATTACTTTTTGCATTTCTCCCATTCCTGATGGACTTTGTGCTATATTTGAACAATAGGATGAACAATTTACTTTTACTTTGAGAAGACAGGAAAGTCATATTTTCTAACTAGTATCCAAATTATTTACTTATTTACTATAGTGAATTTTACAATTAAAATTATTTGGAGTATATTAAAGCAACTGTGGTAGATTGAGTCATGTCCCCCAACAAAAGACATGTCCTTAATTTTAATCTGCATTCCTGTAGATATGAACCTATTTATAAATAGAACCCTTTGAAGATGTATTATAAGTTAAGGGGTAGACTCATTTGTGAATAGGATCTTCTAAAACCCTATTTAGATATAGCCCAACTGAATCAGGGTTGGCCTTAATTCATATCACTAGAAGCCTTAAAGAGAGAAGCCAGAAGTCAGGGAAAGCCACAGGAGATCAAGGACATAGCCATGTGACAGAGGACTACCATCACCAGAACGGTACCAACTCTGATAGAAGGCATGGCCTTGTTCCCATTTTGATACTAGAGTTCTAGCCTTCAAAATTATGAGACAATAAATGCTTCTTGTTTAAGCCAACCAATTGTGATATTTGTCATAGCAGCTCTGACAAACTAAGACATATGCACATATGTATGAATGCTTTCTATTGTCAGACATTTTTTATAGAATTGTTTGACTTGCTCAGTAAAAATCTATAAGTCCATTTAAATCTAAATAGAAAATAGATATATTTAATATATTAGCTAAAAATGTTAGTAGTTTTGCTATTTAATATATTAACTAAAAATACAACTGCTAGATTACCAACTATAGAACTTCCAAACATTGGAAGAGAGCTTGGTTGTGCAATCAATTCTGGCAATAACAGAATTCCCCCTCTTGTTTTAAGAGTGGGTGAGATAGGCTTAAACCCACTAATTGAATCAGAAGAAAGGAATTCACCTCTACTCATTTCACCCAAGGAATTGAAACAGAAATAAAAACAAAGCTGCCGTCATTTTCCTTTTACATATTTGTCTTTATAGGCCAAATTACTTCTTAGTTCTAACTATGGTTCCTAATTAGTTTTTTTTTTTTTTTTAAGATTTTATTTATTTATTCATTTATCCCCCCCTTGCTGCCCGTGCTCGCTGGGTCAGCTAACCACACTGTGCGGGCGGCCTTGTCCTCACCAGGAGGCCCCGGGAACCGGGCCCGGGTCCTCCCATATGGTAAACGGGAGCCCTACTGATTGAGCCACAGCCGCTTCCCAGTTCCTAATTAGTTTTGAGTCATTTACCCCTATATAAACATGAAGCTATGCCTCTTATCCATAAAATTATACAAAATTTAGTACAGTTTTAAAGAGTTCATGGTCTCACTAAAGCCTATATAAAACTCCATTGACCCTAAAATCAGAACCAAACTGGATTGTAAGGAGTCCCTTAAAAAGGCACAATAGGAGCAATTGTATACCCAAGTAATCATGTTCTAAACGTCTAGTTGTAACCTGACATAAATGTTAAATAAGAAACTTTTCAGGGAGGAGGCTGTGGCTCAATCAGTGGGGCTCCCGTTTGCCATGTGGGAGGCCCCGGGTTCGGTTCCCGGGGCCTCCTGGTGAAGGCAAGCCTGCCCGCGCGGCATGGTTAGCTGACCCAGCGAGCACAAGCAGCAAGGGGGGGATAAATGAATAAATAAATAAAATCTTAAAAATAAATAAATAAATAAATAAAATGTAAGTATTTAAAAAAAAAAAAAAAAAAACTTTTCAGAACATCATCTAGAGCTATAAAAGCTGTCTCTTTCCTGATCATTTCGATGCATTACAACAGACTGCATGGTGATCTTTTCACATAAGTGATAGTGTAGCCTCTAAAATCAACCTTTTATCAAGACTAAATATTCCCTCTTGGGATCAGTGATTCAAGTTCTCTGCCTTTCTCTAGCTGCCAAACCAACAGAAGGTGGGAAGGAGAACTCAAAGCATGAAATCCAAGTCTTTTTGGTTTGCTTTCAGTTTAACACCTTGACTAAACAGTTTAGTGGAAAGGAGAAATGCAAACTACTGTTTAGTTCTAAGTCTTCGAATTGTCTGCAAGTTATCATTTGCCCACATTTTCATTTCTCTTATTGCTATAGGCAATACAGGGTTGACTGCTGCTTCCTTAATAAAATGTGCAGTGTTCTGAAGAGATCCTATGACGTCTGCAAATTACATAAGCCATAGTTATTCTGCCACAGAATGATTACAGAAAAAAAAATGTAAATTTTGTCTCAGAAACCTGCTGCTAAAGTAGATCCAGCCAGCATTTCAGCATTCAAAGCTGCTCTGTATAAAGCAGCATATTTGGAAATCTGCTGTTGGTACACCCTATTCAGACCTTATTCATAAGAAGTAAAACTTAACATGAGAAAGAAAGGGATCTAGGATATGCAAAAAAATCACAAAAAATGGAAGAAGCAATGTGTTTTTAGAAAATGCAGTATTGGTTATATTTTCAAATACCTAGACAGTCATATCTTTGAGAGTTGATGATACTCTTGTTAGCAAAATACCCTCTCTTGACTTCTATGCCAGGGGCAAACTCCCACTCTGCCAGCCTAAAATTGTTCCTATGTTTTATATTGCTATTGCTTTTTCAGGTATGCAGAGAGTAAATATAAAGTAAATATCACCACCACCACCAGTATTATTTAACATTAAACAACATTTTGTCACAAAGCATAGGCTTAACTCTATCACTAACCTCAAATCCTTTGTGGAACAAGGCTGTGCAAAAGTACTATAAAATACTAAAATTAAGGGATTTTTCTGCTCTCCAGGGAGACAGATTGGTTTATTTTATGTGAAGAATCTTTTTTCTTTTAGTCACTTTTTTTTTTCTTTTAGTCACTTTTATTTCAAGAGGCATTCCCCTTTAGTGGAAAGTGTTTTCTTAACTTAAAAAAAAAATTTTATTACCCATCATCCAGCTTTGACAATTAACATTTTCCAAACTTGAATGTAAAGGATTTTAAATTGTCTATAATCTAAACTAGAACTCTATTATTTGTGCTATAAATAATATATAATTAGAATATAAATAATAAGATACTCTTGAAAGAGATCACTTTGAATTTTTTTTTTTTTTTTTTTTTTTTTTTTTTTTTTTTGAGGTAACAGAGGCCAGGGGTTGAACCTGGGACCTCATATGTGGAAAGTCGGTCCTCAACCACTGAGCCACATCGGCTTCCCTGAGTTGGCTTTTTCATTTGTTTTGCTTATTGTTTCTTTGTTTGTTTTTTGCTTTTTCAGGAGGCACTGGGAACCGAACCCAGGACCTCCCATGTGGGAGATGGGAGCTTAATCCACATCCACTCCCCCTGAATTGTTTTTTGAAAGACAGCTATTCACCATTCCTTCAAAAAGAACCTGGAGTTATTAACAGTATTCTTAACATGGTGTTAATTTTATTTTCATGTTTCTTAACTGTAATTTTAAGCAACATTTTTAAAAGAGGAAATTGTGAGAATAAATATCAAAATGACACACCTAGCAATCACCAACCAAAGGGGAAAACTTTTTAAGATGTCTCTATCAAACTGAACCTAAGCTAATGGCATGTGATATCATGGCTGTGTTAGTACTTCCTAAGTCTTGATTTCAAGAAGCAAATGAAATTATCCTGAGTGGCATTACAATGACAGATATAGGCCATTTTACATCAGTATATAACATGCAGAACTGTGTGGGAGAGAGTGTGGTCTACAATGTGAACTACGGTCCATGCTTAGTGGCAAAGCCCCAGGATGTGTATATCCATTGCGGGTGATGTGCCACACTAATGAAGGATGTTTATGTGGGATGTTATGGGAGGTGTGGGAGGTGGGGAACATGGGAATCCCTGTAATTTTTGTGTAACATTTATGTAATCTAAGCATCTTTAAAAAAAAAAAAAAGAAGCAAATGAAGAATTTCCCAGTGCTTTCATTGTGTTGCATCACCCGGTTGAAAGAGAGAAAGATAAAACATCTACTAAATAATTCCACTTTTTCTTGTAGGTAATTCATTATTCTTAAAGGGCTGGCAGAAATGAAGCCACTAGGACTTGTGCTGCGTGCCTTGTCTAAGATAATACTCACCCAGGGTTTGTTCAGTATATTTTGTTGTTGTTTATATATATATATTTTTTTTAATTAAAAAAATATTTTATTTATTTACTTGTATCCATTTTTATTTATTTATTTTTTTAAGAATTTATTTATTTACTTTATCCATTTTAAACCCCCCCTTCCCCATTTGCTGTTTTGTGTCCATTCGCTGGGCAATTCTCCGTGTCTGTTTCCTGCCATCTCTTCTCATCCTCCTCCTCCAGTCTTCACCAGGATTCGATCCTGGAGACCTCCCATGTAGGAGAGAGGTATCCTGCTGCCTGCACCACCTCAGCTCCTGGCTTCTGGAGCTTTTTCGGAGCATTCGTCTTGTCTCTCCCCTGTTACGTCATCATTCTGCTGCATGGCTCCTGGGGCCCGACAGCTCAGCGTCACACAGAGCCTGGCAGCCCATGCGCCTTCTATATATATTTATTTTATTTTACCGGGAGGTCCCGGGGATCGAACCCAGGTCCCTCATTATGGCAGACGGACGCCCAACCATTTGAGCCACATCCGCCCCCCTGTATCCATTTTTAATGCCTCCCCCCCCCCACATTTTCGCTGGATGACTCTCTGTGTCCATTTCCTGCCCTCTCTTCTCATCCTTCTCCTCCTGTCTTCACTGGGATTCGATCCTCAGAATCTCCAATGTGGGAGGGAGGCGTCCAACCGCCTGTGCCACCTTAGTTCTGGGTTTTTTGGTGCATCTCATCTTGGCTTTCCCTTGTGTCACTCTCCTGTTATGTCATAATCTTGCTCTGGGGCTCGCAGGGCCTGGTGGCTCACCCACTCACAGGGTCGGGCGGTGCACCTGTGTGCGGGGCCTGGGCCCACTCTCCTTCTATATTTTTCTTTTTTAAAATTTTTGCCGGGAGGTCCCGAGGATCGAACCCAGGCCTTCCATATGGGAGATGGGCACTGAACCACCCGAGCCACATCCGTCCCTCTGCCATATCTCCCAAGGTTGACCAAAGATACCCAAAGGTACAGTCTTTTCCCATACAGGATGGTCATACAATAAATCAGGCTGAGTTTATCACCAGCATTCTAGAAACCAGACCTATGGAGAAAAACTAGGACTAATATAGTGAATGTTTAACCTACCCTGATTATCACAAAATCAGGACAGCGAGAATATGTTCATTATATTTTGATCTCAGGCAACTACATGGTAAGTTGGAAATCTGATTATGTATAAAGCTCTCTGACTGTTATATAGGTAAGAAAAATCAATTTTAGAAAATCAGATAATATTTAGAATCATAGTGAAGTAGTTTATTGACTAAAACACTTTTCAGTTAGCATTAAACATTTGCTGGATATTTACACTAATGACAAGAAAAATTACAAAATCATTTTGTTTGACCTGGTCTAGAAGAGTTTCACTTCTTTTTGTTTCTGAAGAATCATAGAAGAGCATTATTGCTGGCAATTTTGACGACAGCTTTGGGAAATTTAACTCCTTTTATTGACAAGCTTAGTTAATATTCTTTATTGAATGTCTGTTTAATAAATATTAAGTTAAGCCTAAATTCATTATAAGAAGAAGAGCTGTAATAAGATAAAGAAATATTGAGTTTTATAATTTTGCATTATTCAGGAAATCAAATGCCTTTTCCTCTCTATAATACACACAAAGAATCCAAACTTTATTTTCTGCCTTAGTTTACAACATTGGGAAAAAAGAGGTCTGCAAAATTCAGAGCAGCAAGTCACCCTAAAAAATTAAGTTTAAAAACAACTTGCTTTTGCAGTAAAAAGGGCATTTTCATATAGTGCCGTTAGGAGTGGAAATTGAGTCAACCCTTTTTTTTTCTTTATGTACCCAGGGCCAGGGAATGAACTCAGGACCTCGTATGTAGGAAGTCGGTGCTCAGCCACTGAGTCACATTGACATCCCTGAGTTGTTTTTTTTCATTTGTTTTGCTTATTGTTCATTTTTGTGTTTTCAGGAGGCATCAGGAACTGAACCCAGAACCTCCCATGTGGGAGGCAGGAGCTCAACCACTTGAGCCACATCCACTTCCAAGTCAACACTTTTGGAGATCAGTTTGTACCTATGTATCTAAAGCATTCAAAATATTCATGCCTTCTAAATATGAATACTCATTCATTTGAGTAATTCCACTCCTGGAAATATTCCCTTTAAAAATCCTAAATTTTTATGTACAATGATAAGATAGATTACATTCTAATAGGAGTTATATTACTCCCACACCAAGAAATTTCTAAACAATTCCATGTCAATGAAAGAAAACATGGAAAAACCAGGTCATACTAAAAACTGACATATAACTCTGCAAGTTAGAGTTTTGGTTAGAAGTTTACGGTCCTCTATTAGTTCTGGGGAACTAAAAGGTATGTCTGTATTGGTAAAGTATGCCCTATAAGGAAACCAAGTAGACAACCAATGTGATATGATATGAGGAGCACTATAAGCTCCTGCTACTCAAAGTATTATAGTATTACTTATCCTCAGCTCAAATGCTATGGCAAAGGGGAGAAAATGGGAGACATAATAAACTGTCTAAGACCTCTTTAAAGGTACAAGGGTCATAACCCAGGCTAAGTAATCTAGACAACAGGGCCTTCAGAGATAGACCCTGGAGACCATGGGTCTGACAAAGGGTCAGGACAAGGCAGGCACAGCAGTCTTAGGCCTCACTATGCCTAAGGACAATGACTGATAGGGTTGGACTTTTAAGGTACAAAATCTAGACTAACCTGTGGGAACTCATATAAAGTTTTGCACTTGGGGTGTTTTGTGTCCTCTGCATCTTAATAGGAACCATGGTCTGAAGAGCCCATTTAGGCATTCCAAGGCTCTGCTCTACCCTTTTAAAATCTCCAACATTCTTTATTTTAACCAAAAAATATAGTGGCACTGACTGCAAATGTAGTTATATCTAAAAGGCAGAGGAAAATTCTCCAGTTGTTACTTCTATGTTAGCACAGATTAGATCAGTAGCAGCCTTATTCTAAGGGGAGGAGTTAATACATTATAAAAGGAGTTAGTATATTTTGGGAGTGGGTTTGGGGTTGGAAAAAGAGTGATAGTGACAGTCTTGGTGGTCTGGCCAGGATGTGCTGTAAGGACTCTCTATGTCCTGATAAGAAGAGGAGGAAATTGCTCTTCACAGGGAGAGAGAAGAAGGGGAAATTTTAGCATTCAGAAATGATGCAAGGGAAGATATGACACTCTGAAGGCTGGAAGCACTCTAAAAGGAATTTACTCAGAGAGTCAGGCCTGAAGCAAGGATTGCTCTCAAAGGAAACTTGATGGTGTCACAATTCAGCCCAAGACTGCTCTGAACAAAGGTTCAGGGAACCTGCTACCTCTTCCCCATCCCTCTAAATCTTAGAGCAATGAGAATTTAACATCAGTGGGGGTGAATTGAGAGGATGAGTAGCAGAGCTACCAAAACCAAAGGAGTCAGCCCTCTCCTTTAGAGATTTGGAGGTGTATGTACCCCAGAAAAACATGTTCTTAAACTTAATTCATTCTTGTGGGTGTGAACCCATTGTAAGAAAGACCTTTTGATGAAGTTACTTCAGTTAAGGTGTGGCCCAACTCAAACAGGATGGGTCTTAATCTTATTATTGGAATCCTTTATAAGCAGAATGAAATTCAGACAGACAGAAAGCTGAAATTCAACAGAACCTGGAAGGGAACTGAGAGGCCAGGAGAGGCCTCCATGTGCATTGCCATGTGGCAGAGGAGCCAAGGCCCTAGGATCACTGGCAGCCAGCCCCAGAAGGCCACTGTCTCTGAGGAGAAAGCATTGCCTTGATGATGCCTTGATTTGGACTTTTTCCTGGTCTCAAAAGCATGAGCTATTACATTCCCACTGTTTAAACCATCCCTTTACACGGTATTTGCTTGAGCAGCCTAGGAAACTAAAACAGCTAGAGTCAGCTCTCCCTTTACCATTCTTTGCAGTGATGTATGTTCTGGCTCTGCTCATTTGAGGGTTATGACTTTCCCAGTTCCCTTGGAAAAAAACTGACATTGAAAGCCCAGCAGAGGAGATGTGGTGGGGTATGTGTCGAGCAAGCATTTTTAAAACTAGAGAAAGGGGTTTTCCCCAGTATAAGAACACCTTTCAATCTGTCCTTGTTTTGGAAAATTAAGGTATTCTAAACTTTAAGAAAATGTAGCCAACTTTTATAGGAAATAAAAGAAAAAAAATTTGGAATTTATAGAAATAGCAATCCAGTCATTATGGTCAATAGTTTTAAAACTCTCCTTTATCCAACTTAACAAGGGGGAAAGAATGCCTGACTTAGGTTTCAGTTGTTTTTATTTCCCCTGTTAACCTTGTCATAATAGTTCAAGTGAGTAGAAAAGTCATAAAATCATAAAACTTTAGAACTAAAAAATGACCTGAGAGATCATTTCTTTCCCTTCATTTTATAGGTAAGAAAGCTCAGAAAGGATAAATGGCTAAAATGTAGGAAGCCAAAACGTTACAGAAGCATTAAGTACAGAAAATCCATAAAATGAAAATCAGCCCCTATGAAATCTTGAGTTTATTATAGAAATTGTCATTACACTTAACCATATTTTCCCCACAGGTTTAAATATGTTTGTTTTCTCTATTTTTGTTAGTTAAGGAATGGGTCAAGGTTTTTCAAAATTGTTCTTTGCTGCTACAATGGAAATCTACCAAAATGGGTAATAGACTAT
This sequence comes from Tolypeutes matacus, assembly GCA_026826555.1. Taxonomy (NCBI): domain Eukaryota; kingdom Metazoa; phylum Chordata; class Mammalia; order Cingulata; family Chlamyphoridae; genus Tolypeutes; species Tolypeutes matacus. The sequence goes on along the minus strand of JAKSZT010053929.1, from coordinate 55,672,820 downwards.
TTTGGGACCATTGTTCAGAAGTGCATTTATCTCAGAAATGGTTACCATGGAGATGAGCACACACTGTGTGACTCTACAGCTTGCAAGCTAGAGTCATCATGCTACTGAGACATAAATAGCCATGTATACACACAAATGTACACGACTTACTGCACACATGCCCACTGAAGTTATGCTATTCCTCTCTTTTTATAAGATAATAATAACAAAATTCTATGCAGTGCTGACCTCTGGTGGTACAAGGACCTGCAAACTCTAGACCTTTTAAAATTTAATATTATACAATGATACAAAAAACACTTTTTAAAACATTATAAAATAGCCTGAATCAAGTTTAAAGACTGATAATAGACTTAACATACAAAATAAATAATGACAACATATTTTATAAGGTCATATTTCTTAGATGTCACTGCTTTTTAAAGTAGCAATATAACAATAAGGTGAAAAACAAACCCAGAATATAGTACAAAAAGTTCTCATTTTCCTCAAAGTATTCAATAATAATGGGCATAGTTATTTGCCTAGTCTCTCTCTCTCTCCTTCTCCCTCCCTATTTACTTGCTATTTCTTTCCTTGTCTTTCTTTTCTTTTCCTTCAGGAAATAAATTTAAGTTGCTTAACTTCCCAAGAAACAGGTCACTTGCAGGAGATCATGAAGATAATATATTCTAATACAAGCTAATTCATTTTTTATTTATTTTACTTTATTGTTTACTTTTTATAAAGAAAAATTTCAAATTTCCCAACAAACAGTAGGATAGTAAAATTAACCCCCCTTCCATGTGCCCATCACCCAGCTTCAATACTTATCAATATGTGGCTGATTCTGTTTAATTTATAATCCTCCTCCTCTCCCTCCTTCACATTTTTAATCAAATTCCAAACATCATGTTAAAAATTCTTTTACATTATGAATTTACACTAACCAATAAGAAATCTTTTTTCCTTTATAATTTGAATATTTTTTAATTTTTCTTGGAAACATCAAAGGTTTGATTGTGCATAAGTGCAATATGATACTGAATCCAGTAGTTTAAGTGATGATGACTAGAATGGTTACCTCAAACATGCAAGTAATTTAGGAGACCAATGATTTAGCCACATTTGGCTTAGAAGCTTCATATCAATCATATGTTTCTTTTCTTTAGTGAACATGCACCAGAGTTAAAAGACTAATTAGTGCATATGTGTTTAAATATATATTTAAAAGAAGCCATGCACCTTGCCTTGTTTTACAGAAATGTAAGAAATGTACACCAAAACAACAAAACAAATATGTGTTTCTGCCTCCCCTCCAATGTTATTTTTAGCATATTTTTATTTGTAAACACCCTGTAATTGCTAAAGTGTACACAAAAAGTACAACTATAAAATAGCGCATTTCTCACAGTCCTCCTTTTCCTGAAAGATAATCATAAAGGATTTCTCACTATTTGTTGCCATTTTCAAACCGAAGCATCCTCTAGTTTTAGAGCTGGGATAAATTCTTCAGTTGAAAAACCCATGAAATACAAAACTAAGATTAGCAAGAAACCTAGTACTATAACATTTATCCCCTGACTTGCCTTTAACACTCTGCACACTGCCTTCTAGAAGTTTAACATTGAAAATAGGTGAAATTAATTTTTTCCCATATTCACCAATCTAATATGCTTGCCTCTCTTCATGTCAGTTATTTATCAATGCATTATAATTCAAATCTTTAAAACTTTAAAGTCTTTCAGTCTTAATCTTTCAAATGTAAGTCTCAGAAAGTTAGAAGCTTAACTATCATAGTATGAGAGATCTTAGGGATCAGAAACAAATCTTCTTGCTCTTTGTTCTTTCCCCAAATTAATTTATATGGTTTTAAATAGCCACTGTTTAAAAGGAATACGTACTTTCTCCTACACGCTTAGCTCTAGTACTTTACTATCTATCTATAGAGTATCTACAGGGATATTGTCAGAGAACTAAATAGTTCTTCAGGAGTATTTCCAAAAAAAAGAAAACGTTGTTAGGAACTTCTGACTCAATGAAGAAAGAGAGGATTGAAGACAAAAATAGAAGACTTGTCATACAACATAGGACCAACTGGTCATCCACCTAAATACTGACACCAAGAGACATAGCACTATGGCTTTCTAATTCATTAATCTAAAGCTTAAGTGTACCAAAAATATGGATGGTTTCCTGGATGATGTATGATCCAAACATTATCTAACTTTTGTTCACCGTTATTGTGCTGTTTGCCTATACCAGTGCGTAGGATAACATATTCGGTTAACTTTACTACCCACTATGTCCTTTCTGTTGACATAAAATTAGTTATTTTAAATGTCAAAATGTTTAATATTTTAGAGATTTACTAAGTTAGTTTACATTATCCACATTATTCCTGATTCTTTTTAAGAATTTGATCATACTTCTTTTCTCCTTTCGTAATTTTAAATTAAAAAGTCATATGTGATAGTATCCATTTTTTTGTATAATTAATGTTATTTTAAAAGTTTGAAATTCCTGGGGGAAGATGAGTTGACATTCCTTGAGGGTGACACTACGGAAGTAAATTTGCTGTCATTGACAATTTAGTATTTACATTGCCTCCACTTCCAATCTACAATTTTTTTCTGTTTTGAAACTCTCTTCCCTTTGATTACATGCCCCAGGTTTTCTACCAAATTCTATAATTTCTCCTTATCAGATTTCTTTTCATGTTTCACTTTCCCAAAGTTTCCCCCCCAAGAGAGTTGTCCATTGCTGAGCTTTCTCTAAAATGTCTCTCTCTTTTTTTTTTTTTTTTTTTTTTTTTTTTTTGATGAGGTACTGGGGATTGAACCTGGGACCTTGTACGTGGAAAGCAGGCACTCAACACTGAGCTACACCTGCTCCCTAAAATGTCTCCTTTGATATGTTCAAATTTCTCTTTCAATCATCACCTCTATGTGAATGACCTCTACTCAACTCAGGTGTCCTGGCTTTGCTGATTAATTTATCCATTCATGAAATATTTATTGAGTGCTTACAATATGGCAAGTACTAAAGAAGTAAGTTTGAGCTTCTCAACACTCTGTAAAAGCAAAACTGCTAACCATTTTAACACCAGTGCCCCTAACTAGAAACAGTTAAATTATTTTTTATGAGTCTTCTTCTTTTATTCCTATATTCTTTCTTTCAATAAACTAATTTATTTTCAAAAGTGTATTTTGAGTCATCAGTTCGCCTTTCTTATGGGCTTCAACATAATCCAAGTTTCATGTCCCTTATACCTGGATTACTACCTCAGCTTTCTAATTGATCCTATGACTTACTTTCTTCCCCTCCCACAATAATTTTGCATCATGTCACGCCTTCTATTCATAAATACCACAGGTCCAAACATCTTCGTACTGTATACATTTGAATACAAAGTTGCACAATTCTTTACAGCTAGGGAGTTTTCCCACAAATGCAGACTGCTTTCTACTTTCATGCTTTTGTTAATATTGCTTATCTTATTCTGTGATTTATTTTTTTCTGGGTTGATTTTTCTCCTCCCAAGGGAATTGCAAGTTCTTGGCTATCAGGAACCATTTTTATTGTTGTTGAATTTTATCAATTCTAAATACACATTTTCTTCATATTATTAACTTCCCTGCAATCAGAATGCCTCTTATAATCAGTGATGCCTTAAACATTGTATCCTACTTTGACATCATTTCTTCTTTCATAGTGGTAGGAAAAATGATGGTATGTTTTATAATCGAAGATATCTTAGATTCAATGAAATACCATTTCTTTCTCTCTCCCCCTTTTTTTTTTTTTTTTTTTTGTATCTTCACAGCACTTGATGGAGTATTAAGCTCACAATAGACACTCCATAAATGTTTACTGATTTTGTTTTACTGGTTACATGGTTTTGAAATATAGAAGTGGTTGCAATAAAGATAATGGTAGATATCTAGCATGTCTCTAATTTCAAACTAAAGCTTTAAAATACTTTTTTTGATGGAGAAGTAGAGGGTGAAAAAGAATTAGACAATTAAGTAGAGCCTACTTTATTACTAGTTCTCCTCCCCACATGGCTCCCTCATCTCTTTGCTTGTTGTTTGCGCCCGTTGTCTGTTTGTTGTGGGTTTTTTTTCTCTCTCGTTGTCTGTTCGTTGTTTTCGCTCCTTGTTTGTTTGTGTTCTTTAGGAGGCACGGGAACAGAACCTGGGACCTCCCATGTGGGAGCGGGGTGCTCAACTGCTAGAGCCACATTTGCTCCCTATTATTAGCTTTTAAATGTTTATCACAAAGAATTGGATTCTAACCTTCTGAGTTATATTCTAAGCTCCATTTCTCTGGGCTTTGAAAATAACTCACTTGTTTTGGGAGATGTGAGATCCTTAAGTATCACTACAGATATGAAAATGATTAATATTTTGGAAGGAAATGTGAAGGCTTCTGCTTCTGTTTTTATTGCTTCTTTTTATATTATAATTATTAAATAACTACAACTATGCATACATAACCAAAAGATGTCGTGTAATCAAAATGCTCCAGTAACAAAGTCATAAGGTATTATATTCATAAAGGAAATTTGCATTCAAACTTGTTTTAATTGAACTAATTTTTTGAAAATGTTAAAAACCGCACAGTGGGAGTAGGTGCCATAATCATGACAGCAGTTTGTTTTTTCTTCATGTTCATTTCAGGCTGTGTCTGCATGTACTCAGTGAAGTACAGATGGAAACTATTACCTCAGGCCAAAACCTGTAATGGAAAGTGGATTTTTAAAAATATTATTTACTCAAGTAATATCTGAATTAACGAATGTTATGTATTGCAATGGCACATTCTATATGTAATATTTCAAAGTGTGTAATGTAGTGGGATGAAAGAGGAACTTGAAATCCAGTAGATCTGGAACTGAATACAAGATCCATTGCTTGGGACTTCAGTTACTTGATCTAGAAAGTGGGATTTTTGTGAGGATTAGAGATAATACTTGGAAAATGTCCTAGCAGAGTACATGGAATAGATACTCTAAATCCGTAGTAGAGAGAAATTATGTGGGGGGCACAGGATCTTATCCCAGGGTGTATGCACTTCACATGCTTCTCTTTTTTCCCCAGACCAGGTGGTCTGAGGTGTTTTAGTCTTAGCCCTTACAAGGATGTACCCCCTTTTCCTGGGCAATTCTTTACTAATCATGTCTTGGTATAGGCAAAGTCTCCCTGGTAGATGGAGTACTGTCCTCTCCCTCTGGCCTGGGTGCCATAATCTTTTTTATTTTTATTATTCTTATTATTTTTAGGAGGTACTGGGGATTGAACCCAGGACCTCGTACATGCAAAGCTCAACCCCTGAGCTACACATGCTCTGCTATTGGTTATTATTATTATTTTACTTTTATAACCTTTTGCCTCTTCTTTCTCTTCTGCCAGCCCTCCAGGTGTGCAAGAGTGGTGCTTCTCCCAACTCCTCTGCACCCAGGCCAGCTTTGTAAAAAGGAGTTTTGTCCTTAAAGGACTGTTTGGGAAGCCATATAATAGAGTAGAACAAGCATTAGGTTTTGAGTCAAGAGACCTGGTATCACTTCTGATATGACAGGCAAACCAATATACTTCTCTGGACCTTGGTTCCTCATCCATAAAATAAAGTCTTTAGTTGAATAGTGTCTGAGAATCAGGGTATTAGTATCCAATCCTACTGAAGGCAGGTTAATGTTACAGTATTGTCAGAGGGACGGCAGCTATCAGTGTCTAACCAAAAATTCTACCCATCCTCTATAGAAGGATGTGGGAGAAAGACCATGGGCTTTTGAGTAAGAATAACCATGTTCAACCAGCTGTGTTACTAGAACCTAACAAACAAATGTAAGCTGTGTGTCCAAAGGGCTAGCTCCTTACATTTCAGGTTAAACATCCTTCTCTATAAAAATGGAGTAATAATACTTTGGTGGGTGGTCATGAAGTTGAATCAGAAAATGTATGTACACTGCTGGGACATAGCATCTGTTTTTGTTGAGGAGAATTCTAAACTCAGTGTTTAGTTCTCAGTCTTAATTGTACTCAATACTATCAGCTGAATGAGACATAGCTGATCACACTGCAGTCTTTGAACCTTTTTCTTTACTTGTGCACTCAGACCCCTCTTTCTCTTTACTTCCTTCTTCCCTCATCTCTCCTTCTTATTCAACTTTGCTGGATTCTCCTCCTCATCCTGACCCTTCATGAGGGCATGCACCAGCATCTTTGTCAACCCTCACTACAGGATCATCTCATCTAGTCCCATGGTTTTAAATGGCATCTTTAATCTGATTACTCCAAAATTTACATCTCCACCAGAGACTACTCCCCTGAACTTCAGATTCATACATGCGGCTGCCTATCTAACTTAGTTGACTAGTAAGTATATTATATTTAATATGTCCCAAAATTGAACTTTTGATCTCCCTTCATCTTTTTCTTGGTAAATGACAAGTCTATATTTCTGTTGCTTTGGCTAAAAACCTTGGAATTATCTTCATCTCCTCTCTGTCTCATACTCCACATTCAATATACTAATAAGTCTTCTTGGTTTTCATATATATCTAGAATCTGACTATTTTTTACCTTCTCCTCTGCTACCTTCATAGCACAAACAAATGTCATCTTCCATCTGGACCACTGTAGTAGCCTCCTAACAAGACTTTCTGCTTTCACCTTGCTGCCTCTCCTCATAGCAATCAGAAGGACCCTTCTAAAGCATAAGTAGTTTCGTGTCACTTGTCACAGATTGGGCTTCCCTAGAAGCAGACTCTGAGGTAGAGTTTAGCATGCAGGACTTTTTAAGGAGTGCCCTTAGCATCAACACTTATAGAAGGGAGAAGGAGACAGGATTGGGCAAAGAAGTCAAGCTGTTATTCAGACCCAAATGACAGGCTCTACCAACCCACATTGAGTTCTAAAGCTAGAATGGCTCTTCAGAGTTGCCCCAAGTTGGGTTAAGATGGGCAGGATTTTATGTTCCTGTATTTATACATAGATGTGGGCTGTTCCGTGAAGGGCGTGACCTCAGGCAAGGCAGCTCTCTGCAGCTGAGGCAATCCCTGAAGGAATTGATACCAGCCAGACAGCACTTCCAGCAGCAGACACAACAGACATTCATTTAAAGGGAATCTGGGCAACCCATTATAGGGTCTATCACATTATTCCTCTATCTTCTGGTGGAGGAAGTTCCTTCTGGTTGCTTCCTATCTCAGAATAAAATTCAAAGCGAGGGGGAAGCAGATGTGGCTCAAATGATTAAGCTCCTGCCTACCACATGGGAGGCCCTGGGTTCAGTTCCTGGTGCCTCCTAAAGAAGACAAGCAAGACAGCAAGCTGGTGCAACAAGATGATGCAACAAGATGACGCAGCAAGAGACACAAGGAGGAAACCATAATGAGAGACACAACAAAGCAGGGAGCAGAGGTGGCTCAAGCAATTGGGTGCCTCCCTCCCACATGAGAGGCCCCAGGTTCAGTTCCTGGTGCCTCCTAAAAGGTAGATGAACATGCAACGAACAGAAACAGCAAATGCAAACAACAAGGGGGTGGAGAGAAATAAATAAATAAATAAATAAAATAAATCTTTAAAAAAAAGTTCAAAGTCAGGGGATCTGATGTGGCTCAAGTGGTTTAGTGCCTGCTCCCCACATAGGAGGTTCTGTGTTCAATTCCTAGCCCTGGTACCTCAAAAATTTTTTAAAAATTCCAAAGTCCTTACCATTTCTCTCTGTCCTCATCTCCCACCATTCTCCTCCTCACTAACTCCCCTATAGTCACAGTATCCTGCTCTGCTGCTCCTTAGGAAATCCCCCTCACCCCAAAATACACTCCTGCCTCTATACTTGCTATTGCTTTTGTCTGTGAAGCTCTTCCTCCAGATATCTACAGGCCTGGTTTCTATACTTTATAAAGAGACTTTATTCAAGTCTCTGCTGCTCAAATTTCATTTTATTTGAGAATAAATATCCTCTGGGAGAATATTCTCCCAGATAATAGCACACTGCCCTTTCACTCCTTTTTTGTGTGGTTTTTTTTTTTTTTTTTTTTTTTCATTTAATTTTTCTTCTTAGCATTTATAATGACCTAACTTGGTTATATATTTATTTGTTTCTTGTCGGCCCATCTACTTCCTACAATTTGAATATAAGCTCTTTGAAAGAAGGGAACTTTGCTTTCATTCATTGCTATTTGCTAGTGCCTATAACAGTGCCTGGCATGTAATAGGTATTCAATAAATATTTGTTAACTACTATAATTTTGGAGGCAGAGCAGTAGTCTATAGTAAGCAAGAGCTTAGGTACTGGATTGAAACAAACCTAGGTTTTATTCATGGTTCTAAACTTATGATCTGTGAAATGTAGGATAAGTTATTTGACCTCTCTGCATCTGTTTCCTCAGTGGCAAAACATAGGTGATTAAAATAGTACCTACCTCATAGGCTTGTAGTTAGATAAAACCAGACAATGTGTAGAAAGCATTGGTTAAGAATCTGAAGGATAATTTTTAAGAATCTAAAATTACTTATAAGCAGAGTTTCTAGCATGTAGCAAGTGCTCAATGATGAGTAGTTAGTTTTTGATCATTGTTATGATAAACAAATGGATTGATTAATGGTTGGGGTGTTTTTTTATTATTTAATAAATCTTTATTTTTCAAAACGTACAATTCATTGGACCTATTCATGCATCTTCACCAGCAGCTGGGGCATCTCCACCCTTGATGTTTCTGGTATAAATTACTTGAGCTCTGTGTTTTGAAGCCAGTTTGATAAGTCCTTTACTAAGCAGCTCCTGAGGCCTGGAACTGGCCAAGGAACCACAAATCTGCAGTCTCTCAGAGACCACAGCTGGAGTTGTAAGCTTGTAGTTGGGAACTTTCTTACTGAGTTTGTCATTAGCTTTGTCAAATAAGGCTACGATATTGAGCTTATCTTGAACTTTTCCTTTGGACCAGATTTGTTCACGGGGTCTTTGTCTTTCTTGGCCGACTTTCCGGCATCTTTCTTCTTCTTGTCGTCCTTGGGTGGCATCGCTAAGCTCAGGGAGCAGTTGCAGCCACTGCAGACTTGCTAAGATGTTGGACAGAAAAGTTAGGGTTTTTTTTGATGACTCTGATTGTTTAAATGATGCGAACAATTTCTTCAGTTCTTAATTTTAGAATGCCTAGCACATAGCTGTCTGAAATCTCAGTCTTTTCAAAAGGGAGAAATTTGATATAAGTCGGAAATTTCAACAACAAAAATTTTAATATGTGGTGGAGAATAGGTTTTTCTAAGTGCAATTTCTTCACTCTATATATGTTTTTTGGTTTTTTTTTTTTTTTTTTTAAAGATTTATTTATTTACTTTATCCATTTTAAACGCCCCCCTTCCTCATTTTGCTGTTTTGTGTCCATTCGCTGGGCAATTCTCTGTGTCTGTCTCCTGCCATCTCCTCCCATCCTCCTCCTCCAGTCTTCACCAGGACTGACATCCGAGGTAGGAGAGAGGTGTTCTGCCACCTGCGCCACCTGGGTTCCTGGTTTTCAGAGCTTTCGGAGCATCTCGTCTTGTCTCTTCCCTGTTACGTCATCATCTTGCTGCATGGTGCGGGGCCTGGGGGCTCACAGGCACACAGAGCCTGGCAGCCCATGCTGCCTTCTATATATATATTTTTTATTTTAGTGGGAGGTCCCGGGGATCGAACCCAGGTCCCTCCATATGTCAGACGGGCGCCCAACCATTTGAGCCACATCCGCCCCCCTATATATGTGTTTAAACATTATGTCAAAGCATTTTATATTACAAGGGCTAAGGACAGTTTCTATTCAAAGGAATATGGCTATTTCTTTTGTGAAACAAAGAATCCTTTTGTAATCAGAACCGACATTTTATAATTTGCCTATTTCATAAATTGTTTTGTAATCATGCACTTGATTTCCCCCACCTTGCTGTATGGAAAGACTTTCTGCAATGTTTCTTATCCAGAGAGTGTATATTTACTGAACAAAGGCCTCTTCAGCAGTTCTAAAGATGGTGAAGATGTAGCAGGCAAGTAAAAAATACTTAAATTTTAAAGTCTTGCCAATCTGCATTCAGAAACAAAATAAAAAATTTAAAAGAAGAAATCCTAATATTTCTTTCAAATTTCATTTAAATTGCTAACAGACACAACAGCTTTATCTAGTCATCATCCCTTTTGGGGTAACAACAGAAAGAGAAAATGTGAAGGACATAGGAAGTGGGAAATAATTTTAAACTTCTGCTCTAGTTCCCTTCTATCTGTCTAAAGGCTGGCGGGCAGGAAAGGCTCTGCGAAGTAGGAAGGTTTGCACTGCGAGTCCGCCGGTCTTAATACATCAGAAGCGATGTACAGGCCCACCGGTATCGTTCGTGCCCACTAAAAGTGACACCAATCGAACAGATCCAGAAAATCTGCTTTTAAAGAGGGAGGAAATCACAGCCCTCTCTCCAATTGGGTCTTAAATTTTACCATTCCGTTTATAAGAAATAAACTTAGCGTCAACAGCAAGAATAAACACCCGTGCGCAACCCTGGAACTTAAGGGAAGACGCAAATTTTCGGGTGACAGGAAGAAGAAACAACATCCAATCGGAGCCCTTTTCTCAATAGCCAACCAAACACCGCCTTACATTGCAGTGCTGGAAAAACAGGAGCTGGAAGTCTCAGTCTCCGCGCGGTGGCTGCTATAGTAACCTGGAGGGGAGAGCACCCCTGGGGCTGTATTTGTTACCTGAGTCTTAAGGTACAAGCAGGCCAGCCTCTGAGCTTGCTAGATTTGCTTGTATTACTTCCTAGCTACTGCTCATGTAATGCACTCCCTTAACCAGGAAATTAAAGCATTCTCCCGGACTAATCTCAGGAAGCAATGCACCAGGGTGACAACGCTAACTGGAAAGAAAATTATAGAAACATGGAAGGATGCCAGAATTCATGTTGTGGAAGAAGTAGAGCCGAACAGTGGGGGTGGTTGTGGTTATGTACAGGACCTTAGCTTGGACCTGCAAGTTGGCGTAATTAAGCCATGGTTCCTCCTGGGTGAGTATACTGATTTGCCACTAAGTCATTGTGTCCTTTTAACCATATTTCTTACTCGTTTTCCCCCTAATTTATAAAAGCCTGTGTTATCGGCCGTTCTGCTGAAAAGTTGAAATGTCTCTCTTTTTGGATATGAACTTCCATTAGTTAGCTAGAGACGTTTCTGCCCCCACAATATATTTTAGTATTACATGGTACCAGGTATTTGAATTTTAGAAAAGCTCTCTTCCTGTTTTTATAACTTCTCTGGAGGATAACACATTGTTGTTTTGTCTTCTTGGATTATAAATAAATAAGTTCAAAAGGCTATAGCCTTTTTTCTTTTTTTAAAGATCAATTTAAAAGGTCTGCTTTTAATAGGCAAAACTACAAGTGACAAGGGTTAAAGTTATAGAAAAGTTAATACTTGAAATAAGCACATGCTTGTTTCACCTGCTCAGCTGTTATAAGTTATATGGAATACATACTTTCTGTGACCACATCCAATCATGGTGTCTATTTTGCATTCTTCTTTTTTTTCTTACCGGGAGGTCCCGGGGATTGAACCCAGGTCCCTCCATATGGGAGACGGACGCCCAACCATTTGAGCCACATGCACTCCCCTATGGTGTCTATTTTGGACTGTTGAGGAGGAGGGCTTTTATAGCTATGAGTCTGAGGATGTTATTAATTCTTGTATTATGGAGTATCCTGAGTTCCTATACATTACATAGGCTACAAATGGCCAAAACAGCATGATTATAAAGGTGCAAAAACTTAACTGGGCAAGAATATGGTATTGCATTGTTAAGAAAGAAAACTAGTCAACAGTATTTTGAGGTGGGTCTGAATTATTTTTCATTTATTAATAGAGAAATTAAGACTTGGAAAGATTAAATGACTTGTCAATATTTATGTAGTCAAGCCAATGGAGAAGAGAAAGAGAGCTAAAATGGGAGCCAGAAATAGCCAGGTATTATGCTTAGTGCTTTAGACACAGTATCTCCTTTTAAGAAGGCTATGAAGGAGGCATTGTCAGCTCTATTTTACACATGAGAACTGAGACTTATGATTGATTGGTTAAGTGACTTGTACAAGGTAACACACCTAGTAAATGACAGAGCTTGGCATCAAGCCTAAGTCTGATTGGTTCCTGGACTCCATTAATTATACTACACTGCCTCAGATGGCCCAGGTTCTCATCCCTGGCTGCCTCTAACTTATAGGAACAAGTCATTTCTCCTCTCTGGTCTTTCAAAAGGCCATCCCTAAAGCTGAAGTAAATGTATTTGCTTATCTCACAGGGTTATCCTGAGGTTGTTGTGAAAGTTATTTAAAATAAATCAACTGCAGTGTACATATGAGAAATTATCGCATTATGTATTGTGTGAATTGTTATAGTTATATAGGCTCTCTTTAAATTCACCAAATGGGGAACGCCACCTAGTTTCTACAGCCCAATAAAAATTCAGTGAGTCATCTAACTAGTCTGGAAGGTTCATCCAGGTCTTGCTCTCTCCATATCTAGGAAAAAAAATATCCAGGCATATTTTTTTAGTTACTTGGCTTCCACTGTAGTAATAATGGTTTAAAATAATTATGGTAGAGTTTTGAGATATGTTCACCCTTTCAGAGTCTTCATGAACTTTGCTTTTTTAATTAATTAATTTTTATTTATTAGAGAAGTTATGGATTTACAGAACAATTATGCATAAAATATAGGATTCTCATATACCACCCTATTGTTATTTTTTTATGTAGACTTATTCAAAGAGAGCCTACCAAGGTAATCTGAGAAGATTAGGGTTGGAACCCACCCTGGAATTTTGGGAAAGTCCTGGGAGGGACTTCTAAAACTAGTCTTTAATGATCTCCTTTCTGGACCAGCAAATGAGATATTTCCAACAGGCCCAACTTCTTGTCTTCTAAGAGATAGATGGACCATTTTCTTCCTAGTTACAAGTGTCTTATTCCTGAGGGACTCATGGGCGGTTACATCTAAAGTTCTTCTGTAACATAAATGATGCAGGGGCTGTTTCTGATCAGTCTCAGTCTGTCCTCTGAGGGATGAGGGTTGTTTTCAGTGGCATCTTAGAACTCCCTCCACCTCACAGTTCCCTCCCAGCATTGTATGCCAAAATAACTATTTTGTTTTTAATGGAGAATGAAGAAAATGGAGAGCTTTAAATATGTAATCTGTCTTTTTCAGTTAGTTTATAAATTCAAGCAAGTTTCTGCATTTCAGAAAGCTTACATAGGTCCTTGAACTTTGTAACAGGTAGATAAAAAATCTTAGTAAATGAGCATTTTTGCAAATTATATTTTTACAACAAAAATCACCAGGATTATTCTTAACTCCAAGTTGGTTTGTAAAAGTGGAAATTCCCATTTATTTTGGGTAGTTAAAAGGCACAGATCCATACTGTTAAGAAGTCCCAACTGGTGAAATTTCTAGATCTTCTGTTTAATTCCAGGGGAAAAGCTTGGGATCCTTTATGAGGGCAACAATAGAGGATTTCTGAGAGCTAGGAAGATCAATATTTTGGAAAGGCGAATAATACTTTATATTTGTATAGCTTTTTATTTTATAAAATTCTTTCATGAATATTATGTTACTTAATCCTTACAATTATTCATGCTCCTATTTCTATCCATTTATGACTATTCACTACTACAGTTTTCTCAAATAAAACATTTCTCTTTGAAATATTATTTATTGCCCTTTTCAGTAATGAAATGTCTTGTTTTTGAGATGATGAAAATAATGACTTGTTAATTAAGACACGCTATATCAGAATTTATATAATATTTGTTATTTTCATAAAGAGGATCTCTTAAAAAATAGAAACAGAATTCTAGAGATCTTATGTAGGCTGTATTTTATGATACATATTATGCAAAACATTGAACTTGTTAAAAGTCCCAACTCTAATAGCACTTAATATATATTCTTTCTAAATGAGTTACCTTATCTGTAACATTTCTATAATCCTTGGCCAATGAATATTAGAGTGGTTTATAACTGTCAATGTAAAATATAACTGTAAATTGTTATTATTAGACCTCCTCATTTAGTTGTATTCCTATTCATCAACTTTTAAAAATTATTTTTTATCATACAGTAAATTTGCCTATTTTTGGTATTCAGTTCTGTATATTTTTAACACATGTAACGATTCATGTAACCACTGCCCAAATCATCAGCTTCTTAAAACTCATATTTATTTTTTGATGTAGATTAAGATAATGTAGAAAAAGATAACATTTGACTTTTTCAGAACAAAGGTTTTAAAAAATAACATATTGTCATATGATTTACAGTTTTTATTTTTTAATGAAAGGTGTTTTTCCAATTAAAATTTAACACAAGGGAAGCCGCTGTGGCTCAATCAGTAGGGCTCCCGTTTACCATATGGGAGGCCCCGGGTTCGGTTCCCGGGGCCTCCTGGTGAAGGCAAGCCCGCCCGCACGGCGTGGTTAGCTGACCCAGCGAGCACAAGCAGCAAGGGGGGGGATAAATGAATAAATAAATAAAATCTTTAAAAAAAAAAAAAAAAATTTAACATAAGACTGCAACACAAAGCATCTATTTAAAATAAGAGATAAATATAATGATATATAATATCATTATCTCTAAAATCTAGAGAATGAACTTGAGCTGAATAATACCAAGTATTAGGTACAAAATGAAAGCTGATTACCTGGAATTCATTTGTATTGACTTTAATTGTTCCCACGTGCAATAAACATTCATATAATTTTCTCATTGTTTGAAAAGGCAGAGCATTCAAATTGCAATTTTTGTCTCAAGTATACTAAATTTATATCAATATATCCATATCTTGGAAGTCACTTTCAAAGTATGGTAGCCAGCTCTGAAAAATTACCTGCCTGTTCTGTATTTGGCATATGTGTTGCTGCTGTGTTTTATTTTGTTTCATTTATGGAAATGATCAAAACATCCTGCTCTGATAAATATTTGTAATAATGACAGTCTGGGGTAAAAAAAGGGGGGGTGGCATTTCATTTAAGTCACGTTTCAATTTTTTGCTAGTTTATGAAATAGGCAGAGTGGAGTTCCTTAAAATATGATATGCATTTGATTGTATCATATTACCATAGAATATCAATAGAATTATTTGAACTCATTCTCCCCCCTCTGGAGATGGTTAGGACTTCCTACAGAAAATTGAGCAATTAAAAAAAAAAAAAATTACAGTATTTCAAGAAGTATTACAGAAAATTACAAAGACTAATATAATAGACACATATCCAACAACCAGCTTTAAAAAATGTTAATAGCATGTTAGGCTAACTCTAAATAGGATTAAGTTGAATTCAGGCTCAGTGAGGATTCTAGGAGCTTCGTAGTATCAAGAGAATAATGGCCAAACAGCATACTTGCTGGCCTTTTTATGTGTATATGAATCCAGGCATTTTCTGTGAACAGCTACCTAAAATCACTTAATAGAAACTGGCTGATTTCCTAGATAAGAAAAATAACTTTGTTGGAAATAGGGCCTAATTCAAAAAAGTATAATACTTGAAATCTTTAAATAATAAATGTCCTGATTTTCAATTGTGTAACCTGCTTTATTTTTTAACTTTTTATTTTGAAATAATTTCAAACTTACAGGACATTTGCAAAAATAATACAAAACCAATAGGGAGAACTCCAATATAGCCCCTTCCCAAATACCCAGAGTTACCAACTTGTAACATTTTGCCTCATTTTGTTATATCATTCTCTTTATCTGTCAGTCTGTTTTTTAAACGTTTGAGAGTAGGTTGCATATATCTTGTTCCTTGAATACTTAATACTGCCATATATATTTCCTAAGAAAAATGATTTTCACTCATGTAACCTCATTACATTCTTGAACAGTTACCAAGTTCAAGAAATTTAACATTGATACAAAGCATATGAGTCTATGTTCTATTCTTTTCAGTTGTCCCAATAATATCCTTTTAGGCATTTTCCCCTCCATTATTAAATCCAGTCCAGGATCATGTATTGCATTTAATTGTCATTGTCTCTTCAGTCTCTCTTTCTGTTTAGTCTCTTTAAATTGTGGAAATATATATACAACCTAAAATTTCCCTTTGTACACTTGGACTTAACATGTGCTCTGTGGGGCTTCCCATCCAAATCTAATTCTCTGAGGTTGGAGGAAATGAGGTAAGATGAAGAGAGAGGCTATCCTCCCCAAAGTCTAATCCTCATCTGGCCTGTGTGGCTTGTGGAAGGAAATGTGAGAGAAACAGCTGGATGATAACCTGCTTTATTTTAACTAGTTATTCTTCTGTGTGAAATTGCGTATTAACTGGAGCCGGTTTCCAAGGTGGTAGATCTGGAAATCCAACATCGACAGGAAGAGACTATAAAGTGGCACAGCTCTAGTGGTGCATGGAGTGTGGGCAGGACCCTATAGACCAACAGTGTTTATAAGAAGCTACTGGATATTCCTGAACCAGCTGGCATTAGATCATTTTGTGGGTCTCTTATTTTCTAATACCCTTTTATAAGTTACAAAGAAATGTTTATTGTAGAAAATGCAAATGAGCCAAAAGAAGAGAAAAATCACCTGTGTCTCCTCCTCCCAGAGATAATTCACTCTTAACATTTTGGTCTCTATCACTCTGATACATTTTTAAGCATATACATCTTTCTTGTTGTTTTTACAAAAGTAGATGATTGTATTTGAAACCTGCTCTTGTCACCTAATATATTGAGATATATTCTACAACATCATTTATAATGACTGCATATATTTCATTACATAATCATGCCATCATTTATTTAAACCAGTCCTGGGAAACGGATGTGGCTCAAGAGGTTCGGCGTCCATCTACCATATGGAGAGACCAGGGTTCGATCCCCGGTACCTCCCGGTAAAAAAAAAACAAAAACAAAAACAAAAAACCAGTCCTTATTATTGGGCTTTAAGTTTTTGTGTTTTTTGTTTGTTTGTTTGTTTGTTTTGTATTACAAACAATACTACAATGGAGATCCTTATAGCCAAATCTTTGCCACAACAATGACTTTTGGACAAATTACTAAAAATGGGATTTCAGAGTCAAAGAATATATATAAGATGAATGTTTTTTTGAGGGATATTCCCAAATTGCCTTCAGAATGTTGAGAAGAGGTCTTTGCAAATTGTTTTGTTTTTTTAAAAAATTAATGAATAACAGAATTGTTGCAAAAATCTATATAAAAACTCAGGATGATTATTTTGTTCAAGGTGATATGATTTATTTTTTATAGGGTCACAAGATGCTGCTCATGATCTGGATACACTAAAAAAGTACAAGGTAAAAAAATGCTTCAAAACAAAACCACTAGAAGTGTTTTGGTGTTTGTTTTTTTTTTTTTTTTTTAAGCAATAAAGCATTTTTTAAATTAGAGAAGTTGTAGTTTTATAGAAAAATCATTCATAAAATAGAGAGTTTCCGTATACTACCCTATTATTAACACCTTATATTAGTGTGGCACATCTATTACAATTTTCATGAAACAACATTTTTATAATTGTACTATTATAGTCCATTGTTTGCAATAGGGTTCACTGTTTGTGTTGTACAACAATGTCTTTTTAATGCACCTGACCCTACAGGTCAAGAAGATTGGATTAGATGTTGTTTATTCATATCAATTAACAATAATCTGCTAAATAATTATCTCATTGTGAACGCTTTATAATGTAATTAAGTGCTAATTTATGCCTTAATGGAAATTCACTGGGAAAGGAACAGTTTGTGATTTTAAAAGAAAGGATCAGAGGGAAACAAAGTTTAAGTAAGATTATTAAATGTAAGCAGGTACACATAAATTTAAAAAGGATAATAATAAAGTTCAAATGCATTTCAAATGTTTTCTTTATTGTTTCTTTTGGTTAGAAAATAAACAAGTCCAAACTACAGCCAAACAAGTCTAAAGAAAGAAAATTTCAAACTACAGAAATATATGTCATGGAAAGTGGAAGCCTCCTAAAATCCCCCGGAATCCTAATGCACAAAGATAGATGTTTGATAGATGTATATCTCTCCAGATTTTTAGGCATATACTAGCTTTTTCATTTAAGAAAATATTTTAGAAACATTTCCACAGATAGATATACTTCATTCCCTTAAATGTCGGTGTAGTATTCCATTGTAAGGCTGCTCCATAATTTTAAAAATATGTGCTTTAAAGTAGAGAAATTGGCTTCCCAAACTTTACTTAGTTGAAATGTACAATACTTTGCTTCCTTAAATATGTTTTTTTCCTGATTAAAGTTTTTTTTTTTTTAATTTCAAAATTTTAAAGAACAATCATGGATACCATACAGGATTCCTATACATCACCCCACTGCCAACACCTTACATTGTTGTGACACATTTGTTACAAATGATGAGAGAACATCATCATAAAATTACTGCTATCTATAGCACATAGCTTATATTTGGTGTATTTTTCCCACCACCTTTCTATTATTAACACCATGTGTTAGTATTGTATATTTGTTATAGTTCATGAGAGAATATTCTTATATTTGTACTGTTAATCATGGTCCATCTTGTCCCCTGCCTTGTACAATTCATCCCTAGTGTACACTCTGGCTCTCAGTTTCATCACAGAGTTGTGTTGCATTCAGCTTAGTCATTTCAGAACATTTTCATTATTCAAAAAGGAAAAATCCCATATTTCCTTAACCCCCCCCCCCATATTGACTCTTAGCATTGATATAGTACCTTCTTTGCCATTGTTGTAAAAATATTACATTATTACTGTTAACTATAGTCTATATGTTACATTAATTGTATTTTTCCTATCTGTCTCCATATTCTTAACATCTTGTAATAGAGGAACATTCTTGTATTTGTACTAGTAACCACAATCATCATCCACTTCTGAAATCACTGTTATACAGTCCCTAGATTATCCTCTAGACTACCCTTTTAGGCCACATTCACATTTATAAATTGGTAGTGTTAGTTATACTCACTATAATGTGTTACCATCAACTCTATCCATTTCCACACATTTACAATACACCTTATTAAACATTCAACATACATTCAGGATCAGCTCCCCTTCTCAACCTACATTTTTATGTCTACATTTTATCTTGTAAATGATTGTTGATAATTTCCAAGAATCAATTTTGGTTTTGTTGATTCTCTCTATTGTTTTTGTTTTGTTTTGTTTTTGTTCTCTATTTCATTTATTTCTGCTCTGATCTTTACTATTTCTGTCTGTTTGCTTTGAGATTAGTTTGCTGTTCTATTTCTAGTTCTTCCAGGTGTGTACTTAAATCTTTGATTTTAGCTCTTTCTCCTTTTTTAAATGTATACATTGAGAGCTATACATTTCCCTCTCAGCTCTGCCTTCACTATATCCCATAAGTTTTTTTTGTTTGTTTTTTTGAAGGATCAGAGTTGAGGACTGGACCTGGTTCCTCATATGTGGGAAGCCAGCAGTCAACTACTGAGCTACACTGGCTCCCAGAGTTTGTTTGTTTGTTTGTTGTTGTTGTTTTTAAAGGAGGTACAAGGGGATCAAACCCAGGACCTTGTACATGTGAAACATGCGCTCAACCACTTGAGCTACATCCACTCCACTCCCATAGGTTTTGATATGTTGTGTTCCTATTTTCATTTGTCTCAAGATATTTAGTGAATTTTCTTGCAATTTCTTCTTTGACCCACTGTTTATTTAAGAATGTGTTGTTTAATTTCTATATATTTATGAATTTTCCCTTTTTTCTGTCCATTATTGATTTCCGGCTTCATTCTGTTATGGTCAGGGAAAGTGTTTTGTATAATTTCTATCTTTAAAAAATATATTGAGACCTGACTTGTGACCAAATATATGGTCTACCATGGAGAAATTTCCATGAGTGTTTGAAAAGGATGTATGTCCTGCTGTTTTGGTGTGTAATGCTTTATGATTGTCTGTTAGATCCAGTTCATTTATCATATTATTCAAGCTCTATGTTTCTTTATTTATCCTCTCTCCATTACTGAGAGTGGTGTATTGAAGTCTCCAAATATTATTGTAGAGATATTTATTTCTCCCTTCAGTTTTGCCAGTGTGTGCCTCATGTAATTTGGGGCGCCCAGGTTAGGTGCATAAATATTTATTATCGTTATTTCTTCTTGGTGAATTGCCCCTTTTATTAATATATAATGACCTTCATCCTTTATAAGAGTTTTATAGATGGTGGACTAGAAAGACACAGGACTCTCTTCTCTCTCAGAAAAATAGCTAGAGGACAGGCAGAAATGGCATGGAAAAAATCTTCTAGGGTTTAGAACACTAGGGGAAGGCTGGATACCCCCCAGAAGAATGAGGGACAAAGAAAAAGAATCACGATGGCAAAACTGTGAGCTGCTACTGCTGGCAACCTCTCCTACATATAGACACTTTTGAATGCTCAGGCCTCTGTGCTGCGGCTACAGATAAAGGGGGCCTCAGGGACCTACCTTCCCAGGAAAGGGGAGAGAGAGGGCATAGCCTAAGGCTGACTTAGCTTTTGACCCACAAATTTGGTCTGCTTTGTCCCAATAAGCCTTTCAGGCTGGGTGGGGTCATGCCATTGTTTGCCGTGGGAGCTGGCCCCAGACTAAAGACATTCGACCCTCTCAATCTCCCTCTCTACTGACTGGGACTGGTTGTTGAGGACACAGAGGGGAGTGGAATTAATTCCTACCCAGGAAAAGGGAGGGGGCTGCCAGCAAAGGTTGGAGAACTGCCTCTGAGAAAGCTTGAAATAGAAGGCTCTTACTCTTCAGGCAGGAACCTTTATCACATTCATCCAGTCCATGTTGCAGCTAACACATTCTGACCTGGTATTGAACTGGAGTCCTGCCAAGGAGCACCATCTGCTGGCAGACCAAGGAAGTGCATTTGAGGAAATTAAAAGTGAATAAGTAAGGGAGGCTTTTTCTGGCCTTTACAGCCTCCCCTGCCAATGCCCTAGGAAGCCAGTCTGGAACCCATTACTGGGTCCAGGGCCCAATTTTGAAAACAGGGATAATCCTAAAGACTCAGAACAGATTGAACCAAGAATCAAAGAACAGCAGTAATACACAGCCTCCCGCCACTAAATCCTTCCAAAAGAGAGAAAAACTGAGCATCTGAGTAAACTCACCATCTTAATCAGATGCCTAGACATCAGCAAAAACCTATGAGGCATATTAAGAAAATGGAAGACATGGCCCAAGAAAAGGAATATATCAAAGCCCCAGAAGAGACGCAGGATTTGAGACAACTAATCAATGAGATGAACACAAATTTCCAAAATCAAATTAATGAGTTGAAAGACAATATGACTAAAGAGATAAATTCAAGAAGACATTGAACGAGCACAAAGAAGAATTTGAAAACCTGAATAGAAAAGTAACAGAGTTTATGGGAATGAAAGGAACGATAGGTGAGATAAAAAACATATTAAAGCATACAACAGCAGACTTGAAATGATAGAAGAAAGAATAAGTGATACTGAAGAAAGAACAGCTGAAATTGCTTAGGAAAGAACAGAGAGACAAAAGAATGGAAAAAAATTGAGCAGGGGCTCAGGGAGTTGAGTGATAACACAAAACTCAACAACAAATGTGTCACAGGAGTTCCAGAAGGAAAAGAGAAGGAAAAAGGGGCAGAAAGAGTAATTGAGGAAATAATAGCTGAAAATTTGCCAACTCTCATGAAAGAAATGAACTTACATGTCCAAGAAGTACAGCATACCCCATTCAGAATAAATCTGAATAGACCTACTCAAAGATGCATACTACTTAGAATGTCAAATGTCACAGAGAAAATTCTGAGAGCAGCAAGGGAGAAGCAAACCATCATGTACAAGGGACGCCCAGTAAGACTTAGTGTGTATTCTCATCAGCAACCATGGAGGCGAGAAGACAATGATATGATACAATTAGTATATTGAAAGAGAAAAACAGCCAGCCAACAATTCTTTGTCCAGCAAAATTGTCCTTCACGTATGAAGGTGAGTTTAAAATATTTACAAACAAAAACTAAGAGAGATTGTAAAAAAGAACCCACTTTTGCAGTAAATATTAAAGGAAGCTTTAGAGCCTGAAAGGAAAGACAGTAGAGAGAGGCTTGGAGGAGAGCATAGAAGAAAGAATAGCAAAAAAGGATAACCAAAAGAGTAAAAAGATGAAAATAAGATATGACTTATGAAAACCAAAGAATAAAATGGTGGAAGTGAAAAATGCATTTACAGTAATATAATTGAATGTGAATGGATTAAACTCACCAATCAAAAAATAGAGGCTGACAGAATGGATAAAAAGCCATGAGCCATCTATATGCTGCCTACAAGAGACTCATCTTAGACCCAGGAATGCAAACTGGCTGAAAGTGAAAGGTTAGAAAAAGATACTTCATGCAAACAGTAACCAAAAAAGAGCAGGACTACTAATATCAGACAAAACAGACTTTAAATGCAAAAAACTTACAAGAGATACAGAATGCCATTATATATTAATAAAAGGGACAACCCACCAGGAAGAAATAAGTGATAAATATCTATGTATCTAACCAGGGTGCCCCAAAATATAAAGGCAAACTCCAGCAAAACTGAAGGGAGAAATAGACATCTCTACAATAATAGTTGGGGACTTCAACACACCACTCACATCACTAGATAGAACTAGACAGAAGATCAACAAGGAAACAGAATTTGAACAATATGATAAACAAGTTAGACCTAACAGACATGTAAGAATGTTGCACCCAAACTGAGCAGGTTATGCTTTCTTCTCAAAGAAGAAATGGATTTTTCTCCAGGACAGACCACATTAGGTCTCAATGCAAGTCTTAATAAATATAAAAGGACTGAATTTATACAAGGCAGCTTCTCAGATCATAATGGCATGAAACTGGAACTAAGTAATAGATGGGAAAGAGGTAAATTTGCAAATGCATGAAGGCTGAAGAACACACTCCTAAATAATCAGTGGGTCAAAGAAGAAATTGTAAGTGACATTAGTAAATATATTGAGATGAATGAAAATGAGAACACAAGTTACTGTGGCATACAGCAAAGGCAGTCCTGAGATGGAAATTTATGGCCCTAATAAAAGAGAAGAGAGAGCTAAAATCAAAGATCTAACTGAACAACTGGAGAAACTAGAAAAAGAATAGCAAACCACTCTCAAAGCAAGCAGAAGGAAAGAAATAATAAAGATTAGAGCAGAAAAAATGAAATTGAGAGAGAGAGAAAAAAAAAAACAGTAGGGGAGCAGATGTGGCTCAAGGGTTAAGTACCTGCTTACCACATAGGAGGTCTTGGGTTCAGTCCCAGGTGCCTCCTTAAAAACACAAAAACAAATAAGCAAACAAATGAAAAAAGCAACTCATGGGAGCCAATATGCCTCAGTAGTTGAGCTCCAGCTTCCCACATATGAGGTCCTGGGTTCAATCCCTGGCCCTGGTACCTAAGGAAAAAAAAAAAACTGGAGAAAATCAACAAAACCAAAATCTGGTTCTTTGAGAAGATCAATAAAATTGATAAATCTCTAGCTAGACTAACAAAGAAACAAAGAGAGAAGATACAAGTAAATACAATCAGAAATGGAAGGGGTGAAGTTACTACTGACCCCACAGAAGTAAAAAGAATCATAAGAGGATATTATGACAAACTGTATGCCAATAAACTAGACAACCTAGATGAAATGAACAAATTTCTAGAAACGCACAAACAACCTACACTGATGCTGCAAGAAATACAAGAACTTAACAAGCCAATCACATTTAAAAAGATTGAATCAGTCATCAAAAATCTCCCAATGAAGAAAAGTCCAGGACCCGATGGCTTCACAGGTGAATTCTACCAAGCATTTTGAGAAGAATTAACACCAATCTTGTTTAAACTCGTCCAAAAAAATTCAAGAGGAGGGAAAATTACCCAACACATTTTATGAAGCCATCACACTAATACCAAAGCCATATATAGACACTACAAGAAAAGAAAATTGCAGATCAATCTCTCTAATGGACATAGATGCAAAAGTTCTAAACAAATACTTGCCAATAGAATTCAACAGCATATCAAAAGACTTATAAATCATGACCAAGTGGGATTTATTCCTGGTATACAAGCCTGGTTCAACATAAGAAAATCAATTAAGTTAATATACCACATTAACAAATTAAAGGGAAAAAAAACACATGATCATCTCGATGATGCAGAAAAGACATTTGACAAAACCCAGCATCCTTTCTTGATACAAACACTTCAAAAGATAGGAATAGAAGGAAAATTCCTCAATATGATAAAAGGCATATATGAAAAACCCATAGCCAACATCGTACTCAATGGGTAGAGGTTGAAGACTTTCCCTCTAAGATCAGGAACAAGACAAGGCTGCCCACTGTCACCATTGCTATTCTAGTTCTAGCTAGAGCAATTAGACAAGAGGAAAAAAAAAGGCATCCAAATAGGAAAAGAAGAAATAAAACTCTTACTCTTTGTGGATGACATGATCCTATATTTAGAAAATTCTGAAATGTCTACAGCAAAGTTTCTTGAACTAATAAATGAGTTCAGCAAAGTAGCAGGATACAAGATTAACATGCAAAAATCAGTAATATTTCTGTACAGTAGTAATGAACAATCTGATGAGGAAATCAGGGGGAAATTCCATTTACAGTAGCAACAAAAAGACTCAAATACCTAGGAATCAATTAAACCAAAGAAGTACAGGACCTATATGCAGAAAACGAAAAACAATGCTAAAAGAAATTTAAAGATGACGTAAACAAATGGAAAGACATTCTGTGTTCATGGATTGGAAGACTAAATATCATGAAGATGTCATTTCTACCCAAACTGATTTATAGATTCAATGCAATACCAATCAAAATTCCAGCAGCCTATTTCACAGAAATAAAAAAGACAATTACCAAATTAATTTGAAGGGAAAGTGTACCTGAATAGCCAAAAGCATTTTAAAAAAGAAGCAGCACGTGGGAGGAATTTCACTGCCTGACCTTGAAACGTATTACAAAGCTACAGGGATCAAAACAGCATGGTATTGGCATAAATGATAGACATATCGAACAGTAGAATAGAATTGAAAATCCAGAAATAAACCCATACCTCTATGGCCAACTGGTTTGCAACAAACCTACCAAAGCCATGTTAACGGGATGAAAGTCTCTTCAACAAATGGTGCTGTGAGAACTGATTATCCATAACCAAAAGAATGAAAGAGAACCCCTATCTTACTCCCTATACAAGAATCAACTCAAAATGGATCAAAGACCTACTTGTAAAAGCCAGGACCATAGAACTACCAGAAGAAAATGTAGGAAAACATCTTAAAGACCTTGCGGTAGGTGGTGATTTCTTGGACCTTACATCCAAAGCATGAGCAAAATAGATAAATGGGACCTCCTCAAAATTAAACACTTTTGCACCTCAAAGTACTTTGTCAGAAGGGTGAAAAGACTCAATGGAAGAAAATATTTGGCAATCACATATCTGGTGAGGGTTTAATATCCATGATATATAAAGAGATGTTACAACTTAACAATAAAAAGACAAATGACCCAATTAAAAAATAGGCAAAAGACTTGAATAGACATTTGTTGTCCAAAGAAGATATACAAATGGCAAAAAAAAAATTGAAACACTTGAAAAAACACTTGAAAAAATGGTCAACTTCACTAGCAATTAGGGAAATGCAAATCAAAACTACAATGAGATATCATTTCACACCTATGAGAATGAGAATGACCACTATTAAAAAGACAGAGACCTACAAGTGCTGTAGAGGATGTGGAGAGATAGGAACACTCATTATCTCTTGGTGGGAATGTAGAATGCTACAGCCACTGTGGAGGACTGTTTGGCATTTCCTAAGCAAGTTGAATATAGACTTGCCATGTGACCTGCAATACCATTACTAGGTATATATCCAAAAGAACTGAGCAGTGACACAAACAGATATCTGCACACTTTTGTTCATAGTGGCATTATTCACAATTGCCAAAAGATGTAAACACCCCAGGTGTCCATCAACCGAAGAATGGATAAACAAATTGTGGTATATACGCATGATGGAATATTATGCAGCTGTAAGAAGATATGAAGTTGTAAAGCATATGACAACATGGACGAATCTGGAGGACATTATGTTGAGTGAAGCAAGTCAGACACAAAAGGACAAATAGTGTATAATTGCACTACTATGAACTATATTGTGTAATCTCATGGAGTTAATAACTTGAATATGGGTCGCTAGAAAATAGAATGAGGTTAGAGAATGGAAATCTGAGGGTTAACTTGTTCAGAATTGGTGAAAAGGATGTGTATTAATCTATGGAAATGAATAGAAAAGGTGAAAGCCCAACATAATGTCTGTAACTAGCAGTACTATTGTGTGGGTATGAAAAGGGCTTAAAGTGAAAGTCTAAGATCATGTATATTACTACAAGGAAAGATTAAAAAATATATAACATAGTGAAACCACATGTGAAATATGAATATGGGTAAAATTGCATATAAGATTGTGTTTCTTTGAAAATGAACAAATGTTTATTAATACTACAAGATGTTAATATCAGACAGAAAAACATGCTAAGTGAAATAAATCAGGCACAAAATATTACATATTGTATAATTCCAGTTATATAAAATGTAAATATAAATTAATTTATAAAGATGAAGTTAGATTAGTGGTTATGTAGGGCTGGGAAGGACTGCCTAAGGGGTGTGGAGTTTTTCTTTTTGGAGTAATTAAGTTGTTCCAAATTTTTTTTTGTGGTGTTGAATGCAAACATTGTGATTTTACTAAAAGCTATTAAGTATACTCTTTGGATAGATTATATGATATATGAAACTGCTTAATAAATAAATAACTGCTTAATAAATAAATAAATGTGCAAGAATAGTCAGGAATAGCAGCTATGTATAGCAGGGAAATATAGGGATCAAAAGGTGAAGAATTTTATTGTCAGTTTGTTTCTTCTTCTCCTCCTCCTCCTCCTTCCTCCTCCTTCTTTCTTCTTTCTTCTTTCTTCTTCTTCATTATTATTGAAATAATGAAAATATTCTAATGGTGATTGAGGTGATGAATGCACCACTGTGTTTATACCAAATACCATTGATTGTACACTTTGGGTGAACTGTATGCTTTATTAATATGTATAATATTGATTTGTTAAAATAATTTTTTTACATTTAAAATCTGTTTTTCTGATATTAGTATAGCTACTCCAGCTCTTCTTTGGTTACATTTTGTGTGGAATATCTTTTTCTAACCTTTCACTTTCAACCTGTGTCCTTACATCTGAGGTTAGTCTCTTGTAGATAGTATATAGATAGCTCATATTTTTTTTTACCCATTCTGTCAGTCTTCATCTTTTGATTGTGGAGTTCAACCCATCAACATTCAGTGTTATTACTGTAAAGGCATTATTTACTTTGTCCATTTTATCCTTTGGCTTTCCATTGTCATATTTTACTGTTGACTGTCTTTTTACCCTTTAATTTTCACTTCCCAGTAATCTTCATTTCTACACTCTTCTCCAAGTCTCTCACCCTTGTATTTTCCTTCCAGGCTGCAGCACTCCTTTTAGTATGTCTGTCTTGTAATTCTGGTCTTTTGTTAACATACTCTTTCAGTTTTTGTTTGTCTGTGAAGACTTTTCCTTCAATTCTTTGTAATCCTCATTTCTGAAGGACAGTTTTGCCGGATACAGAATTTTTGGCTGGCAGTTTTTTTTCTTTCAGTACATTAAATATATCATCATACCACTTCTCGCCTCCATGGTTTCTGATGAGAGGTTGGCGCTTGTCTTATTGAGTTTCCCTTGTATGTGCTGCTTTGCTTTTCTCTTGCTGCTTTCAGAATCCTGTCTTTAGCTCTGGTACTTGTCATTCTGAATAGTAGGTGTCTTGGAATAGGTCTATTCAGATTTATTCTGTTTGAGGTGCGTTGTCCTTCTTAGATATTGATATTTATGTCTTTCATATGAGTTGGGAAGTTTTCAGTCATTTTTTTCTTCAAATATTATTTCTGCTCCTTTTCCATTTCCTTCTGGGACACCAATAACACTTAGGTTTGTGTGTTTTGAATTGTCATTCAATTCCCTGATACTCTGTTCCATTTTTCCATTCTTTTCTCTTTCTGTTCTCCTGTCTTTTCAAGTTCAGATGTTCTGTCCTCAAAATCACTAATTCTGTCTTTGAGCAATTTAAATCTGTTGTGATATGCCTCTAGTGTATTTTTAATCTCATCCATTGTGTCTTTTATTCCCATAAGCTCTGTTACTTTTTTTTTAAGGCTTTCAAGTTGTTCTTTATGCTCACCCAGTGTCTTCTTAATATCTTTTATCTCTTTAGTCATATTTTCCTTCAATTCTTTGAATTGATTTAGGAGATTTTGTCATTATCATTGATTAGTTTCTTTTTTTTTTTTTTTTTTTAAGATTTTATTTATTTATTCATTTATCCCCCCCTTGCTGCTTATGCTCGCTGGGTCAGCTAACCACGCCATGCGGGTGGGCTTGCCTTCACCAGGAGGCCCCGGGAACCGAACCCGGGGCCTCCTATATGGTAAACGGGAGCCCTACTGATTGAGCCACAGCCGCTTCCCTGATTACTTTCTTAAATCCTTTATTTTATCAGGATATTTGGTTTGTTCCTTTGGCTGGGCCACCTCTTCCTGTTTCTTAGTGTGGCTTGTAATTTTTTGCTGATGTCCAGATATCTGAATATGCTGGTGAATTTACTCTGATGGTCAATTTCTCTCTCTTGCCTAGTTTTTTTTTTTTTTTTTTCCCCCACAGTTTTTCTTTGATTTTTGGATCAACTTATTCTGAGTGTTCAAAATTGGTCAGCTTAAGTTACCAAAATTGGGCCAGGGATTCACTAATGGGGCACAGATTTTCTTCCAGGGTTTGGGTCTAAAGAGAGGCCTAAAAGTAGGCCTTGCAGTTTCCTGGCTGGCCAGCAGATTGTGCTCATCAGCATTTCCATGGACGTGTTTCTTTCAACCTCAGTTTTCCTGGGTTTCTCGTTTGACCAGAGTCAAGATTCAAAGTAGGCTATGCTGGCCAAATTCACTGAAGAGAAACCACTTTCTGCCCTCCAACACACCCTCCCTCTTCCCTTTTAACAGCTGTTCCTCTCTCAGTTGGCTGCAGTGAGCCAGGGATTTTATCCAGGCTTAATATCTTTAGGGTGGAGGTGGGGGCCATTCCCAGCCATTGCAGGGGTTTAGTAACTCACGTTTGTTATTTTGGTTTCTTCTTCTCTCTGTCCCTCATTATTCTAGGGGTTGTACAGCACTGTCCTGGTCTGCTGACTCCCAAAACAGGTTCTTTGAACAGCTTTTGGCCCTTTCTCCATTGTTTGTGTGAGAAAGTTGAGCCCTGCCTCCCTATTCTGACACCTTCCTGGAACTCAAATTATCAGGATTTTTTATTTGTTCCTTTGGCTGGGCCATATCTTCCTGTTTCTTCTTATAGCTTGTAATTTTTTGCTTATGTCTAGGCATCTGATTATGTTGGTGAATTTACTTTCATAGTCATTTTCTCTCTCTTGCCTTGTGATTTTGTTTCATGGCTCTTCTTTGATTTTTGGTTCAGCTTATTTTAAATCTTTAAAATTTCCTGGCTTAAATTAATAAAAACAGGGCCATGAATCTACTAATGGAGTACAGACCAGACCCAAGGGTCCTGGGTCATGAGAGACTCCAAAGGGCTTTTTGTCTTCTTGCAATCTCCCGGCCTGCCAGCAGGCTGTACTGTTCAGCAAATCTTTCCATGCAGGTTTCTCTTTTAACCTCTACTTGCTGGCCTGGCTTGGGCTAAGGTTCAAAGTGGGCTTTGCTGGTCAAACTCATTGAAGAGAAACCACTCTTCACCCTCTGTTATACCCTTCCTCTTCACAGGGAGGAAGACCTCTGTTTCCCTCTCATTTGGCTGCACTGAGCCATGGGTTTTACCAAAGCTATTTACCTTGAGGGTGAGGGATGGGGCCATTCACAGCCATGGGGCCAAGTATCTCATGGTTTTCATTTCAGCCTCTTCATCTTTCTGTCCCTTTCCCTCCTGGACATCCCTGGAGTGATGAGGTCAGCACTCTCCTGGTCTTCAGATTCCCAAAGTACCTCCCTTGGACAGCTTTTTGCTCTTCTGCCATTGTTTTTGTAAGGGAGTTGAGCCCTACTGACTTATTCTAATACCATCTTCCTGGAAGTCCAGCACTAGAAGTGTTTTTTAATCTTTTATTTATTTAGGAAAAACTGTAATGATCCAACTTTGGTACATTTCAGAGTTTAATTAGTAACATTTTTGCGAACATTTTAATAAAGTTGCAAAAATTATTGCTCCTAATTCAAATATTAATAATCAATTAAAAGTTTGTTCCTACATGCAATAAACATAATTATCATGTTCAAAATCTAAGTTGCATTTCTTTTTGCCTCAAAATTTTTAGTCTCTCATTTAAAAAAAAATTATTGCAGCAAATTTAACATGGGATTGTAATCCATCTTTCTAGTTTTATATTCTTTTTAATTTCCCTTCCCTCATGAACCTGACCTCAAAGGCATATATTCTTGCCTCTGTCATATAATTCCTCTGAGTGTGATATACTTTTATCATCTCTGCTTGTCAAAGACCTACTCATGCTTTGAGTCCCAACTTACATTCCCTAATGCCATTTTCCCTTCTCCCCCATACAACTGAAATGATTTATTATTCTTATTCCAACATTTGCTCAAAATTTTTTTAACCATCTACTGTTTTGTCAAGCACCATTTCAGGTTCTGGAATTGCTATGGCTTGAGTGCAAGAGATTCCTGTTCATAGGAAATTTATAGTCAGGGGTGCTAAGGGATAGAGAGGGAAAAGAGAAGAGACAGATAAATACTTAGCTGTGTACATTGTGTTGTGTGCTTTGGTGGAGAAGTGCAAGGTGCTCTGGAGTACATTGATGATGTCCCTCACCCATGTTTTTTGTTTTGTTTTGCTTTGTTTGGGGTTGGGGATAGGAAGGTCATGGAAAGCTTCTTGAAGAAGTGATGTTTAAGTTGAGCCCTGCAGAGAGTGGAGAGGGAGTAGACAGAAATGTGTTCCAAAAGAAGGAACGGTGTGCATGAAGGCCCAGCAGCAAGCAAAATGCCAATGCTTTCAGGGGCAGAAAAGCAGTTGAGTACAACTGTAATAAAGCATGTAAGAAAGAAGAATAGCAAGAGATAAGAACAGAGAGGTAGCATGAAAGGCTATGTCAGCCATAGTAAGTTGTTTGGATCCAAAAGGCGGTGGGAAGCCATCAAAAAGTTTTACCTGAGGAAGTCTTTAGAGGCAAGGTGGAAAACAGATTGGAGGGCTGCTCAAGCTAGAGATGAGACCAGTTTGACGCTATTGTAGTAATCTCAGAAAAAGATGATTGTGGCTTAGATTAGGATGCAGTGGGGGTAGTGGATGGATTTGAGGGGTTTTTTGGAAGGTAGAATTCTCACAATTTAGTGACAGATTGACAAGAGAGCAGAGTAGGAGGATGAGGTTAAGGGAGAGGGAGGAAATAAGGTGATATCTAGCTTTCTTAGATAACTAAGGGTTGGTGCCATTCCCTGTGACAGGGAACAAAGTAGAGAGTGCTCTACTTAGAGTGAGCTCTGTTTTGAGCATTTTGAATTTAGGGTGCCCATGGCCATCTAAGTAAATTGTCCAGTAGACAGTATGGATATATATGGTCTGAAATTCAGCAGAGAGGTAAAAATATAGATTTAGGAATCATTAGTATATGTAGTAATTGAAATAATTCGAGTAGATGAAATTTCCTGGGAAAAGGATATAAGTTGAACAGAAAAGAGGGCTTAAAGCAGAAACCTAAGTAAAACCAGATTATAAGGAATGGTCAGAGGAAGAATAACCTACAATGGTGACTGGGAAGGAGAAACCAAGAGTTGTAGAAAAGTAAAAAAGGTATGATGTTATAGAAGCCAAAGATGGAGAATGTTTTAAGGAGGAGAGAATCAGCAGTGTTAGATCCTGCCAAAAGTTTAAGTACAATAAGGCTAAATTAGATCCATTGGACTTGGGGACAACGAGGTGGAAACAGTTTCATTTGGGTTGAAGGCCAAAGCAAGATTGCAGAGAATTGAGAAGTTGAGGAGCACTGAAGAAAAAGATGGGTAGGAGAATGCAAAGAGCCATAGGTGTTGTTGAGGTCAAGGGAGAAAGACGAGAGAGTCTTGAATATGTTTTAAGATTGATGGTAGAGAGAGAGGAATTGAAGATACAGGAGAGCAAGAGCAATGACCAGAAGGATTGGCAAAGAAAGTAGGAGGCAGTGTGGCCCTGGGCATGGGTACTGGGATGAGCCTTATAAAGGATGCAGGAACACATTATCCACTGTAGCAGGAGGAAAGAGTGGGTGTATGTGAAGGCAAGGTTGTTAGATTTATGATGAGATATGCATGTTCCTATGTGATGGCTTTGCTCTTTACCTTAAAGTAGTAAATGGAAGTTATTTGTTGGAAATATGAAACAGCTGGTAGAGTTGGAAGTTTTCAGACCAGTAAAGAAGGTCTGAAAGCTGATATGGAGAATAAGGGAGTTTACTAGGGAAATACAGTTGGTAGATATTGCTGAGGGTTCATGAGACTTTGACTGATGATAGTGTGACCTGAAAATTGTGTGACTTTTTGCCAGCAATGCTTTGCAATCTACATACAGAGTGAGATAGTCCAGACAGCTACAGGAGAGCTTTTGAAGTAGTGGACCATGGAATGTAAACTGTATAGAAATGCAAGTGAAGGCAAGAGGGGACTGATAGACAAGAAGTAGAAAGATCAAGGAGTTAATGGTTCTTCTAAGGTCAAAGAAGAGGTGTATTGGGTGTAGTTAGTGAAAGAACTGGAAAGATAAGGTTGTGGTCAAGAGTGGAATGTCTGAATTAATGGTATCATAGTGGGAACAGTTTTGGACGATGGTCTTGAAGGAGGGTGACTGAAGTGGAGTGGTGACCAAAGTCATTGAGGATGAGGTGGTCAGGGAACTGTTAAATTCAAATGGAAATCGACATAACACAGGATAGTGGTATGACTTGGGGTTCAAAAACAAACTAAGGTCAGGTGCACAAGGGACAGAGGGGGTAAAAGATGGAATAATCAGTTTGTATAAGCCTCAAAGAGAAAGGATTTTTGGAAAAGAAGAAACTCAGAAGGGGTAGGGAGTAGCCAAAAAGACTGACCCTGCCTCCCATCCATGAGGTAAATGGGATTTATAAGAATGAGGCATCTTCACTTGAAGAGACTTGATGTGGTAGTATAACATTTTGAACCTCACACATTTACCTATTCAGAAATTATTAAGCACCTACTTTGTGCCAGTTCCTTTTCTAGGTGTAGGAGATATAGCAATGAATGAGCAGTAAAGTCCCTATTCTTAAAATACTTTTGGATGAGAATATGTTCTCTAAAAGAGTTGAAACAAGGCAATGAGAGGAGAGGCAGAGGGCAAAATGAATGAGACTAGGCCTCTCCATCCTTAGATCAGGACGAGTGTCAGGCAGAGAGAATAGCAAGTGCAAAGGCTCTCAGCAGGGAAAGAGTTCAGTAATCTATTTCTTCCTTCTCATCCTGTAACTCTTTGTTCTTCTACAAGTCTTAATACCTCTACCTTTTATTATCATGTTTTCCCTTCTTCTATTATTGTAGCACACTTCTAGAGGATAGGGGCCCTGTCCTATTTATCTTTGTTACCCACAACTCTGAGAAAAATTTTTGATTGAATTAAGGTGAAAAAAGAAAAACTTCTAACAACATGAAATTTAGGATCTCCCAGCTTTATTGAACTATTCGTGAATTTGGTAGCATCCTACCGAGGAAATAGAGGGTATCTCCACTGAGAAGTAGAAAGGGCAGGATTATATAGACAGGCTTTCACAACCAGCAAGCAGTGTAAATGACTCTATTGGCTGCATCAAGATAATTATTCTTACTTGGCTAATGCCAAACCAGAGGGGCTGGGACACACAGGCTAAACTGGAGCTCATGGAATATGATTGGTTAGCCTTAGGTTTCAGATTCTGGGGGAGCCGAGCCCTAAAAAAAACAGGAACTAAGTAAAATTTTGGTTTGCTTATGTGGGGTTTAGCATGAGCAACCCCATATTGGGTCCACATGCATTATTTAATAGAGGCAAAACAATTTTATATTATAAACAACGGCAGTTAATTTAGCAATAGGAAATAATTGCTAACGAATTAGCTAGTTTGATGTTTTTACTTGTCAGCTGAACATCTGTGTATAAATTGGGCTATCCTTGCTTTATTATGGTAATGACAACCGACAGTAAAAACTAATGACCTTGAGCCAAATGGAAACCAGTTACCTCCTGAAAGCCTCCTTGTTCCTCAGATGTGGTCTCTAAGGCAAATTCAGCATATAAATTCACTACCTTCCCCCACCCCAGAATTTTCAGAAAATTTTGTAGGAATTTTGATTTAACATTTAGATACAGTAAAAAGGGTGGCTTTATTAATAAAGTGCTCATTGAGTGCCTGGTGTGTAAAACACTATAGAGGATCGAAAAGTGTAACACATGAAATGTTCCAATTTATTTATTGCAACATTGTCTATAATAGCAAATGATAGAAAACAATGTGTGTCCATCAGTACGGAACTGGTTAAATAAACAATAGTGTACCTATATCACAGAATACTATATAGCTATAAAAAAGAATACAATAAAACTCTCTATACACTACTGTGAAAAGATCTCCAGGATATATTTAAACAGGGAAAAAAAACACACAAGGCATTGACTTTGTGTAAGAAAGAGAGTAAATAAAATACTTACATAAAGACACTATAAAGGGATACACAAGAAACCAATAGTTTTTACCATTAGGATGGAAGATAATGGAGTAGGTAGGGACAGGGTGGGAGTAAGACTTCTTAATGTATCCTTTTTATAATGCTTTGATTTTTTTTACCAGTTCAAAAAATTAATGTTTATTAAAAATGAAATAATAATGCCTTAAAGTAAGGATTATGTGAAATAACCTGTGTGCTTGGAACATACTAAGTGCTCAATAAAGGGGCTTTTTGTATTATTCCTTTTATGAAGGACATCCCAACATCAACCATTGTTAGGACCCCTGTGACTAAATTTTGGAGGTATGCTTTATTACTAGAAGGGTTTAGGCACGTTCCCCATCACTAGCACCACCTGTGACCTAGTACAATTCTTTCCCCAGTCACGCTGAACCATTCAATCAATATAAATCAATAAATTGCATTCCCAAGCAGCTAAACTACCCAGGCATTGAATAGCTTAATAGTAAAGCACTTTTACCTTTCAACATGTTTTCCAAAAATTTTCATTTAGTCTTCTCCATAATCCTGTTTTGTATAGGGAAGATATATAGGACAAGGATATATATAATAATTCTGTAAGTTGTAAGACCTCATTCCTGGCCTTTGGAATGTAGAATATGGTTGTGAAGATAAGGTAAATGCATATCATATATACTGTAAAACATAGTAATATATGTAGTTAAGGGCAGATTCATATAATCCTGGCACTGCAGTGAGAGTGACTTGATGTAGTCAGATAAGTCTTCATTAGGAAAGTGGAAGTTTCAGAATTTATCTTCAAAAAATGTTCTTCCCTTCTACTTTCTCCCATCTCCTCTCTTAAGAGACTCTCATGAGTAGATATTTGAGGTTTTTTTTTTTTTCTTGTTGTCTTTCTTCCACAAGGCAGTTAGGCTAGTAAATGGCTGATGGTTCTTATTTCCTGAGGTCTGGCTCCCTGAGTGTCTTATTCAATACACTTTTGGTTATGAACCACAGGAATCAATTTGAGCTCCCTGGGCAAGGAAAGAGAATATGCTTTAATGATAAGGGGATCTCTGGAACCCATGGGTAGAGAGTGTGGTAATGCCTCACCGGGGACTGGAGCCACAGACTGGAAGGCTAGCCCCTTTCCCCTACTGGTGCCATGGCTTCTCTCTACACATCTGCTCCATTCTTCTCACCTGGAAGCAGGAATTTTTCAGCTTTTCTGAGCACATAATTTAAAATGTCTTCCCTATGCCTACCAAGTTTGTGTGTCATTTAAACCTATTTTTTAAATCCCCAAAGATAATCTGGTCAACCTAGTTTAAGTCAGATGTCCATCCATATCCATTCAGTCATGCTGGAGGAGGGATTGGGACCCTGCTAGAGCCTTACATCTGAGGGTAGTGGGGGTATCTCTCAGTGAAGCAGGGCTGGAAAAATGTGTGTATAATAAGTAAAACATGAAAGTACTCACGTTAGGAAAAAGCCTAAGAACCATGCTAAGAGATGAGAATAAATATAGTGAGAAGCATTGTCATGACAAGGAACAGTGACACATTTTTCTGATCTCTTTAGCCTTTGGATTCTGTTAATGGGCTTTGCACATATTGGTGGATTCTAGAAAAGGGACTGGAATGTACAGATGGAGTGGGAGGTTGCATATGTGGCATGATTTGAGGACTATTGGGGAGTCTTTCATGACCATCCTCCCAAAGCTTTTCAACCAGATGAATTGGTTAGAATCTCTGGGTTTGAGGCCCTGGCATTGAAATTTTTAAAAAGCTTTTCTCCTATTTAAGTTTTTTATGTGGATAGTCATTGATTTATTCAACAAATATTTTAAGCATTTTCTTTTTTTTTTTTTTTTTTTACTGGGAGGTCCCGGGGATCGAACCCGGGTCCCTCCATATGGGAGACGGACGCCCAACCAGTTGAGCCACATCCGACCCCCTTAAGCATTTTCTGTGCTAAGCTCTCTGCTCAATCACAGTGCTTTCTTGTAATGATGAGTGTATTAGTAAGCTAAAAGAGGTGTTGATGCAAAGTACTAGAAATCTGTTGACTTTTATAAAGGGTATTTATTTGGGATAAAAAGTTTACAGTTACAAGGCCCTAGACTTCAACTCAAGGTTAGATCCTCACCAAAGTCTGTTGCCACGTGTTGAAGCAAGATGGCAGGTGACATCTGTGAGTATTCAGCCTTCCTCTTTCCTCTTAAGACTCTGTGGGTCCAGCTTCTTCTGATCTCAGCTGTAGCCTGGAGAGCCTGTTTTTTTTTCTGGGCCTGCTCAGCTGCTCAGGCCTCTGGTCTCTTCAGCTGCAAATTATCAAGTGAATGGCTCCTCTCTCTTCCCAGGGCCTCTGCTGTGTCTATGGAGCTGTCTCTCTTCCTCTGTGTTCTTCTCCTGTGTTCTCCTTGAGTGAGTGTCCATTTATATAGCCCACCAAGGGGGTGGGGACTCAACTCTGAGTCGCCCTAATGATGTGGTCAAATCAAAGCTCTAATCGTAATATAATTTAATTAAAAATATCGTAGCTGAATCTAATATAATCAAAGGGTATAGAGGAATAGATTAGTTTATAAACATAATCTCTTTTTGGGGTTCATAAATAATCTCAAACTGCCACAATGAGTAAGTAAACATGGCCCCTAACAACATGGAGTTTCTAGTACAGTGAGGAGGGTGAAAACTAATCTTTAAGTGGCAAGGGCCATAAAAGATAAGTTTAAGATGCTGGGCAAGTATATAGACGTATACAACCTAGTGTGGTAAGACAGAGAAGGCTTCCTGGAGAAATATCATTCAAGTGGTCATGCTTAAATTTTTACTATTCTTGATACAGATCTGAACATTCCAATCTCTTTTTAGATAACCTAATTCATGTGGGTTTAAAAAATCTTTCTTTTTTTCTCTCTTTAAGGTGACTCATATTCTCAATGTTGCATATGGAGTTGAAAATGCTTTTCTCAGTGACTTTATATATAAGAGTATTTCTGTACTGGATCTGCCAGAAACCAATATCCTATCTTATTTTCCAGAATGTTTTGAATTTATTGAACAAGCAAAAATGAAGGTAAGTTTTGTTTCAATCCACAGTTCTTCAAAAGCTAAAATTTAAAATTATGGGTCTGTTACCCAATCTTTGTTCTTTATGGTAATGAATTTTTAAAGAACCAATTATGACATTTCCTCTCCAACAGTATTTTATTCATTTCCTACAATTATTTAGCTCTCCTATTGCTCTTTTTTCCAATGAGATATTTATTTTTAACATTAATTCAGTTGCACATCTTCCTTTCCCATACTAAGAAGTGTTAGGAGATAAAATTCTCCACTTACTGAATTTTCCTATGTAAATATGTGATTAGATTTCCATTGACATTTTATAACCAACTGCCTTCTGACCCATTTGCAAAATAAGCAAGTGGACTATGAGATAAAAACTGTTCTAGTTCTGTTAACATACGAGATTGTCTTCTCTTTAGGTGGCACCAGGAACTGAACCTGGGACCTTCTGGAGTGGGAGAGAGGCACTCAATCTCTTGAGCCGCCTCAGCTCCCTGGTCTGCTGCATCTCTTATTCTCTCTCCTCTGTGTCTCTTTTTGTTGCATCCTCTTGCTGTACCAAGCTGTCTGCATGGGCCAGCACTCCGTGCGGGCCAGCTCTCCACATGGGCCAGCTTGCTGCGTGGGCCAGCTTGCCTTTCATCAGGAGGCCCCAGGAATCGAACCCTGGACCTCCTGTATGGTAGATGGGAGCCCAATCTCTTGAGCCATATCCGCTTCCCCCTATGCATTTTTAATGATAGAACTTTAGGGTACTGTAAGTACTAAACTTGTATTGCTTTACTAAGGTTGTATAAAAATGCTGATCAGAAGCTGTCCATTGGTTCTCTGACTTTAGAATACCATTGGAGAATATAATGCTTAAATCATAGAATTGGATCCAAGTCAACACTTGGATAGTCAGGTTCCTAGGTTGGCTCTTATCAATAATTATAACTACACAGTGAATTATATATGTGAATGTGGTTTAAAGGGGGAAGTTTTAGGTTGTATATATGTTACAAGATTAAAAATTAAAAGATAAGACATAGGACTGTACAACACAGTGAACCCTAGTGCAAACGATGGACTATAGTTAATAGTACAATTATAAAAATGTTCTTTCATGAATTATAGCAAATGTACCACACAAATGCAAGGTGTTAATAATAGGGTGATATATGGGAAAATACACCCTAAACTATGGACCGTAGTGAATAGTACAATTTTAATATTCTTTCATCAATTGTAACAAAGATACCACACTAATGCAAAGTGTTAATAATAGGTATGTATGTGGGAATGCATTTTTTACAGGATTTTTCTATAAATCTACAACTTCTCTAATTTAAAAAAATTAAAATAAAAAAAGAAGTTGAAAAAAATTATAGCTTCCAGTGAAATAATCTTTAGTTAATATGTAATTTTTATAAAATTTATGTGAGATAAATAGATGCAAAGGAAGAAGTGCCTGCAATTTTCCTGGGGTATATAACAAATAATGACAGTCAGGACTAGAATCCAGTTTAATTTAATTCGGGTCTAATCGCTTCCCTTCTACATTCCCTGCCTCTTCTCTTTCTCCCTGTCCTCCTTCCTTCCTTCCAGTCAGTAGTATTAATTAGTGCCTTATGTGCCAAGCACATAAATTCTAGGTGCTTTCCTTCTAGATTACCTGGAAAATACAAAACTATTCAACTCTGCTGTTCATCAGTTTTATTCAATATCAAATATTTGGATGGAAGCAAAGGAAGAGGTGAAAATTCAAAGCCTAATATTAGCCTTTTTTGTCTTGTGAAAATTTTTGTAGGCTCTATCTTGCAACATTCCAGTAATAATGTTAAAAATAAATGATAAGGTTTCTGTATTAGCTGCCTCTCTAAGGAGATATAGAATATGCCTTAGATCAGGGGTTCTTAACCTTTTTTGTTCCACAGACCCCTTTGCCAGGCAGGTAAAAACCACAGACCCCTTATTAAGTCCACACTATACTGTGTATTATTTAATAAATATATCACACCCACACCAACATGTTGCCACAAGAATGCCCCCGCCCTCCCATGGCTCCCTTGTCTATTTGCTCATTGTTTTTTTTTCACTCATTGTCTGCTCATTGTTTTTGTTTTTTTGTTTGTTTGTTTGTTTTATTCCCCCCACACTCCACTTGCGCTCGCTGTCTGCTTTCTGTGTCCATTCGCTGTGCGTTCTTTTGTGTCTGCTTGTCTTCTCTTCTCGTCTTCTCTTTAGGAGGCACTGGGAACCGATCCTGAAACCTTCCGACGTGGGAGAGAGGCACTCAATTGCTTGAGCCACCTCAACTCCCTGGTTTGTTGTGTCTCTCATTGTCTTTTTCCTCTGTGTCTCTTTTTTGTTGCTGTTGCATCATCTTGTGTGCCAGCTCTCTGCACAGGCCACCTTTCAACGCGGGCCTGCTTGCCTTCACCAGGAGGCTCTGGGAATTGAACCCAGGACCTCCCATATAGTAGATGGGAGCCCAATCGCTGGAGCCACATCTGCTTCCCTGCTCATTGTTTTTGCTCATTGTCTGTTTGTTTCTTCTTTAGGAGGCACTGGGAGCTGAACCCAGTACCTCCCATGTGGGAGGTGGGCACCCAACTGCCTGAGCCACATCCGCTCCAAAAATAATGTTTTTTTGAATTTCAATTCAAGCTCGTAGCCCCTTTGTTAAAAATCCCTGCCTTAGATGATAAAAGTATTTACATCATCCATACTCATATTAATATTAGAAGATATGTATATATTGCAAGTGAAAATTGGACAGAGTAATATTAACTAGAAAGAAAATCAAGAAGTTGAGTATTCTAATAGACTGTGTTTTTAAAAATATATTTTTAAAGTTTAAAAGTCTGCCTTAATTGGGGCTAAAAGTTCATTAAAATGAGTCTTAGCTGGGTTCCCTAAAAAAACAGAGCCTGAGGCAAGGATTAAGAGCTGAATTCAAGAGGTGGAATTCCTAGACAGTGAGTGAGGGGAAAGGGAAGTGATTCAGGGAAGGCTGAGAAGCATTGCAAGGTGACATGTTTACTCTGCTGAGCACAATTTCATAACGAGCTGATGGGAAAACAGCCGTTCACTCATCAGGTACACCTGAATCTCCGGACAGGCAGTACAAAGAAACTGCACTTCACTACAGACTTT
The DNA here is from genome assembly GCA_026826555.1 of Tolypeutes matacus. Taxonomy (NCBI): domain Eukaryota; kingdom Metazoa; phylum Chordata; class Mammalia; order Cingulata; family Chlamyphoridae; genus Tolypeutes; species Tolypeutes matacus. The sequence continues at coordinate 55,631,803 of JAKSZT010053929.1, read as the reverse complement.
GGGAGGGAGGAAAGAGAATTTACCTGGCTGGAGAAGTTACCTGACTGGCTTTCTGTCAGCTCAGGCTTCCCATTGTCAGTTTTTGCCCATAGGGAGATAACTAACCCCACACTTCCAGGTTACAATATTCCACTCCTTTAGCAGCCACTTAGAAGCCAGATTCAATGCCCTGTGATGTAAATCTTCATCCAAATTCAGAAGCAGCGGGAGAAACAAGAACTCAGAGTGTGCCTGTCTACACAGTGGCTGCCACTGGGGAAGAGCTAGCTTATGGACCTGACAGAGTCAGTTCGACTTAGAGGCGGTGGCTAAGGTGGAGCAAACAGAGGGTCCACAAGATGATGGCACCAAGAGAATCTGGGTGCATAAGATATATCTGAAATAAGCTGTATTAGAATTCTACAAAATGTTCTATTTCTTAAGCCTTATGTGTTATACTGGGGTCCCAAACTCAGGCAATACTTCCTTGCCCAGAAAATGCTTTATTATTTAGATGAATATATGTTACATTTTAACAGTAGAATTCTTGAATTTTCTTCATTGATTTTCCTAGAAAAGGTCTCTTCATGACTTTGTCTATTATATATTCAAGTATTGTTCATTCTCAATTACTCAATGAATTGCTTATTTCAAAATTATCTTTCTAGGTCCCGGTTTGTTGTCTTTAACTCTATGTGTAGCTGTCAAATGGAATATCTTCCATTTCCCCATTTATTTCCTCATTTCCCTTCTGTACTAACAATATTTGGTTTGCTTTCTTGGCCCTTCTGCTATCTCTGCTTCATAAATCATTTTGTCAAGTTTATGTCTAAAGGGACAGAAATACACAGGCGAGGGAACTAGTGATGGTAACCTCTGTATCCTCAGGAGTTCTTTTAGGAACTAAAATTTACTTGGTCCCTCTTTTATGGGAAAAATGTTTTGTTTGTGGGGAGCAGATGCCGCTCAAGCGATCACGGGAGGTCCCGTGTTCGGTTCCCGGTGCCTCCTAAAGAAGACAAGCAAGACAGCGAGCTGACATGACAGGCACGTCGAGCTGACACAACAAGATGATGCAACAAGAGACACAAGGAGGAAAAACATAATGAAAGACTCAACAAAAGCAGGGGGCGGAGGTAGCTCAAACGATTGGGTACCTCCCTCCCACAGTGGAGGTCCCGGGTTTAGTTCCCAATGCCTCCTAAAAAGAGACCAGGATACAGCAAACAGACACAGCAAATGCCAACAACGAGGGGGTGGGGAGAAAAAAAGAAATAAAATCTTAAAAAAAAAAAAAGTTTTGTTAGTATATAAACGTGTACATGTTTACTTTATTTTATAAGATGTGATTTTTAAAACATGTAAGCAATCCATGTTTATTGTAGAAAAATTTGAAAATACAGAAAAATAAAAACTAAGACCATCCCTACTCCCACCACTTAGTTATAACCACTGTTAGCATTTTGATATTTTTCCCATATCTTTATTGTTTATTCATCTCACTTATTTGTATATATATATTAAATGTATATATATTTTAAATTAAACTTTGTCATATATAATTCACACTCTCTTGTTGCCTGATTTTTATACCGAATAATATAAAATACTTAATTTCTCATAGTATTCTGGTAATTGGAGATTCTATAATTTATATATTTAATTCCCTATTATGAGACATGTAAGTTGTTACATTTTTTTGTTCACTATAAGTAAATGTTCATTAGAGGAATATTATGAGTCTAAAATAAATAAGTTCACTAAGTTTTCAGATGTTTCTCCCAGTTTACTTCAAAACATGTTACTCTCTGCTGTTTTTAGTTGTCACGTTAATATTATCTTCTAGTATGGATAATTATGAGTGGACTGTTCTGAGCTGTGCTACGCAAAGTATATTCCAGTTTGCTACCAGTCCTCAGTGAGATAAGAAGCTTGCACATGAATAGAAATCAAGATATTGCTTCATTCATTAAGAGATTATGGCTATGAAAAACAAAACAATGTGAGCTGAGTAAAACAGTATTTTTAGTAACGTACTTGATTTTCATCCCATCACAAGCTCCTTATCTTGTCCTAGATTGTTATCAAGCAGCTTGCAGACCACATTATGCCTAGGTTCTTTTGGAAAATTATGTGTAAGGAAGAAGACCTGTACTTGGCTCAAACTATCAACAAATATTAATTTTTCTGGAAAGATGTGACAGATACACATTGCTATGCTCATGGAGCTTGCAATCTAGTTGCAAAGCTATTCATAGTAGCATAAGAACAAAGAAAACTATAAAATGGAAACAATACAATAAAATTACTATCCATCCATAGCAAAATAGTGACTTGAATTTTTTCCTCTCAAAAATTCAGAACAAAATTAACTGATTCACTTGGCAGACATTTACAGAATGCCTACTATGTGCCAGGCATTGCACTAAGTCCTTCGTATACAAAGGTGACTAAGACATTTCTCCTGCCTCATCTCACTCCAGCCAGGCTTCTTAGAACAGAAGCCAGAGTTAGCTGGACAAAGAAAAGGAGAAAAGGTCTTGGCAGAGGACAGCAGCAAGTGCAAAGGAGAAAATCGCTTTACAAATGATTTAATTGTAACTATTTTGAGGACTGAAAAGGGGATATAAAGCCAGTACTTTTCTGCAAATACTTTCAAGGATAATATTATACATAAAGAATAATAAGAAGGTAGAAAGTAGGTAAATTCAGAGGCCATAGAAAAGCAGCTGTTACATAAAGTTGTAAGAGAAAAGAAAATATTAGTTTTTAAACATTAGCTAAAATTGGATTCACCGTGTATAGGATGGAAAATAAGGCTAGTTTTATTCTCAAAGGCATATGTATGGATCATGGATCATAAAATAGAGATGATTACTATGTAGCTAGGAAATATTAAAAAAGACATAGAAGTGTAATTCTTTCTTACTACTGACTGCAAGCTCCTGAATTTTTTTTTTTTTTTTTTTTTTTAATACCGGGAGGTCCCGGGGATTGAACCCAGGTCCCTCCATATGGGAGACGGATGTCCAACCATTGGAGCCACATCTGTCCCCCACCTGAATTTGTTTTGAGTTTAAAAGTTCATTAATAGTTTTCATCAGTAACTGTAATATGGTTTTTTTTGTTTTTGTTTTTTTAAAGAGAGTACTGATTGAACCTGGGACTTTGTACATGGGAAGCAGGCACTCAACACCTGCTCCCCTGTAATATAGTTTTCAAATGTTGTAAGGCCCATAAAATAAAATCTTGCTACAAAATGAGAAAAGTAACACATATATAGTGAATATTTTTGTTTTGCTTTTTCTTGTACAGAAACGGTTAAAATTTGAAAATGAGTAATGAATATCTATACAAATAATTGAAATTGTCTTTATAGGAGAATTTTCAAAATATTACCTAATTTTTTTTGTTGATCATTTGGCTTTCTTCAAAAGAGACACACTTGCAAATTTTTTTATAACAGATCCATGAAAGGAATTTTGTGATAGATTTATTAATCTGAGATAACTGCCTTCCAAAAGTAAAATGAGCAGAATCATAGCCATAGTTTTGTTAATGTACGCATTGGGTAGTGGGTTTTCAATAGTACCGTTTTTGTTTTCCTTTCCCTGTTCCTACTTCTCCTTTGTGTTGTACCAAAGGAAGAATCAGGTAATGAAGTAACTAAAAGGTCTAATTCTGTGGGGTATGCTTATTATTCACTACATTTCATTTAGGCCATTAATATTTTAAAATCCTGAGATAGACCAGCCTCTATCAACACTGTTCCATCACATTTATCACATTCATTATTAATGCAATATGCCCCCATCATCAATGGTCTTGCACTGTGTCCCTTTTCACTTGTAAAGTATCATTTTCAAGTTACCTGAAACTTTTCAGTTATTAATCTCATCCTGGTTTCTCATTACCTTTTCCACTTTGCATTGTTATGAGCAATTTTTGTTATTTTACTACTTTATAGATTTAAATATTTTAAAATCTAGAACAAAATCTAGCCAAGAGCAGACAAATTTTTCTTTGCTGATCATTTTACATGTAGATTTTCAAGCCAGTGACACTAGTTTCTTTATAACACTATATATACCTGTAATGTCTCTGACTTTCCATTTAATTATGGTTTTATTTAATTTCCACATATATTCTCTATCATTTTTCTCTTATTTATATACATGTGGCCACTAAGTTACTAAGCTTTTATGTGTACTTTACTGCATATGAACTGCAGGTTACTAAAAAAAAATAGTTTCACAATTCCTAACACCTCATGAAAGCATTTAATCTTTAGGGAGAAAAAAGAGGGAGGTTGATTGATTGATTTTTTTTTTGTTGCTTGCAATGACGTATTTTGATAATTTAAGGAAATATTTGCTGAATATTTTTGTTTTAAAATTTTAAGAAATATGATTTTATGCAATTGGTTTAATAAACCTTTCTCAAATGAATAATGAAGATTTTTGTATAATTTTGTTACAGGATGGAGTGGTTCTTGTTCATTGTAATGCTGGAGTTTCCAGGGCTGCTGCAGTTGTAATTGGCTTCCTAATGAATTCTGAAGAAATCTCATTTAACAGTGCTTTTTCTTTGGTGAAAAATGCAAGGCCTTGCATATGTCCAAATGTTGGCTTCATGGAGCAGCTTCGTGCATATCAAGGGAGCAAAGAAAGCAGTAAGTGTGACAGAATACAGGAATTAGAAGGCGACAACCGTTCCTGAGCCTCATTATAGCAGATGAAGGACAACTGTAATTTCTGAACTGGTCTCTATAATAACCTTTTCCCTTTTTTGAAAAGTAGGCTAGTAAAAACTTCCTTTTCTTTTGAAAATGGAGGTCACTTTGATTATCCTGAGTTAGTGTGTAAATGAATTTTTAAATTATATTACTTTTCTTTGTATTATAATGAGTGATTAAATGTTTCTTTGAATTGATAATTACAATGTATTACCAATCACTGATTTCTGTAGAAGAAAAAAGTTTAGATTTAAAATCTGTGTTAGAGCATGGGAAGAATAAATTGGTTTATGAAGCATTTTGGTATTTTTCTATTCCAGCAACTTGTTTTCATAAAAGAAAAAACTTGAAATGCTACTTGATTTACTGTTTTAGAGGAGGTAAAATTTCTTTTCAAAGAATCTTTTCAAGATTAAGAATGAATAACTTAAACCTCCCAAAAGAGATAGAGAATCAGAAGATTTACACAATATTTAGAGTGGTTATAATATTCACAAAATCTTTAAATCCTCTTATGAAAACCTTTTCAGTTTTTAATTTAATTCCATCTCCTGTATCTCCCCTCTCCCTTATATTTAATATTTAAGTAGATGCTCTCTCTTACTTAATTTTGAGCTTATGGGTCTTTCATTAGGTGATATAGTCTTTTATTTTCTTTGCGAGATTTTTTTCCCTGGGTACCTTGCATCCTGCTTCTGGGTACCATGCCATAATTTTTGGTCTCCTTGGATCTGTGGGAAAATATTTTATTCTGCAGGATCATTTTTGTTTAGATGTGATTTGTTGAATCAAAGTGACTGGTTTTCTATTTCAGTACTCTTCTCTACCAGAGAACATTTTTTTTTAGAGAAAAAATAGTTGTGATTTTGTCAAAATTTAAAATAAGTTGTTTTGAGACCTAAAATCATTTACAATTCCATTTCTGGCCAGAGGTTTTGAAGTTGTTTGTTCATTTTTTTGCTTTCATTGTCTCCATATTGGCAAGACTGAACTCTGTACATTATAAGTTTGCTTAACTATAAGCTTTGAATTCTTCAAAAGAAAGGGTACTTTAAAAATTACAGAAACTGAAACATAGACTTTATTTAATACTTTTCAAGTAGGCTTTCACAACTTAGTACATTGCATTTAGATTTTATTTAAAAATATTCACCTTCCATACATACACATGATATAGAGCAAGTCTATTCCTATATATGTTGAAAAGTGCATAGTGAGCACATCTGTGCCTTTGAGAAGGCAGGCTTTCTTATGCTGTCATGAGTTAAGACTAGAAGTGATAAATCCAAATTATGTTTTTATCACTATATAATTTTTAATTTTAAAGATTATTCTAAAATAAACATATTAATAAAATCATTATCTTCTGTAACATCCCACTCAGAAGGTAGAAAACCATAAAACTTTTCCTTAAGAAAGGATGCAAATGGAATGTAATATTGTATTACTGCACTATATAGAATACAAACTGAAGACAAAGCAATTCAATTATTTCACTTTTTTTTTTTTATGAGATCATGTTTGCTAAAGAACTCTCACATTATATCCCAGAGCTATCTTGTTGAGATTTGCTGTCATGATGTAGGAGTGCTGAACCTTTACCACTTAGTGTAATGAATGTGAAGCCACCTTACACCCATCCTGTGGGATTGCTAAAAGGACAACCCCTCAGCATCAAACATCAATCTATTAGAGGAAACCATGTGTATCAGTCAGCCAAAGAGGTGCTGATGCAAATTACCAGGAATCTGTTGGCATTTATAAAGGGTATTTATTTGGGGTAGAAGCTTACAGTCACAAGGCCATAAAGCATAAGTTACATCCCTCACCAAAGTCTGTTGCGACATGTTTGAGCAAGATGGCTGCCGGTCTCTGCGAGGGTTCAGCCTTCCTCTTCTTCCTAAGGATCCTGGTCCCAGCTCCTTCTTTTCTCAGCTGTAGGCTAGCATAAGGCTTGTCTCTATTCCCAGGGCTCATCTCTTTCTGGGCTCAGCTGCTCTGGTCTCTTCACAAGGTCAGCTGTAGACTATAAGGCTCATCTCTCTCCCCAGGGCTGCAGGATCCTGTCTATTGAGCTGTCTCTTCCTCTGTGTTCTTCTGTGTATTTACTTTCCAGGGCTCCAGCATCAAAACTAAAACTATTCTCTGCCATGTAATTTTCTCTGTGAATCCCCACCCAGTGTCCTACTAACGTGGCCGAATCAAAGTCCTAATCATAATTTAATCAAGTAAAAATGAAACCTGTGAATTTAATACAATGTAATATGCCCAAAGGAACAGACCAGTTTACAAACACAATCCAATATCTGTTTTTAGAATTCATAATACCAAACTGCTACACCATGCACCTAAGTTTTTATTTTGTCAAAACCCTCCAACTGGACACTTCTAAAATAGCTAAAATATAATCAAGGTCATGTGGGCATATATGTACCCTATGCAAATGTTCACCTTCATAGCAGTAGAACCATGGGATAAGCAAGCACACAATCACATTTTAAAAAATCAAGAGTGAGAAGTAAACCTAACAGGGCTTTCACTCAATGGCAGAGACTCCTATTCTGGGTGGTAGACAGAAAATGACTGGCTAAAGACATAGGTTCACAGATTGGAATAATCTAGAATTTCATTCTCTGAGTATCTACCTTGAAGGAGTCATAGCTATTACATATTCTGACATACAGTTACACATTTTACACTAGTAGTTTCTTATACAAAGATTTTTAAAAATCTACCCCTAAAAAACACCCAAAACATATCGTATTTTTTTCCTTGATTAACAATTTTACTCCAATTATGGTTGATGAAATCAGGAGATTATCTACCCTGATGATCTGGAGAGGTTTTCTGGTTTCAAGATGCCCAGCTATGGAGCCATTAATTATTAAGCTCAAAGTAAACCCTGAATCGGATACAGCAATTTGTGAAACACCGATTTCAGATAACACATTGCTGAAAATATGAAAAATATGAGATTTAATTCTAAGAAGACTCACTCAGGTATTAAAATGGCACCCAGGTGATATTGCATTTATAAGACTGTTTTTACAAAATATAAATACAAGTATACTAGAGAGAAGGAAAAAGAATAGTAGCTATGTACGGTAGAGGAAGCATAGATTGAGAGGTGATGAGTATTGTTTGTTTGCTTTTTGTTTATTATTATTATTGGAATAATGAAAGTGCTTTAAGAATGATTGAAGTGATGAATACACAAATATGTGATTACACCAAATACCATTGATTATATACTTTGGATGAATTTATGCTTTATTAATATGTATCAATAAAATTGATTTGTTAAAAAAATGGCACCCAGGAAATGGTTTAATTTTCTATTAGTTTTCATCATATGGGTGAAAATAATCAGTCATCAGAGAACAGATTGGGAGGCTGTACAATTAGGCTACACTGAGGCAAATCTGCTCTTAGGCATCCACAGAAGGAAAATGACTTCTGGTGCCATGTGGCTTGAACATATGCCAGCAAAACAGTCTAATGTCCTTCAACCCCACTGTGTACCTGGGAAAAGAAAGTAAAAATACTTCCATAAGAAGTCAAGGTTACCAGGAGGTCCACTCTGGAAAGATGTCAAAATGTCATGGCGGAGTGGGTATAGCTCAGCAGTTGAGTGCCTGCTTTGCGTGTACGACGTCCCACGTTCAATACCCGCTACCTCATTTAAAAAAAGTCATGGAAAAGCTGTGAATTTTTCCAAAATTAATAAGCTGTTTATTTTAACAGCTTATTTTACTGGAGGAATCTGTCATGTACACACCACATACAAAAAAAAAGGGAACACACAAAGGTCATGCAGAAAAATCAGAGACATAATAGTGAAGAATATACTCAAAGTAGGCAAAAATATAGTTTATATGTTAAAAAGAAAAATATGCAAAATAACAACTATGAAATATCTTGACTTGCATGTAACTTAGGACTTACTTCATATTAACCAATCCAGTTGCTCTGATAACTCTCTATTAAAAGTTTTAGAATATCTATTTTTAAAAAACTAGCTATTTTAAAATCAGAACATTAAAGCCTACATATGTGCATCCATCTGCAAGCTATCCTGCTTGTTATCTTCATGGAGCCAAGATGCTAAACCTTTTAATGAAATGATTTTAAAAATCTCAAGTCACAGAGAAACAAAGAACATTTCAAGTTTTCTGAAGTACATTAATAAAAGTAATTTATATTAATGCAATTTGGATTTTCAGATATAAATACCATTCAAGAGTTGGTTGGCAAAACTTAAAAGCAGTAAGGTTTGGAGGACCCTTACAATAACGGCCATCAAATCATAATTTTACAAAGTAAAGTCATTCTCAGAATTGGGCCATAGTATATGGACTACCTTAACTTTTCTTAGTTTGAATCCTGTAATTTTACTCCAAAATTCTTTTAGGTACTTCAGGCTGACATATTGACTGTGCAGTCTATACTTTATAAGACAGCAGGTAACTCTAACACAGAAGATGCTATATAATGGGGCACAGGGGATGACTTCAGTGGTGCTATTCCATTTTTGTTTTTCCAGACTGTTGCTCTCAGCCCTACATTGAGGCCTCCTTGATTACCAGTTTGTAGAGTGTCTCCAACCATTACACAGTCGCCAAGCTGAACTCTGAGATCACAGCAGTAATAAAGTATGGAAGGTGCTGGTTTCTCCTCTTTCTGCACTCCACCTTCAACAAGGGCATCAAAATAGACTGACAGGCACAGTCCTCAGTCGTCTCCCTCTGGGTCTGTCTGTCTCCATTCGTTAACAGAAGTAAGCAGTGCTCCTTTCCAAGGTCAGTGAGCATGGCTTTGACTTCTGCTAGTGTCATATGCTGTAAGCTGTACATTTCCACGGGAAATAGCATTCTTCAGCCAGTTTCTGATTGTCTGCTCCACCCTTTGTTTCCTGGATCACTTCTTCCCAGTGTGAAGTCCTCAGGTCAGTAATGCACGTCTTGGAGAGATCAAAGCACTCACAGGTGAGTTTAACTTGAACTTTATCACAGATGATTTCAGCTTCTTTGTAATGGTATATTGATTGTAAGAGCTTTATCACCTACAACATGCCTTTCTAACTCGCCCTGGCCATGTGGATAAGCGTGTTGTCCAGGTCCAAGAAAATCGCCTGCCACCTGCTCAGCCCCATCCCACTGACTGCGCCATGCACCCTCCAAATTATGGTCGTTTTTTGTTTGTTTTGTTTTGTTTTTAGGTACCGGGGGCCAGGGATTGAACCCCAGACCTTGTATGTGGGAAGCCAGCACTCAACCACTGAGCCACATTGGCTTCCAGTTGGATTTTTATCATTTGTTTTGCTTGTTGTTTGTTTTTGTTTTTTTTTTCAGGAGGCACCGGGAATCAAACCAAGACCTCCCATGTGGCAGGCACTCAACTGCTTTAAGCCACATTTTCTCCCCCAAATTATGTTTTGAGATTGCTTATAGCCTGAGAAGATGCCATCACATGCAAAGCTATGAACTCTGCCGCTCTTGAGAAGCAACATAAATGTGGTCAGCCCATAGTGAGTTGAGTGAAGTAGATCGAGGCAGACAGATTCTTAAATATAAAACTGATAAATAATATCTTTATGGTCAGTATTACTGAGGGCTTGCTGGGTCAACCTTCTCCATTGACATTAAAGCATTCATTTAAATATACTTTTTCTTGCTGGATGTTGTTTAGTTTTCAGTCATTAAATGTTGTGAGATGAAACCCTGAATAGCACTTGTTCATAATGTTAGTATATTAGTTATGTCTATAGTATGTATGCTGAGTTTTATCTATAGTGATCTGGTTATGGTGCAAACACATATCTTCTACATCATCTACAGAGGTGCTTTGAGGATCACTTTCGTTTTGATCTCAAATGATACTAGTTTGCTTTACCTAAAATTGATCAATGAATGTAATCCAGTCTTTTAAAATAGTGGTAGTGTGTAAGTGTAAGGGTTAAGACTCAGGCAGTGGCCTGTGAGGATTAAGGCTCAGGCAGCGGCCCAACTGTTGAATCAGCTATTAGCTCACAAAGTCCTTAGCCTAGCACAAACAGTCTCTGGGCACAGCAGAAATGATTCTGGGGAGTTGCATTTTGTGCTCCTTCTGTGTAACATTTAAGTAATAACCGTAATGTATGAATAACCCTGCAAATAAAGAATGGCAGTACCTATATGTCTAGAAGAGACTGCGGCTGTGCCAGTATGAACAAATTTCCCTCTCCGCCTAAAGTCTTTTTTCCGCCTACCTCCTTCGTGAGCTCTTGAGTGCACAGTAAGGCAATGATAAGTCATATATATAGTATTTTTATTGTACTTCCCATGGACATAAGTCACTCTATTATACCTAGTTATTTTTAAAAAGGAAATTTATCACTGTGTTCCTCTATCTCATACATTTTGAATAAGAAAACAACAATATAGGTCAGCTTTGACGGACAGGAAAAATATTTTAAGGAACTTTTGCTTCCATTATTTTATTTTATTTTTATTTTTTTTAAGATTTATTTATTTCCATCCCCCCCCCCCCCCGCTGTTTTGCGCTTGCTGTCCTGGAACCTTCTGGAGTGGAGAGAGGCTGCCCAATCTCTTGCACCACCTCAGCTCCCTGATCTGCTGTGTCTCTCATTGTCTCCCTTCTGTGTCTCTTTTTGTTGCATCATCTTGCTGTGCCAGCTGTCCTGTGCAGGCCAGCTCTCCACTTGGGTCAGCTTGCTGTACAGGCCAGCTTGCTTTTTACCAGGAGGCCCTGGGAATTGAACCCTGGACCTCCTATATGGTAGGTGAGAGCCCAAACACTTAAGCCACATCCGCTTCCCTCCATTTATTTTATACAGATTTTTTAACCATTTTTCAAAGAGAAGGGAAATAAAAATATTTGTTTTGAAACATTGAAAAGAAATAATATAGAGCCTTTCCAGCAACCTGAAAAAGTGAATAGAACAAAGGCACCGGAGCATATGAAATTCTATTTATTTGAGCTTAATATTTTAAAAATATCTCCTAACTTATTTTTATGCTTTAATACAGGTATATGATTACATAGCATTTGAATTGAAAACCCGAGAAGTCTTTAGGTTTTGTTATACCCAAAAAATGTTTTTCTAGATACTTGGCAAAATTTCGACTAATATACTAATTCAAAGACAACGATTTCAGAGAAAACAGAATATAATATTTAAAGTCCTTATTGCAACTTCACTTTTTCTTCCATTCTTCCTTTTTGAAACTTGATTGAAATGTATGAATATAGCACTTGGAAATTTGTGTGTGTGTGACTTGGGTAACATAATTTGCTTCTGATTGATAATTTCTTTCTGATTGATAATTTCAGTAGTGGCAGGGAAACATGCTAAACTTGGCAACATGATTATGAGTGATTCAGCTTGTTCAAATGTGTATAAAAGGCCTCCCTCAAATGTAATTCTTAAATGTAGTAAATATAAATCAGAATATTGTCTTACAACCTTGCCCAGTAAGTTAACTCAATGAATTAATACTTTAAAAGCAGAATTAACACCTTTAAATGTGCCTTTAAAATAGTACATTTTATAATAAAGGAAATGCAACACAATGATCGATTTGGTTTTGTCAGGTGACTAAATATTTGATTTTCTACCCAATGGATCCTTAACATATTTAGTCACTGTGTAGTTATCTAGGAATTTAAACCATAAGGTCTTATAGTTTTATATTGTTTTTTTGTTGTTGTTGTTCGTTTGTTTGTTTTTTGAGATACTGGGTTCAGGGATTGAACCCTGCACCTCGTGTGTGGGAAGCCGGCACTCAACCACTGAGCCACATTGGCTCCCCTATATCGTTACATTACATACAATTGCAATTATAGTCAACTAATTTATGGTTTGTTTCCATTGGTATACTTTTTTTTTTTCCCCTGAGGTACTGGGGCCTGGGATTGAACCCTGGACTTTGTATTGGGAAGCTGATGCTCAACCACTGAGCCACATTGGCTCCCCTGTGTTGGTTTTTTTTTTTTTGTTTGCTTGTTTGTTTTCAGGAGGCACCGGGGACCAAACCTAGGACCTCCCATGTGGGAAGGAGGTGCTTAACTGCACAAGCCACATCTGTTCCCATTGGTATACTTTTAAAAAAATAACATAAACTTTTCTATTCAGGTCAAGTTTTTACTTATTTATTTTATATACATATTTATAATAAACCCTGTATTGTTTCTAGATGTTGATGGGCTATATTAAAAATAATAAATTTAATATTTCCCCCTGTAATATCTTTATTTTTTGGTGGCTATTAAAAAATACTTAACACTTTTTGGCTGTCAAAGTCTAGGTTAAAAATCTATGGACAAGGCACAGTGTACATTTTTGTAAGTCAATGGAGGTATGTTGTGCCAACCACTTCAAGAAATGAAAAGCAAAAGCAAGATCTTATAAGTCACTACTGTGGATAAATTGGCCCTGAAAATTCAGTGGAAAACCTAGTTCTTTAATTCAAGAGAAAATGCTGAATTAATCTCAGATTAAACTGTTGAATATTCTGAGTATATTGAGATTATTTGGACATAGTCTGGTGTATACCCCTCCCCTACATACATCGTTTTGCTTCTCTGACTTCATCGCCTTGACCTCATTGCAAAGCTGCCTCCCCTCTTGCTCCCTCTGTTTTCAACTGCATTGGCCTCTTTGCTTTTCCTTTTAAAGACTAATCAAGATTTCCTTCACCTGCTTTTTCCTCTACTTGCAACGTTGTTCCCTAGAGACAGTGGATCTTTGCTAAAATGTTTCCTTCTTAGTAAAGCCTTTCCTGACCACCCTATTTAAAGTTTCCCCCACCCCTAACACTTCTATCTTCCTTTCCAGTTTTATTTTCTGTATAGCCATAATTATCATCAGCATACAAAATATTTTACTCATTTAGTATATTGTTTTCCCCATCAAAAATTAGGCTCTTCATGAGGGTAGAGATTTTTGCTAGGTTGTTTACCTACAGCAGTGTGTGGCCTATAGTAGACATTCAAAAAGGCTTGTCAGAAGGGAGGGAGGGAGGAAGGGGAAAAGGTGATGTATGCTGTTATGACAACTTAATAACAACCACTGCAAATCACAGTTCAAGCTCTGGCAGATAACCCACATTGTGCATCTGTGGTCATTGTTTGACAGTGCACGAAGGTGTCAGCTTGGAATGAAAAGGCTACAACAGGATCCACACAGGACCCTAAGCAGCTGCAAATATGAGTACCCTTCAAAAAGTAGAGGAGTCTACCATAATTATTTAGAAATTAAAAAGCTGTTCAAATGATCAGTAACAGTACTCAGTATATAGCTTTTTGCTTTCATTCAAGATACAAAAGAACAATGGCCTAAGTACTAGTTACCCATTTATTGCCCCTCCGCTCCAAATTCACTCTCATTGCCTGCTCTGAAGAAAGGGAGATGGGCCCTTTAAATAATTTTTCTTTGACAGCTGGCATGATGTTGCGCTTTGTCAGTAAAGGGTACTGGGTTGGAGAGACCTTTCAGAAGGAAGGGCCTTTTTTAAAAATCTGGTTCTGGTGTGCTCTCTTGGCAGGATCCTGGAGTGTAGGGCCTTCTTTGGGGCCAGGAACCTCAGCACTCACAGCTTCTCTACTGTCTGGTTCCTGGAGTGCAGAAAGCTCCCTTGGCACATGGCAACTGCAGGGTAGGGTGTCCGCAGTGCCCAGTGGCCAGCGGCTTCCCACAGCAATCCCTGGGGTGGTTTTGTAGCAGAGCATCTCTGGTGAGGAACTCTCCTGTCAACACCTTTGCCTGGCACACTAAAGAGTGGAAATTGAATATAGACTTGCCACGTGACCCTGCAATACCACTACTGGGTATATACCCAGAAGAACTGAGAGCAGTGACAAGAACAGACATCTGCACACCGATGTTCATAGCCACATTATTCACCATTGCCAAAAGTTGGAAACAACCCAGGTGTCCATCAACAGATGAATGGATAAACAAACTGTGGTCTATTCACACGATGGAATATTATGCAGCTGTAAGAAGAAATGAAGTCATAAAGCATACGACAACATGGATGAACCTGGAGGACATTATGTTGAGTGAAGCAAGCCAGACACAAAAGTATGAATGTGTTACTATGAACCAAATATATTGTGTAATATATTGTTTGATTTAAAAAAAAAAGTATATGTATCCATTAGATTTAATTGAGAAATGTATATATTTATTCATCTGTGTTTACTTTTTAGTTTTTAATTGTTTATATTTTCAATTATTAAATGTACAAAATAAAGTTAAAAAAAAACGTATAGGGGAGAAAGATATGGACTATAGTTAGTAATACTTTGACGATGCTCTTTCATGATTTGTTAACAAATGTTTCAAAACAATGCAGAGTGTTTGTTGGGGGGTGATGTTTGGGAACCCTGTATGATGTTATGCATGTTTGTTTTGTAAGATCACGATGTTTACTGAACACTTATAGTTTATGTATGTTCATGTATGAATAATATACTTCAATAAGTTGTTTAAAAAAAAAAAAGAAGCAAAATACAAGCATATTCAGCAAAAACAACAAGCGCAACAATAGTAATTACTGGAGGAAGGAGTCCTTCCAAGAGAAGTATGGACATGCCACACAGACCCCCTAAGGGTGCCTGTCCTGTCTCCTTAGTTTATACAAATAATTCAGTACCCTCATTCCAACTTAACATATTTCCCTAATTTAGAGTTCCCACAGACTACTTTGTTGGTCACAAAATAGTCCATTTTGACTGCTGTCACGATCCTAACATATACTGCTTCTATCTCATTTTGGAATTCCAAATTCTAATTCTAATTCTAATTCTTTTGTCTCTTCATCTCAACAAAGAACTTAAACAGCATTTTAAGTTCTCTCCATTGCAACTTTTCTGTATATCTAAAATTATTCTCAAATAGAAAATTCATCCTCGGGCTTTGCTTTTAGGATACTCAGGCTAGGACATATCCACTAAAAGAAAAATTTTAAAAAGAGGTCACATATCACATGGTATATAGCCTGTTGGGAATTGAATCATGTCCCCTACCAGACCTTTTCAAGTCTGGTTCTGTGGATGTGAACTCATTTGTGAATAGGATCTTTAAAGATTCTATTAATATGAGGCCAAACTGAATCAGTGATGGCCTTAATCCTATATGTATGGAGTCCTTATAAGCAAAGGAAATTTGGACATGAAAGTAGAAACCCCAGTAGGAGACCAAAGAAGACAGATCACCATGTGACAGAAGCACGCAAGCCACAATCAGAAAACCATAGACTTCCGAGAAAGCACGGCCTGCCAATACCTGGATTTCAGACTTCTAGCCTCTGAACTATGAGACAATCAATTCCTGTTGTTTAAGACAACCAGCCTGCAGTATTTCTCATGACAGTCCTGGCAAACTAAAACATAGCCAGAGCCAGGTTTAGAGAGAATTTTTTAGTTTTAATTGCATAAATTAGAAAAAATAAATGCTGATAATCAGTGGTGTAAGGATATACCACTAAAAATTAGGGTGGGGGAGCAGCAATTAAATCCAAAGGAAGAAGTAAAGATGATGGGAGAAAATTACAAAGATCAAAGTGGCTATTAATTAAAATGAAAAGGGTGGCCCAGCACCCTTGCCTGGTGGTTGATGCTCTGTGCCAGCTACAACAAGGGATTTCAGGTCACCTGTCTAGCAGCCAGAGAGAAGTGTATCACCTGCTTGGAAAATCCCCAAACATCAACACAGTCTGTGAAGTCCAGCAAACCTCCTAGTGATGCTTCTTAAGGACCAATAGTCTCTGCCCTGCTTTCCCTTCTCTCCAGCTCCTAGAACTGACTTCTGTTCATGGCAGCCTGTCAGCAAAATTTGATTAGATTTTATTGAACTATTCAGGAAATATTAATAGTGGGGGGAGACTATACACCTAGTTCACCTCCTGCCAACACTCACGGATAGTCTTCACTGTGGCCCAACATTTGCTGCCAGTTTGTGGGTTCCAGAAGAAACATAGAGCTAGTTGGTATGTTCTGGGTTTGGTTTGGAAGACAAAAAAGCTTAATGGTTACAGAATTTCTGTTTGCAGTGATGGAAAAGTTCTGGGAGTAGATGATGGTGATGGCAGCACAAGATTGTGAATGTATTTAACACCATTGAATTGTGTACATGTACTTGAAAGTGTTTAAAATAGGAAATGTTATGTTGTAATATGCTACCACAATAATTTTTTAAATGTGTGTTTTCATAAGTCATCTTTATCTCCCTAGAAGGAACAACTATTCCATCTTGTCATCATTGCTTAGTTTTGCGTGTTGTTGAACTTCAGAAAAATTGAATCATAATTCATGAGCTCTTTTGTATCTGACTTCTTTTACCCACATTTTACTGGTCAGATTCATTCACGTTAAGTGGAACTTTATTTTTTGTTTGTTTATTTTAGAGATGTTGTGGGTTTACAGAATTATCATGAATAAAATACAGGATTCACATATTAAAAAAAAAAAAAGATTGGGGAGTGGGTGTAGCTCAGTGGTTGAGCACCTGCTTCACATGTACGAGGTCCTGGGTTCAATCCCTGGTACCTCCTAAAAGAATAAAAAAAATGCAGAAAATATTTAAAAATTTTAAACAAGGTAATGTAAATTAATCCTTTAGCATATTGTTTGGCACATATTTCTCAATAAGAATTACTTATTATTATTATAATATAGTAGTTACTGAGGTTGGATCATGTTGAAAGCCTCATCTGTTACAACTTCTACCCTCAGAAATGACTGAAAAAGTATATAAATGCATATGTAATTCCTCAAGAACACAAGAAAGAAGGAAACAATGTCATCAGTGGAGTAGAAGATTTGAAAATTTTCTGATAGTATATGGGATTAGATAATGAGAAGCCCAGGTCAAATAATATATAATTAGGACTGTGGAGGAGGAATCATTCCAGAATTGCTGTAAGCTCAGTGAATATGGGTAGCTATTAGAAGGGTGGGAGGGAGAACTGGGCCTGGGGCAATTATTACAGTGATATACGGGGGGTAGGGAGATTCATTTGGCCAGCTCGTCCCCACTCTTGCTAAAGAACAAACAGGAGATGCCTGGAACCGCTGGGTATTTCAGCTAGTGAGGCAGATAGCTACAGAGCAATGGGGAGTTCCTCTCCACCCCCACAAAAAATCAAGCTCCTAAAATGCCCCTATGGAAATTAGAGTAATTCACACAGTGCAATTTTGAAGCAATACTGACAGATCAGTGGCACAGAGTGGAGTACAGAATGGATCTAAAAGTATGTGACTAGGACTTCTCTTGTTCTGGCACTAATAACGTTGCCCTAGAGCTCAGGAATGAAGTTCTCTAGCTATAGAGTTTATATCCTTAGAATATATTAAGTACTTATGTGGATCTCAAGACCCTTTTTTTTCAGTAACAACTAATATATTCTACAAGTATTATTAATTACAGAGAACAGATGACTTCATAAAAATTTGCCTGAAGAAGTAAATTATCTTTTCAGTGGAGTTAAGAAAATGGGAAATCACTGGAATTCAATTTGGTAGTCTTTCTCCTTTCAGCAAGGATGGACAGCTATGGATCTTGCTCACAAATACCACAAGCTGACTAAATGCTACACGTATGCAGCTCCTTGGCACTGCAAAATTGAACTAGCTGAGACTCAATTCCTGTCAGACCAATGATTGATTTACCCTTTGCAGTTATTTGGTTGAGGAAACTAGAGCAAATCAGGAGTCAAGTTGTTCTCTTTTATTAGCTATTAACTGATACCATCTGCTCTATTCAATAGATCTACACTTGAATTATATGAAAATATGCTTTATAAAATTGGAAGTGCTATACTAATATCTGCTTACTCTGAATTGGTCAGGAAAGGTCTTTTAGTCATTCTGGAATTTTCTCAGAGACTCAGCTTATTCTCTGCTTTTGCAAATTGTGTGTTCACAGTACAGGATATACTAGTTCTCTCCAAGACTATAGCACAGGGTAATGAGTCTTCCCTAGTCTAGAGCATAGAGTATACTAGTCTTCAGCTAATCCTTAAATTATTTTTATTTTAAATAATAAAATGTTAAATTGTATTGTATAATACCTATGTTGCAGGTATTCCAAACAAAAATAAGTTTCTTGTTATTAGTGTTAGAGTTTTAGTTTCCCTTGTAATATAGCCTAATACATACCTAACTTTGTGGTGTTTACAATCTAGTAGGAGCAATGTATATTAATGCAAACTGTGACCTTACCTGATTTTTGAGTGACATTTGTGCTCAGTTCTAAAAAATAAGTAGGTATTCACTAAGTGTGATGATTAATTTCATGTGTCAACTTGGCTAGGTTATGGTATCCAGCTGTTTAGTCAAGCACTGGCCTGCTTGTTACTGTGAAGGCATTTCATAGGTGGGGTTTGAATTATAATCTGTTGATTTTACCTCAGCAATATGGGGAATCCCCTAATCCAATGAGTTCAAGAAATAAAAAGCTAAAACTGAGGGTTTTAGAGGTCAGAATAAGAATTTCTGCCTCACCATCAGCATTGACTCTTGCTCGAATTTTCAGCCAGCCAGGTTTCCCTGGGAGACTTCAAATTTCAACATCACCTTTATCAGAATATTCAGCTTGTAGCCTGCCCTATGGAATTCAGACTTGCCAACCCCGATGGTCATGTGAGCCAACTCCTTATAATAAATCATATATAATATGGATGTATATCTTATATAGATGCATATGAGATATATAGTACAGATCATATATATAGGTATGTGACAGTTTGAAACTGGGTGGATCCCAGAAAACCCTGTTCTTAAAGCTAATCTACTGCTATGCATGTAAACCTATTGTAGGAAGGATCTTTTGATTAAATTACTTCAGTTAAGGGCCTTTGATTAGATTGCATGACCCAGGGTGGGTCTTAGTCCTCTTACTGGAGTCTTTTATAAATTGAGGAATAAAAAAATCCACAGATACAGGAGGAAAAAAAAGCGGCAGAGACAGAGAAAAGAAGTTGCAATCAATGAACGCTGGAAAGAGAAAAGCCACAGACAGAACAGTGCAAAGCTGAAGCAATGAGGCCTGGACAGGAGACTAGTGGACTGTGCCATTGTGCCTGGCTGCCCATAGCTGAGCTTGGGGAGGAAGTGAGTCTGGAGGAGAAGGCAGAGACCAGCACTGCTGCCATTGTGCCTTGCCACATGGCAGGAATCCAGGATCACCAGCAGCCAACCTTTGGAGAGAAAGCTTCACTTGACGCCTTGATTTGGATGTTTTTTCCCAGCCTTAGAACTGTAAGTTTTCAACCTAATAAATTCCCATTATAAAAGCTAACCCGGGAAGCGGCTGTGGCTTAAGCAACTGAGCTCCTGTTTACCATATGGAGGACCTAGGTTCGATCTCTGGGACCTCCTGGTAAAAAAAAGAAAAAAGGTGTCCCAGATCTGCATGGAGTGGAGAGGCACAGGCCCCCTCCTGGTGAAGTGATGCACCAAAAAGACAATGACACAACCAGATAGGAAAAAAAAAAAAAAGCTAACCCATTTCTGATATATTGCATTGGCAGCCTTTAGCAAACTAAAACAATGTATATGTGTATGTATATCTTACATATATGAGATGTGTAGTACAGATTATATACGTATATATATATATATGTATCTATATATTTATATATCCTATTGATTCTGTTTCTCTGGGGAACCCTGACTAAAATGCTAAGTGAGGGGAAGTGGGTGGCTGGAGGGCTTCCAGAACCAAGGGAAGAACACATGTAAGGCCCCAGGGGTGGGGAGGAACACACTGGAGTAATGGAAAAAAGGGCTGAGCAGCTGGAGAGAAAGGAGGCGATAGAAGGTATCAGACAAGCCTGGACTTT
Organism: Tolypeutes matacus; assembly: GCA_026826555.1. Classification (NCBI taxonomy): domain Eukaryota; kingdom Metazoa; phylum Chordata; class Mammalia; order Cingulata; family Chlamyphoridae; genus Tolypeutes; species Tolypeutes matacus. Next base: position 55,611,241 of record JAKSZT010053929.1, on the reverse strand, counting down.
TAAGTAAGCGTGGACCCAATAAAGCGCAGGCTTGCAGCAATTTTAGGACTTTGGTTTTTTAGAGCAGTGGAAGCAAATGAAAGGTGTTAAGCAGGAGAGCAATTTTCTCAGAATTTCATTTTTAAAAGATCACTCTAGCTGCACTGTGGAGAGTAGATTAGGGAGGGTAAGCAACAGCAATGAAGAAGAAAAGTCCAGGTCTCAGATAATGAATCTGGGATTTCATTAAAGCAATAAAACTGGAAAGAAACAGATGTGTTTGAGAGGTACTTAGGAGGTAAAATTCACAAGACTTGGCTTGGTATTGGTGTTGAAAAGAGAGGTTTTCAAGACCATTCCTACATTTCAGTCCTTAATTACTAGACAGCTTGTGGTGCTAATCTCTGAGATAAATATTTACTCATGTTTTACAGAAAAGATATTAAGTTAGGTTTTATATATTTGATTTTGAGGTGCCTTTGAGATATCCAGGTAAAGATGTCAAGTAGGCAATTAGATATATAAATTTGGATCTCAGAGAATGATCTAGGCTTGTGGTATGAAATGAGAGTAAATGCAGGCCATAGGCATGAATAACATTATATAGGAAAAGAGTTTAGAATAAGACCAGACCATAAAATAAAGGTTTGGGGCACAACAACCCACTTAAAGGCTAGAGGAAAATGGAGCCACAAAAAGAGATGTGGACATATGGTCAAAGAGGTGATAGAGAAAACAAGAAAGTGCAATGTTAAAGAAACTAAGGAGATTCACACTGATGTTCATGGCAGCATTATTCGCAATTTCCAAAAGATGGAAGCAATCCAAGTGTTGATCAACCAATGAATGGATAAACAAAATGTGGTATATACATACAATGAAATATTATTCATCCACAGAAAGGAATGATACATGCTACAACGTGGATGAACCTTGAAAACATCATGCTGAGTGAAATAAGCCAGACACAAAAGGACAGATATTGCATGATTTCTCTTATATGAAATACTTATAATAAGCAAATACATGGAAACAGAAAGCAGAAAGGTGGTTACTAGGGAGGATAGTAAAATCACATGTGAAATATGAATATGGGTAATACTGCATATATAAGACTGTTTTTCTTTGAAATTGAACAAATGTATGTTAATGCTACAAGATGTTAATATCAGACAAAAAAACATTATGCTAAGTGAAAGAAATTAGACACAAAGTATTACATATTGTATGATTCCAGTTATATAAAATGTAAATATAAATCAATTTATAAAGTTGAAGTTAGATTAGTGGTTATGTAGAGCTGGGAAGGACTGCTAAGGGGTGTGGAGCTATTCTTTTTGGAGTAATGAAATGGTTTTAAAATTTTTTGTGGTGATGAATGTACAACAGTGTGATTATACTTAAAGCCACTGATTATTCACTTTGGATAGATGGTATAGTATATGAATATATCTCAGTAAAACTGCTTAATAAATAATTGTGCAAGAATAGCCAGAAATGGCAGCTATATACAGCAGGAGAAGCACAGAGAGATTGAGGGGTGAAGAATTTTCTTGTTAGTTTGTTTTTTGTAATTTTTATTATTATGGAAATAATGAAAATGCTCTAATGATGACTGAGGTGATGAATGCACAACTATGAGATTATACCAAATACCATTGATTGTACACTTTGGATGAACTGTATGCTTTATTAATATGTATCAATAAAATTGATTTGTTAATTTTATGTAAGTTCACAACTTCTCCAATTAAAAAAAAAAAAAGACACTACACCTGCTGGCTTTGAAGATGCAGGAAGGGGTCACAAATCAAGGTGCACAAATGGCCTCTAGAAGCTAGAAAAGGCAAGGAAACAAGACTCTCCCTTGGAGCCACCAGAAGAAACCACTCCTGTGGACACTTTGATTTCATCTCCTTAAGGTTCACTTAGGTCTTCTGGCCTCCAGAAATGCAGGAGAATATATATGGGTTGTTTTAAGTCATAAGTATGTGGCAATTTGTTACAGCATCCATAGGAAACTAATACTCTGGGTCAAAGAATAGGAATAATTTTAAAAATTTAATAGAACTTGACAAATTATCCTCACAGCTTTGAAAATGCCATCTTCCCCTACCCATGACAGCACTGGATTTTCACCAGTTTTTATATTTATCAACCAGTTCTGCAAACAAATTCTGCCTCCTTCTCTAGAATGGAAAGATTGCTTTGCGTGTTAGGCATTTTATAGGGCATATAAAAAAGACAATTCAAACTGTAAGTGGTTTTAATATTTGATTTGTGGGAACCTGCTATTTAATGCTGGAATTCTTACGCCTCATTCCAATTACAATACTCTTCCTGGATTTAGGATTTTAGGAAGTCCCAAATAAAATAAGGAAGAAGGACTGGTGGGGATTTTGGGAAGAATGAGCATGGTGCAGACCAGAGAGCATCCCAGAATATATACATGTAGTACAACTTTCTTATAAAGCTAGTAAATGAGCAAAACATAAGAGTTTTAGATACACACACACACCTGTGTATATAAAGTCCCTATTGCCATATATATAACGTGTGTGTGTGTGTGTGTGTGTGTAAAATATATGTGAAAACACACTAAAGAAAAGCACCGACGTGGGGGGAGGAAAGGGGTGGCAGGGGATGGACTTGGCAGGAACACACATTCCGCGGTGCGGTGGAATCACCGATATTTAATATTATCCCTCCATTTTACGCATTTATACATACGTTAGTCAACCACATTCTTTTGTACGCATTAACATGTAATAAAACATTGTATATGATTTATGTTTTAATGTGTTTATGTGATAAAAGAAAACAACCAGAAGGGCATAGAAACGGTAGAAAATATGCTTTGAAAATGAAGTCTCACGCATGAAGCCCAGAAAACGACAACAGAAGGAGATACAAACTGTTTCATGAAACCAACTGTTCCAGGTGTTACTTGGAAAGGCTAATAGGTGACAGCACTGGGTAAACGCAGGTTAATTATGAAACAGTGAAAAAGAGAACTTGTGCTTCTATAAAACTCAAGTATCGGCAAATCAGGAAGCTCATACGTGAGAAAAGTCTTTTCAGAACTGGTTTCTGAGATAGCTCACCTTCGTGTAACAGACCTGGGAGAGGTTGAGGCTGCGCAAAGACATTGCCCTGTTCCAAAATGGCTATCCGAGTTCCAACAACTTAAATGTTACAGCGCATGTCCGGAAGTTGCGGCACCCCATAAGGTAGCGCGCCCCTACCCGTGGGGAGAGTTTCCGCCATTTTTGAAAATCGTGAAGGTCCTAAATTAAGTGTAGTTGCCACCGAGATGGCAGCCTTTGCCGTGGAAGCCCAGGCACCCACACTTGGTGAGTAAAAGTGTTTTTCCTCGCTAGCTCTGCGAGCCATGCCTCAAGTCTGGAAGCGGGCAAGCAAGACTGTAAGGGGTAGTCGTCAGGCTCTTGTCTGCTGGTCTCAGTCGTGAAAAGGGAGGGAGTCCCTGGGTTACCCCACATTCTCTCTCCCTGCGGGAGACAGCGTTATCCCCCTGCTGTCAAGGTGGCTTTGAGAAGCTGCCCGCCCTGGAGAGGGTGGAGAAATGGCTGTAGGATGGTGACTGTGCTGGATTTTGTGTTCCACACGCCGGCCGTGCCGGACTGGCCCATTCCTGAATTTCTACTGGAGATCGAGAGGCGTGGTGGGTTCCTGGATCCCGGGAAGCGTCGGTGTGGAGGAAATTACCCTACACACGTGGGTGGGCGGTGCCCTGCAGTGTGTGGTTGCCGTCGACCGTTCCTTGTCACCTAGGCTTCTATTTCCTGTTTTGATTCTGTCCCTCTCCTGTTTAATTTGAGGACTCTACCGGGCTTTGCAAAAAGGGAGTCTGTTGTTAGTGGAAATTTGAGTCGTACGACATTTAATCAATCAGGTGATAGTAATCATTGAAATATTGACCTGGAGTTCCCATGGTTTTCCCCGCCTTTCTCTTGGGAAAGTTTTGACTTGGTATTGTAGGTCTTTTCCTCTAATCAGACACGATATGAATTTTCTAATTCATCTTCATTATTTGTTGGGGAACCTTGTGGAAATGTGTCGTCGTTGGAAAAATTTTTACCAAGTTAGCAGGATGTCTGTCTGCTGAGGTTTGTGACATGTGAGAACCGTCAAGAATTTTAGAACGGGAAACAGTCTAATATAGAGACTTACTTGGAAATTAGGCTGTAACTTTCTTAGTTTAGAAAAGAGCAAGTTTTTAGATTTAATGAGCATGTAATCCTTGCTATAACTTTTATGCAAAATCCATTTCTTTTGAGAATAGGGTTACATGAACTATTTTAATATTAGTCTCATTATAAACAAAATGCATAATGTCAATAATGCTGATAATCTGCTACATTTAAACTTATGTACGGATGTTGGTCTAGGTTTCACTTTTATTATATTTTAGAGATCAGAAAACCCTGTATTTCCAGTTCTGGATTTTTTTTTCTGTTCAACAAAAGCATTTTGGAGTGCATGTTTGCTGGTGTTAGAAAGATGAATAAGACGCTGTTTACTGCCTGGCTAGAAATCGTACATAGCTGGTTTTAATTCTTCCAAGTCCAGGTATTGCAGATAATTGAGAAAGGAATAAACATTTTCCCAGCATCTAATGATATATTAAAAGTAAAGGTTTACGTCAACGAACAGTACTTTCATTTGGAAGCACAGACTGTGAAAGCGAATTTAAGACATGCAGGATGCTTAGAAATTGTTTAAGCTCTTTAAGGGCAATTCAGAAGCCTTTGAGGAGTGGTTAGTAGAAAAGCCAAGATTATGAGCCCATTTTTCCCTCCTGACTCTCAGGTGCTTTCTAGTGTATCATAATATATATCCATATATACCAGAATTTCTCTTTATTACAATACTGTAGGGGATGGAGGAGTGATGGTATTTGGTGTTACATAAAACTTTGTATATACTGTGGTTTTCTAAATATCTGTTTAGAATTTTTAAAACTTTTTAAAAGTTTTTTAGCTAAGTGTCATCTGAATAGGGCTTTTACTTTCACTTTGGTTTGAGTTTAGTTTATGTTCTTTGGAATTATGTAATAGTAACGCAGTAACACTTAAAAAGAATTGCTGTGTAATTGTTCTTCTCTCCTCATTTCAGTATTTGCTTTATCCTTTTCCTGAATTACTTGCCTTTTTTCTCTTTTACACTTGCATTGTTAATATCTAGGTCTACTATAATGAGAGCCAAGAGAATAAATGACAGCTTTTGAATACCAAGAAACAATTTTTTTTAAGGAGGCACCAGAGATTTTTTAAGGAGACCCAGGACCTCATACATGGGAAGCAGGCACTGAACCACTTGCTATATCCACTCCCCAAGAAACAAATTCTTGAGGCTGTTTAAAAGTTAAAGAAGAGTTTACCAAAAGCCTGTAAATAACATACAAAGATTTTGACCTTTCTGAGTGCTATGAATCACATTCAGGCTTGTCACATAGTTGAAAAATTGTTTTCATAAGCAGAAATAGCAAATTCTGCATTTATTAATGACTCAGTTTTTGCTATTCTAGTATACTACTAGAATAATAATAATAGTAATGTATTTGTTGATCACTTACTGTTTTTTTTTTTGTACTGGGGCAAATGCTTTACTTATTGTCTTATTCTAAAAAAAAAAAAGCACCTAGAGTAAGTGCTACAACTGTGCCCATTTGCCCATTTTGCTGAGAGAGCTTGAACCCAGGTCTCTGATTCCAGAGTCTGTTTTTTCCATACTGTGCTATTTTGTTCTGAAATTAGAATGTAATACTTTCCTCATCTTTGCAATAGCAGTAATAATACTTACCCTCTTTGTGAACATTAATTTTGAATTGATGATAGTGATGTATCAGTTCTCTTTTTAAATTGATTTTGTATTAGGGAGACATTACGTATTCTTAACTTTAAAACTATATTTAAAAATGATAAAAAAAAATAATCTTTCCAACTCTTTTCAATATGTTTCTGAGTTAGGATATCAGGCATCATCATTAATGCATTAATTCTTTAATGTGTGCATGATTACATTTATCACAAAAAAGCTTTGCTGTTTTTGTTTTTAGGGAAAAAGAAATGGCATATTTAGCAAGCTAAATCCATGGGTATGATTTGCTAAGATCCTCTATAAATAACTAGTGTACCCCATCCTTGTTTTTGGTTGTGACAGTAGAAACTGGTCCAGAAATGGAAAGAAGTTAATCGTTGTTATTTTTAAGATATTAAGCTAATTTTTTAACATTTAAAAATAAGGTTTTTTGATTCTTAAATTTGTGAAATAAAGTAAACTAAAAACAGCTGTTGAATATTAATGTAAGATGATGTTTACATTTTTCTAGGAATAATTTTTTTTAAAACAAAAAATTCAACTATGGTTTATATTTTAACAATTTTGCTTAAATTCTAAATTTTTTATGCTGTAGCCTTATATCTTATTGTTAGCTATTGTAACAGAAAAGTTAACTTTTATTTTATTTTATTTTATTTATTTATTTTTATTTTTTTCATTCATTTAGGATCTGAACCAATGATGCTGGGTTCACCCACCTCTCCAAAGCCAGGAGTTAATGCCCAGTTCTTACCTGGATTTTTAATGGGGGATTTGCCAGCTCCAGTGACACCACAACCTCGATCAATTAGTGGCCCTTCAGTAGGAGTAATGGAAATGAGGTCACCTTTACTTGCAGGTAGGTAAATTGCTTAAAATAGTTTTATAATAATATCAGTACAAGTACTTCAGTTTTAAAAAGAGTAATGGTGCAGCATTCATCCTAATCAAAATATTTATTAATTTAAAGAAGTCAAGTAGTGCCTCTAACTTTTTAATTTTAAGGCTTTTGGAATAGAGGTATAAGCAGTATAAGCTACTATAATTCCAAGAACCATTCATTAAAATATACTTGCTATATTTCATCTAATCTAAAATGCCAGTGATTGTACAACTTAACATTATTTTATATACCATTAGGAAAGAAAAACCTTATATGGCATCGTTTGTAAAGCAAATCCTTATTTCAGAGTTGTTCAAGTAGGGGTGGAAAAAGTGTCCCTTAGAATTGATGAAATGTGGTCATTTAACTTCAACTGATTTATATGTAGTGGCTCATCTTAAAATACATGAATAGCAAATATTCAGTCAAAAGAAGTGTACCTTGAAAATGAAAATAGGAATCTTTTTCTAGTAGATATGTAGATAGGAATTCTGCTTTTGGTCATAGTGAATTAAGATTTTCACATATAACCTGTTTAGTGTAAGGTCTTATTCTGCAAACTCTGGGGAAGTTTTTTTTATACAGAATTTACAATCATTAGCACAAAGTATTTTTACCTAAGTGCAACATGTATCTATTACAGGACTCCTTTAACCAAGAAATATTTCAAAAGATAACTTTGAAGTTTTGACTATGAGTAGTAACAATTAGCTACACAAATGGTTGATTTTCAAATATAAGCTAATATCCTTTAAAAGGTATTTAAATAGAAACCCTTCTTTCTTTAATTGTCCTTAAGATATTATTTGATATAAAATGGTTTATCATTTTTTTTAGGATTCATCAGGGAGAATTATCATAAATTATATTTGAAGTAATTCACTTGAGAACATTATTTTCTAGACAGACTTTTTTAGAGTTCACATTTATTATTTTAGTATTGTAGCCACTATATATTAAGCAATTATGAGCTAGGCAGAATGTTAAGCATTTTATTTATGTTATTTTCATTCTTTTACCAATTTTAAGGGTAGTATCTCCATTTTTCAAAAGAGGAAACTGTGGCTAAATTTAATAAAGAATTTGCCAAAGCTCACTTGCTAGTAAGTGATGGAGCAGGGATAAAAGCCCAGGTCAGTCTTGTTCCATAACCTGTGTTATAAATAGCTTATATTCTACTGCCTTGACTCAGTTATTGGTTTTATAGAGGGCCTGTAAAACCTTCTGCTATATTTGGCATTGCTGATTTTCTAACTTAAAAAGACAACTTTATGTTACAAAAAGTTGGCCCTTTTCTTATATCTTTATTATTTACTTAAATATTATTTCTACTATAAGAAACATCTGTGGGATCTGTGTATGTTTGACAGCCAAGTTCCACATAGGGGAGTATTATATTTATTCGAGTGTACACAGACTGGAGCTGTTAATACTTATTTTTTTTTTTTTTTACTGGGAGGTCCCGGGTATCGAACCCAGGTCCCTCCATATGGGAGACGGACGCCCAACCATTTGAGCCACATCCATCCCCCTGTTAATACTTATTTTGAAGTGAAAAGTGGGATCAAACTTTGTATCGAAATGTTAAGCATTTTGTAGAGAAAGCAAAAGTTACCTGTGTTTTCTAAAAACTAATCATTTATATTTACTACTTATTCTGGATTCTTTTATTCAAAGCTCATTCTGTGAATTAGCAATGTTGTTATTAATTGGTATCTTGTTAGAAATGCACAATTTCAGACTTCACTGCAGACTTTCTGAATCAGAATCAGAATTTTAACAAGATCCCCAGGTGATTCTTAGACATATTGAAGTGTGAGAAGCACTAGAAGACAGGAGTTTGGCAGTATTTTTTAAATCTAAATTAAAAAAAATCTCACTAGAAATTGAAGATTCCTTTGTTTTCTCACCTGACATTATGTTTTGTACATTGTAGGTGGGTCACCACCACAACCAGTTGTACCAGCTCATAAAGATAAAAGTGGAGCTCCACCAGTTAGAAGTATATATGATGATATTTCCAGCCCAGGACTTGGATCAACCCCTTTAACTTCAAGAAGACAGGTGATATACCCTCATGATCCACAGTTAACAATTTCATGTTTTTATGTGGCTATACAATGAGTGGTTTTCAATAATTTGAAATGTTTCCCTAAAGTCTGTTTTAGTGTAATCGTTGCACAGAATAAGCATTAAGTACATTTATCATAGAATCTCCTTAAATTGTGTTTATCATGAAATGTACTTAAAAATGTAGTAAACCTCCAGATTGTTTTCCCATGTAGGTAATTCTGTGGTTTTTATAGGTATGCTTTATCCACTTGCCAGTGCCTCCAGCCTACTTAATATACATGTAGAATATGATTATGATTTGTCATTCCAACTGTTTAAAAATTAATACTTATACATAAATCTGTGAATGAGTAAATGAAGATTTAGAATTTTATCCAGATGTAGGGCACTTTGCAGTGATTTGAGGTCTTTGTTTAGGAGTGTTTATATTAATATAAGACCAATGTCCTTTTAGAGCTTTGTTCACTGTTTACCCGTCTTATTTTAAAAAAAAAAGCCTCCTACTTATTTATGAGCTGATTGTCTAGTATATACCTGATGCTTTTGGTGTAGGTGTTCTGATAGTGTTTTTTTCCAGGAAATGATTTATGCAAGATAGAGATTCTCTGTTCTGATGGGATTGGTAATGACAAGAAAGTGTCTAATACTTAATGAAAACTAATTGTGTGCAGGCCCTGATGACTTCTCATGTATTATCTCATTTAGTCCTCACAATTATTCTGTGAGGCAGGTATCATGATCTTCATTTTAGCATTCAGGAAACTAGGACACAGATTAATAAAGTGTATTAGTTAAATTAATAATCTTTGTATGAAGACATTTCTGCTCTTTGATTTAGAGAAATGTCTTATGTCTATCACTAGAACAAATTTAGCATAGTTGTTGAAGAGTTTAAGAATATTAGAAAGCATCTTTCAGTGAATTTTGACTCTTTTTAGGCTTGATTTGCCTGGCATACTAGTTCTACTTGTCAGGCAAAGCAAATATTTTGTTGTGTTAAGCAGTTTACCTTCCCTTTCCAACACTTCTTGTAGCAACTAACCAAGTGTGACTATTGACACTTGAAATGTGGCTAGTCCTAATTGAGATGTGCTATAATTATAAAATACACATTTGATTTTGAAGACAGAAAGAAAAAAGATTGTAATCTATCTTACTAATTTTTATAATGATTATATATTGAAAAAATATTTTAGTTGTATTAGGTTAATTAAATTATATTAAATTTCCAATTTTTACTTTTTAAAATGTGCCTATTAGAAAATTCAAAATTACTTGTGTGGCTTGTATTTTATTTCTGATGGATAGTGCTGTAGACTTACCTACATCAAAATATCCTGATCTGGAATATTTTTATAAAGGTTGATAATATATTGTATGGTTTGGTATAAGAACCACTGGTCTATTAGTTTATACTAGTTTTCATTACTTCTCTGATGCATGGCAAGAAAAGTAATTTGTAGTTACTGGTATATTCAAATTGTTTAAGTCTTGGGAGTTATAATTTATAGGGAATATTTTTGAATTGAAAGTTAGTAAGAATATTTACACTAGATTAGAGCACAAATTAGTTATGCCCTCTGAGACTTTACTTGTCCTCTTTCTAATGATGAAAGAAATTGACATTAAATATTGAACAATAAATGGTTATACCTCTCTTAGTATTCTATCAGCATTTGGTTCTGGTTGTTAGATATAGCCAGATCTTATATTTCCTTAGTTTAATCAGAGTCTGTTTAAAAAACAAACAAACAACTATATCTATCCATATATTTACTCCCAGAGAAAGAATGTGGTCTCATTCTTGAATGGATATTTTTTTTAACTACTTAAATTTAGTCTTTCATTTCTCACATATAAAGGGACTACTGTTGGTAATTTTCTTGCTTTGCAACTTCATACTGGTAGGGGTTGTATGAATGCTGCCTTTTATTGTACAGTGAGATTTGAAGCTATAGTATTTTATGATTTGCAATGTCTTTAAAAATAAAATTCTGCCATCTTTTCTCTTTCTTTAGATGAGCTTGGTGATTTGAAGAATCACCATGAGCTCTTTCATATTATATATCAGGAACTAAAAACAAATAGCCACCATATCACGTTCTGTAAAAAAAAAAAGATAGCTTTTTACCAATTGTAACTTTTCTGTTTTTTAAACAAAGCATATACGAAAAGGTCTAGCATATTTTAGGGTAATATAGCTTAACTTAAAAATAAAAAAAAAGTTACAGTGTACTCTTAGAATGTGAGATACTTGGAACACCTGATAGAGATTAAATTGTTGAATGAAGCTTTCCAAAACTTAGTGTAGTCATTTTATGGCTGGAACTTTGCATTTTTACCTTTAACACTTTCTTCTGTTTTCATGTAGCCAAACATTTCAGTAATGCAGAGTCCTCTTGTTGGAGTTACAACTACTACTCCTGGAACAGGTAAGCAACTCCTTTTAATACTAAAAGACTATTTTCTACTCCTGAATAAAAGTAATATTTGACTTTTGTTGATACTACCAAAATTTTTTCTCTTATATTCCAAACTTTGAGACTTTGTCAAATGTCAGTAACTCTCTCCACAAAGGAATTATTCTGTATATTGGTTCTCTTCTGAATTTATAGATGTGATATTCTACCCAATATTAAGAATTTTTAAAAAATTATATACTTAGACATTTGAAGTGTTTGAGTTATTAAAAATTGTGTAATTAAGAAAACAGCTGTTGTAAATGAGAAGAAAAGGAGTACTTGAGACATTGAATAATAAAAGTGTTTTATTAATGTATAGCTATAAATCTAATAGATATTTATATTAATGCCTAGCTATAAATCTAAATGTCATTGGAAACACACAACCACCAATTATATCTAGTTCTTTTTTGGGATTAATGGCCTTTTTATCACTGTCAACATCATCATTTTAGCCCAACACTTCTTACATATTCTTATATTTATAATCCCATTGAATTAAAATATTTAAGCATCTAATTATGTACCAGGCTCTGGAAAATGGAACAAAATGAATATTTGCCTTTATGGAGCTTACATTTATTTGCAGAATTTACATGTATAATTAAAGTAAATTATAAAGTTTGTTAGAAGGTAATATATTTTATGGAAGAAAAATTAAGCAGTAAAGGGGGTGGGGGTTTATAGTTTTACATAGGGTAGTGTATTAGTTTTCTATTGCTGCTGTAAATTACCACAAACCTAGTGTCTTAAACAATACGAATTTATTATTCTACTGTTTTGGAGGCAGAAATCTAAAATGGTTTTCACTAAGCTAAAATCAAGGCATTGGCAGGGCTATGTCCTTTCTGGAGGCTGTAGGGGAGAATTTGCTTTCTTTTCTTTTTCATCTTCCAGAGGCTGCCCAGATTTCTTGGCTTGTGTTCCCCTTCCTCCATCTTCAAAGCCAGAAACTTTGCATTTCTCTGACCATTCTTCTATAGTCACATCTTTCTCTCTGTCTTTTAAGGACCCTGTGAATTCATTGGGCCCTTCTGGATAATTTAGGATAAGATCCCTATTTTAAGGTCAGCTGACTAGCCACTTTAATTCCATCTGCAGTCTTAATTCCCCTTTGCCATATGATGTGGCATATTCATAGGTTCTGGGGATTAGGATTTGGATATCTTTGGGTGGCCATTATTCTTCCTACCACAGGTAGTTGGAGGAAAAACATTTGCTCAAAAACCTGAATTAAGTGAGAAAGGTAGGGCAAAGTGTTCCAGACAGAAGGAATAGCAAATACAAAGGTCCTAAGGTGGGAGTGTGTTTGAGATGTTCAAAGACTAAAGGGTCCACTGTGGATTGAGTGAGGGGGAGAGTAGTAGAAAATGGTATCAAAGAGATGATGGGGGCAGATTTTACAGGGCCTTGTAGGCCATTGTGACAACTAGTCTTTACCCAGGAAAGATAGAAAACAATTAGGATAAGACTGCTGCAGTGTTGAGAATAGATTTTGGAAGTAGGGAGCCAGGCAAGGGAGGAATCAGGGAGACCAAATAGGAGTCCATTGCAGTAATCCAGGTGAGAAATGGTTGTGACTTAGAAAAGAAGTCAGGAAAGGAGAAACAGAGGAATGATGACAAAAACATTGAAAAATATGAAACAAACAATAAAATTGAGCAAGTCAGCAGTCACATAAAATGTAAATGGACTAAATACCCCATTTAAAAGGCAGACATTGGGAAGTGGCTGTGGCTCAATCAGTAGGGCTCCCGTTTACCATATGGGAGGCCCCGGGTTCGGTTCCCGGGGCCTCCTGGTGAAGGCAAGCCCGCCTGCACGGCGTGGTTGGCTGACCCAGTGAGCACAAGCAGCAAGGGGGGGATAAATGAATAAATAAATAAAATCTTTAAAAGGCAGACATTGTCAGAATGGGTTACAAAAGCAAGATCCAAATGCAAGTATCCTCCAATTCTAGATTTCTTCAGGCAATATGTGAGCCCTCCCTGGCAGTGTCCAGATTTCAGTTAACAGTCTGATGATCAAGGCAATTTAGGTTTTCTCTGTCATGATCCTCAAAAGTCTTCCAGTCTTCACCTACTGCCTGATTAAAGCCACTTCCCCATTTTTAGGTATTTTTGCAGCAGGACCCCACTTGGGAAACTTTATTAGTTTCTATTCCTGTTATAACAAATTACCACAAACTTAGTGCCTTAAAACAATACAAATTTATTATCTCATGGTTTTGATAATTCTGAAGTCTGGGCACAGTTTAGCTCTGCTGGTTCTTTGCTTAGACCTCCAGTGTTGATAGGAATTTCTTTCTTTCTGGAGGCACTAGAGATGAATCTTTTCCAAGCTCATTCAGGTTGTTGGCAGAATATACTTCCATGTGGTCTTAGGACCATGGTCCCTGTTTCTCTGTTGGCTGGAGGTCATTCTAAGCTTCTAGAAACCAACCTCATTCCTTGACTTGCAGCTGCCTCTCTTCCATCTTCGAAGGCAGCAATGGCAGATTGAGGCCTTCTCAGGCTTCATATCTCTCTGAAATCCCTCTTCCATCGTGCCTCTCTGACTTGACCCTTCTGCTGACTCCTGCTGGTAAGGGTGCAAATGATTACATTGGGATCATTGGGATAATTCAGGATAATCTCCCTATTTTAAGGTCTGCCCATTAGTAACTTTAATCCCATTGTAAAATCCCTTCATGGTAGTACCTACATTAGTGTTTCATTGAATTACCATGGGACATAAATCTTGGAGGCACATCTTTAGAATTCTATCTATCATGTATATCATGGCCAAAAATCTAGGATATCACTTTAGTCTTTCAGCTACATACGGGGTGTAGAGTGTTCTAGTGGGATTAGTTCAGCTCTTAACAACCTTAAACTGATCAGACTCCTAAAACAAACAAATGGGTAGACAGTGCTTTGGCTTTGTTAGGCACACAGTAGTGAATAGCTTGTCAGTTGTATAATTGAGTCAAGGAAATGATCCACAGACATTGAAAATATAAAAAACACATGTTAAATGATATGTTTTAAAAGATCTTTTAGTCGACTGAAAAGTATACATTCTAATTTTCTTATGGTTGTAAAGTAGAAGAGCACAGGATTGAAGTTAATTAAATATCCTCGTGTTAATTTTTATTTTATTTTTTCAATACAGTAACTTCTATGAGGTTCTTCTAATTGTAGAAATCACATATGAAATACAAGAACTGTGGCAGGAAAAATATACATAGCATAAACTGGCCACTGGGAACCACTGCTGCTTCTACTTTGAGTTTAAGACATTTACATGTGGGAAGTCTTTTTTTTTTTTTTTTTTTTTTACTGAGAGGTCCCAGGGATCGAACCCAGGTCCCTCCATATGGGAGACGGACGCCCAACCATTTGAGCCACATCCGTCTCCTTGTGGGAAGTCTTAATGGCATAAGTGAAAGAATATTTTTTAAAAAGTTGTGGTGGATGTGGGGACCTATATATGGTTAGTAATAAGCAAGACATGGAAAAGAGGGTTGTTTTCAGAAAATTGAAGAAAATACTTCTCATTTTTAACATTTTTTTGTTCCTATATTTAGTGTTAAATAAATGAAAATTTCTTGTATAATTTGTAAATTTTAACTTTCCCAGTTTAGCAAGTTGTTTAGTGTTTAATTCTGTAACTGCAGTTGTAATCTTTTTTAGATACTTTTTTTCTGGTACAGGAAAAACCTGATCATATGACAGAGTGAGAAATCTGGATTAAACAATTTCAAAAACTCTTTTTAACCATGGTATATTATTGCCCCTGGTAAAGAATATTGAATATGTTTGTCCTATCTTTCCCCATCCCTGCCCCTCAATTTTCTTCTATTTATGCTTCTGTTTTTCTTCCTCCTTTTTATTTTTTGTTAATTTTTCTCTTGTGTTCCTTCACTTATCTATCAGCTTTCTTTCCACATTAGACCACTTATCTAATGAAAGCAAATTCTTATTTCTTAATAGATAAATTGTGAACTTTAGATTATAGCACTTTCTAGCTCTTTTTCTTGATGCTAGGAGATCAGAGTTCTGATATTGTTCCCTAAAGGGGGAAAAAGGGTTAATTTGTCCATGGGCAAATCTTTCCTCGATACTTCTTTTTTCTGATCTGGCTTAGTTGCTCCTTATATGTGCTTCTATAAAGCTGTCTGCTTGACTCTTACCTTTCTTCATTATTGGATTATGAACTCTTTCAGGATAAGTATTCTTTCCGTATCTTTGGTGTTCTCTTGACCAGGAGCTGGTAAACACCTTGGGGACTTCAGTAAATGTTCATTGACTGAATAGATTGGGGAAAATATGTAGTAGTGGGTTGAATGGTGGCCCGCCAAAAGATATGTCCACATCCTAATTCCCAGAACCTATGAATTATAACTTACATGGCAAAAATAAGATTGATATAAAGATCTTGAGAGGAGGATCTTATCCTGGATTGTCTGGGTAGGCCCTAAACTCAATGGCAAGTGTCCTTATAAGAGTGAAGCAGAGGGAGAT
This sequence comes from Tolypeutes matacus, assembly GCA_026826555.1. Classification (NCBI taxonomy): domain Eukaryota; kingdom Metazoa; phylum Chordata; class Mammalia; order Cingulata; family Chlamyphoridae; genus Tolypeutes; species Tolypeutes matacus. The sequence continues at coordinate 55,595,498 of JAKSZT010053929.1, read as the reverse complement.
TTGATACAGACTGAAGAGAAGGTGATGTGAATAATGGGGGCAGAGATTAGAATAATGAGGCCAAAAGGCAAGGAATGCCAAGGTAACCACCAGAAGTTGGAAAAGGCAAGGAGTGAATTCTGCCCTAGAGCCTCCAGAGGGAGAGCAGCTTTGCCAATACCTTGATTGCAGAATTCTGGCCTCCTGAATTTTGAAAGAATGAATTTCTATTGTTTTATACCACCAAGTTTATGGTAATTTCTTATATCAGCTACAGGAAACTAATACCTAAGTGGGCAGGCAGTGACATCCTGACACCGATATTGACTGTCAAACAAGAAGATTGGAATATTTGTGTCCAACTTGGGAAGGCATGAGATTTCTTTAACAGTACTAAGTAAACACTAACTATTCTAGACTATTCTAGTTTCTTATTGCTACTATAACAAATTACCACAAATTCATGGCTTAAAACAACACAAATTTAACTAGCAGTTCTAGAGGTTAGAAGTCTGAAAAAGGTCTCACTGAGCTAAAATCAAATCAAGGCATCAGCAGGGTTGTGTTCCTTTTTGGGAGTTCTAGGGGAGAATTTATTTTCTTGCCTTTTCCATTTTACAGAGGCTGTCCACATTCCTTCCTCGGCTTGTGGCCTCCTTCCATGTTCAAAGCCAGTAATGGCCAGTTGAGTCTCACATTACATTACTCTTCTGCCTCTCTTCTCCATTTAAGAAACCTTGTAATTACCTTGGGTTTACTGGGATAATCTAGGATAATCTCTTTATTTTAAGGTCAGCTAATTTGCAACCATAATTCCCCTTTGTCATGTAATATTATATATTCACAGGTTCTGTGGATTAGGATTTTGGTGTCTTTGGCAGGGAGGGGCAGCATTTTTCTGCCTGTCACATAGACTTTTTTTCTAACTGGTCACCAAAAATTAATTTCACACCAGACTAGCTATGGTACCATTGAGTGGTTTCCAGTTTATGATGGGGTAAAGTTACTTTGAAAAAGAATCATATTAATGCTACTTTTTATATTCTAGCCAAAATAATAAATGCAGATTGTTAAAAACAAAATCAAAGAGTACTTAAATACTTATAGTGAAATGCAGCAGTCTCTAGCCTTATTCCTCCATTAACTCCTACTCCTGATTCCTTGAACTAACCATTCCAGATCTTAGAGTTATTGCTTTTGGAATTTATCTCTGTATTTCCAAATGATATGCTGTAATAGTTTCCTGTTGCCCTTGTAACAATTTGCCACAAATTTAGTGGCTTAAAACAACACAGATTTATTCTCTTATAGTTCTGCAGGTCAGAAGTCTGAAATCGGTTTCACTGAGTTTAAAGTCAGGGTGTCCACAGGGCTGGTATCTTCTGAAGGTTCTGAGGGTGAATCTGCTTCCTTTCCTTTTATAACTTCTAGAGGTTGCTTTTCTTCTTTGGTTTGTAGCCCCTTCTATCTTCAAAGCACATTACTCCAATCTCTGCTTCCATCATCATGTTGCCTTCTCTCTGTAGTAAAATCTCCCTCTGCCTCTCTCTTACAAGGACGTTTAAGGCCCACCTGCATAATCCAGGATAATCTTCCTATCTCAAGATACTTAACTTTGTCATGTCTGCAAAATCCCTTTTGCCCCATAAGGTAACTTTCACAGGTTTGGGCAATTAGGACATGGACATCTTTGGGGAGGGAGGCATTATTCAGCCTACAAGAAATGATTATATTGCTAATTTTTTTTTTTTTTTTTTACTTTTTTAATTTTTATTTATTTTTATTTTTTTATTGTTTCCTTTTTTTTTTTTTTATTGCTAATTCTTGATTTTCAATTTTCAATTTTGTGGTACTTCTCAAGATAACTAGAGATTATCTCTCCACACCTTATCTGAACATAATTATATCAGTGATTTTTTTTATTATATTTCCTCATTTTGGCAAAGAACATATTTAAGTAGCTTTCTAAGAAAGGTTGCTTGGGAAGTGAAATATAAGACTTCATTTCTGAAAATGTTTTTTTTCTTTCTACATACTTGATTGATAGCTTGGCTAGGTATAATATTTTAGCTTGGATGGAATTCATTCTTCCTTGGAATTTGGAGGCATTGTTACATTGTCTCCTAGCTTCCATTGTTCTATGGAAGTCATCTATGATGATATTTTTTGAGTCTTTTTACTACAGTGACCTGTTTTGGAAAAATTGAAGATCTATTGTCAGTATTCTTAATTGTACAAATATGCCTTGGTGTAAGACTTTTTCATTTGTTTTGCTGAGGAATTGTTGGACCCTTTCCATGAAGACACTTAATTTCCTTCAGTTCTGAGAAACCTCCCTGTGTTATTTACTTGATAAATGCTTCCTTCTGTTTTCTCTATTCCCTCTTTCTTCAATTCCTATTATTTGGGTGTCAGAGTCACTATAGAGATCTCTGGTTTTCTTTTTTCTTCCTTACTGTATTCCATATCTGTATTCTACTTTCTGAGAAATTTCCTCAATCTCAATTTCCAACTCTTGTATATTTTTATTTTATTTTATATATTTCTTAATAACTTTATTTCAAATTAAAAAAAATAACAGAAAAATCCATCTCGACAAGTTATGGAAACATTATTCCTAAAGTGTTCTTTCAGGGCACTTTTATCTCATCTAATTCCAACTACTAAACAAGTTCCTCTAGTATTCAGGAAGATGCACAGGTGAACACAGATTAATTAAATGACATAGTCAGTCAAGGTCTCCTTTTTTTTTTTTTTTTTTTAATCAATTATTTATTTTTTATTGTGGGTAAAAATCAAAATTTTCACAATACATACCAATATTTGTAAAATGATATATAAATATATATGCATATATGTGCATTTGCTTACAAAAATGTTATTTTTATATATATATATATATATATATATATTTTAAGAGGTGCTTAGATTACCTAAAATATTACATGGAACCTACTGGGATTCCCATGTTGCCCACCTCCCACACCTCCCACCACATCCCACACAAACATCTCCCACAAGTGTGGCCCATCACCCTCAATGGACTTACACATCCTGGGGCCTTGCCATCAACCATAGACCACAGTTCACATTGTAGACCACACTCTTTCCCACACAGTTCTGAATAGTGTGTGCTGATTTAAAATGGCCTACATCTGTTGCCACAATGGCACTCAGGACAACCTCCAAATCCCGAAAAAGCCCCTGTATTTCAACTGCACATCCCCTCCCTGCCCCGAAAGTATCCAGTGGCCACTGGCTCCACCTCACTGTTATAATTTCTTCCATTGCTAGAATCACCATATGTGTACAACAGAATACCATCAAGTCCACTCTAGTCCATAGTTCTTCCCCCAATCCTGAGGGGACTGGGATGGTGATGTCCACTCCACCTCCAAGTGAGAGAGGGCTTATATCCCATGGATATGGTGGGTGGGATGATCCTGCCTGCAGATGCAGGCCCTCTCCATTCCCTGGGCTGGCTGTTGCCCATCGTTGTCTCCTTGCCAGGTGACTTGGATGAGTCCATTGAGCTGTAGGGTAGGAGTTGCAGCTCCACCGAGATTCCACGCACACCTGGCACATAGGTAGGCCAGAGGCTCCAGTCTCTGGAAGTATACCTAAAAACTCCAGCATCATATATAGGTTTGAATAGAAGGGACTGATGAACCATCTGCAGGGAGGACTTATTCGAGTCCAATTCTGTCACTCTCAGGAGCACAGATTCCAAAATAGAGCCCACTGATAAGGCGTCAGTCTCTGGGGCTATCCCGCCTTACATAGGACCCGGGTGTCTCCAGAGCTCTCAGGAGCCCCTCTGTGTGGAGTGATAGGCACTTTGACGTTCTATGAGCTCCTACTGAGGTGTGCGTAAGAGTTGCCTCTGGGATGACCTCCTGACTCTCTTTGAAGTCTCTTAGCCACTTGAACTCATTTGTCTTTACCTTTTCCCCCTTTTATTCAAGGTCTTTTTCCAGTTGTGTTGCCAGTTGGCATTTGGTATTAATCCCTCGTTGCCAGGGAGGCTCATCCCCGGGAGTCATGTCCCATGTTGGGGGTCAAGGTCTCCTTATTAATGAAAAAGATGAAGAGAAAAATGCTTAATCATATTCAGAGCTTACAAAACTTGTATAATTTTAATTTATGATTTATGATGATTTGTTCATTTTAATTTCCTAGAGCCTCACTCCCTTCCCCCCCCAAATAAAAAATAGCATCCTGTTCTTATTTCCTGGGTAAAACACCTTATCACTGAGGTTAATAGTGATCATTTTTTTCCCTGCTCACATTGTCTGTTTTCTCCTGGTTCCTCTTATTTTTTCTCTACGCCCCTTTCTGTCTTTCTTGTTGGACGCATATTTATTGAATGGAAAAGTAAAAATATTACTTGGATCTGTGTGCATGTGTAGGTTCAACATTGGAGGAAAGGGGGATTGGTGGAGAGAGGATAGGTCACCTCTTCTGTCTTTACTGTAAGAGAATTGGGCAGTGAGTTGGCTTTTGTTAGGAAGTCTTGAATTTTAGCCTACATAGGTTTTTTTTTTTGTTTTAAGTTTTCCCAAAGAAAAATCCTTAATATTTGACCTTAATGTCTGAACAGGTGTTCTAAGTATAGAAGGAGAAGTCTCCTTTTCATTTCTATTTATTTTTTTATTTATTTTAGGTTTTTTAAAATTTCATTTTATTCATGTATTCCTCACCCCATCCCCCGCTGCTTGGGCTCGCTATCTGCTCTCTGTGTCCATTCGCTGTGTGTCTTCTGTGTCTGCCTGTCTTCTCTTCTCTTCTTCTCTTTGGGAGGCACTGGGAACTGATCCCGGGACCTTCTGATGTGGGGGAGAGGCATTCAGTTGCTTGAGCCACCCCAGCTCCCTGGTTTGTTGTGTCTCTCACTGTTTCTCTTCTGTGTCTCTTTTTTGTTGCATCAGCTTGTTGTGCCAGCTCTCCGTGCGGGCCACCTTGCTTTCATCAGGAGGCCCCAGGAACCGAACCCGGGATCCTCCATATAGTTAGACGGGAGCCCAAACGCTTGAGCCACATCAGCTTCCCAAGTCTCCTTTTTAAAATGCATAATCAATCCCTTCAGTTTTGCTGTCTACTGTGACTGGACTTACTGAGTCTTGAGCCTTTCAGGTTCATTTTCTTCAGAGACTAAATATTTGGTCTCTTAGGGATAAGGTGGGAGAGTGATAGTCATTTAGTTGCTTAGGATGTGGAGGGACCTGGAATCTAATTCCTTTTTATAATTCCTTGTTATAACTGTATGTGTGGCTAGTTTTTCTTGATTTCAGCCTAGCATCTGTCATACCTTTGATAGTACCTGTGGTCTCCCAGTAATTGTGGAGTGATTATCATTAAGTGTCTGGAGGAATTGGAGATGAACACAAGTGTTCAGGTCATCATGTTTGATTGGGTGTTACTGTATCCACTGTTCAATGTGTCTTTGGGCTACTTTGTTTCATGGTAAGAAGATAACAACACTGCCAGAAACCTTTCTTCCCTGCCAAGTTTCATTTCCAAATATCTCTTTTAAATTTACCGCTCCTTCTAGCTCTTGTATTTTCATTTGGTCATTGGTCTATTTTGAAATAATTGAATTTGTTCTTTATTGAAGACATTTTCATAAAGGGTAATGAGATCTTTTGCCTTCTACTTTAACCCAGTCTTATAAAGAATAGTGATTTGGTTTGAATAATAATTTATCAAGGAGACACATTAAAATTCAACTTGATGTGGTTTGATAGGCACACTTTATTTTCATCTTATAAAGCGTATCATGTGGTTATCAAAAGTCTGATTGAAAGGAAGTGAAATCAGTGGAGCAATTAAACATTAAAGATAGGGACAAGTATGCTGAAATTATGTAAATAGTATTAGATGATCTGTGAGTAATTATATATTTTTAGAGTAGTTGACGGCAAAAATTAGGTCGCTTATTCGTTTGAGGTTTAATTTTCATTTATTTTTATTTTTAAAGCTCATAATGGTTGTCCCAATTTGAACTTTCATTTAATTTCTTACTTGATATAGTATACACCTGATGTAGAAAGCAATACACATATTGCTTTCTTAATGGTAATACAAAATGTAAAACTTTTGAAGTAGCTTTATATTTTATAATAAAATACCTTTTACTATCTTTTTTTTTTTTTTTTTAAGTTTTATTTTTATTTATTTATTTATCCCTCCCTTGCTGCTTGTGCTCAGTGTGTCCATTTGCTGTGTTTTTTTTCCCCCCTGTGTCTGCTTGTCTCCCTTTGTTGGGTCATCTTGCTGGTGCCTTGTGGGCCATCAGCTCACCGCACCACGCAGGCTGGCTTGCCCGGGACTCGAACCCGGGGCCTCCCATATGGTAAACAGGAGCCCAACCCATTGAGCCAAACCCGCTTCCCCCTTTTACTCTCTTTTATGTGTTAAAGTCATGACTTTGTAGTAAGAATTATTAACACTTTGCATTAGTGTGGTACTTTTGTTAAAATTAATGAAACAGTATTAATATAATACTGTTAAATGTAGTCCATAGTTTATATTATGATTCAGTCACTGTGTTGTACAATTCTGTGGTTTTTAAAAATTATTTTTGTAACATATTTGTATTAGTCAGTGTTCTCTAGGGAAACAGAACTGACAGGAGGGAACTGTAAATAATAGGAGCTTTTATAAAATTGTCTCATGACTGTGGGGATGCACAAGTCCACATTCTGCAGGACAGGCCGCAAACCAGGGGCTTGGATGAAGGTCCTCATTCCCAGGAGATGCTGGCTGTCTAAAGTAGAGATTGGAATTCTCTCTCTGAATGCTGAAATCACTTCCCCTTTTAAGGCCTTCAACTGATTGTATGAGACCTCACCCATTGCTGACGGCAGTCTCCTTGGTTGATTTTATTTATTTATTTATTTATTTATTTAACTTACTTACTTATTTATTTATCCTCCCTTGCTGCTTGTGCTCGCTGTGTCCATTTGCTGTGTGTTTTTCTGTGTCTGCTTGTCTCCCTTTGTTGGGTCATCCTGCTGCGTCAGCTCACCCTGCTGCGGGCTGGCTTGCCTTCACCAGGAGGCCCTGGGAATCGAGCCTGGGGCCTCCCATATGGTAAACGGGAGCCCTATCAATTGAGCCACATCCGCTTCCCTGGTTGATTTTAGATGTAACCAGCCATCTGTGCAATCAACTCACTGATGATTAAAGTTAATGAAGTGCCCTTGTATTACAGTTAGCCCAGGGCTTGCTTGACAGAACACCTGGGCACCATTACCTGGCTGAGTTGACACATTAGCCTAACCATATTCCTAAAATTTCCTCTTTTAACTACATTCAAACATATGATTCTTTGGTGGTGATCACATTCACAGTGTTGTGCTACCTTCATCACCACTATCCTTTACCAAAATTTTTCCATCTCCCCAAACAGAAACTATATCAAAAAAACATCAACTCCCTGTTCCCCATCCTCAGCCTAGCCTCTGGTAACTTGTATTCTAGTTTCTGGCTTCATGAATTTGTATACCTTAATTATCTCATAGCTGAGATACAGTATTTGTCCTTTTGTGTATGGCTTATTTCACTCAATACGATGTCTTCAGGGTTCATCCATATTGTGTCATATGTCTCAACTTCTTCCTTTTTACAGCTAAATAATATTCCATTATATATATATATATATATACCACAATTTGCTTATCCATATATCCGTCAGTGGACACGTAGGTTGCTTCTCTCTTTTGGCAATTGTGAATAATGCCACAAATATCTATTCAAGTCCCTGCTTTCAATACTTTTGGTTGTATACCTAGAAGTGGGGTTGCTGGTTCATGTGGTAATATTATACTTAACTTTCTGAGGACTTGCCAAACTGTCTTCCACCATTTACATTTTATATTGCCACCAGCAATGAATGAATGTTCCTATTTCTTCACATTCTCTCTAACACTTGTAAATTTCTGGTTTTTAATAGTAGCTGTTCTAGTGGGTGTGAAATGGTTTCTAATTGTGGCTTTGATTTGCCTTCCTGTAATGACTAATGATGTTGAGGATCTTTTCATATACTTATTGGCCATGAGTATATCTTTTTTGGAGAAATGTCTATTCAAGTCTTTTGCCCATTTTAATTTTTATTAGAGAAGTTGTAAGTTGAAAGAAAAGTCATGCATAAATACAGAGTTCTCTTATACCACCCTATTATAAACACCTTGCACTAGTGTGGTAGATTGTTACAATTGGTAAAAGAACATTTTTATAATTGTACTGTTAACTCTAGTCTTTGGTTTACAGTAAGGTTCATTGTTCGTGTTTTAGTCTAGTAATATATTATTTTAGTTTGCTACCATAAAATGGATTGGCTTTTAACAATGGGAATTTATTAGCTTTCAGTTTTGAGGCTGAGAAAAATGTCTAAATCAAGGCATCATCAAGGCACCGCTTTCTTCCCAATGGCTGCCGGCGATCTTTGGGTCCTCTGTCACATGGTGGTGTCTGCTGGTCTCTTCCTTCTCTTCTGAGTTTTGTTCCTTCCAGCTTCTTGCTTCTTTACTTTCTCTTTTTCTCTGTCTTCATCCCTTTTATAAAGGACTCCAGTAAGAGGATTAAGACCCCCACTGGACCATACTTGAACTGAAGTAACCTCATTAAAAGGTCTTATAATACGTTTACACCCACAGGAATGGATTAAATTTAAGAACATGATTTTCTGGGGTAGATACAATTCCAGGGAGCAGATGTAGCTCAAGTGATTGAGTGCCTCTTCCCGTGTATGAGGTCCTGGGTTTGATCCTTGGTACCTCCTAAAAACAAAACAAAACACAGTTCCAAACAACCACACATTCTATATAACCTAAAATATCCTCTTTTCATCACATTCAAATATATTCTTCAGGGCTGTTAATTACACACTGTACTTTACTACTATTGCCATGATTCATTACCAAAACTTATCCATCACCCCAAATAGAAAATGTGCAACTTAAGCATTAACTCCCCATTTCCTTCCCCCACCCTGGCTCCTAGTAACCTATTTTGTGACTGCTTGAATTTGCTTATTCTAATTATTTCATATCAGTGAGATCATACAATATTTGTCCTTTTGTGTCTGGCTTATCACTCAACATGATGTTGTCAAGGTTCATCCATGTTGTTGCATGTATCAAAACTTCATTCCTTTTTTATGGCTGAATAATGTTTCATTAAATATATATTCCACATTTTACTCATCCATTCATCTGTTGATTGACCACATGGGTTGTTTCCAACTTTTGGTGATTGTGAATAATGCTGCTATGAACATCAGTGTGCGTATTCTTTTGGGCTATATACCTAGAAGTGGGATTGCTGGTTCATGTGGTAATTTTATACTTAACTTTCCGAGCAACTGATGAAAAGTCTTTCACAGAGTCTTTTCCATTTACATGGCAGGATAAAAAATGACTCCTTTTTTATCAGACTCAGCAAGAGGGTGGAGACTCAACCTGAGTCACGCCTCACTGAGGTAGTCCAGTTAAAAAAGGTCTTAAGCCCAGAGGGGTAGACCGGCCCACAAACATAATCTCTCTCTTTTTTGGGATTCATAAAATAATCTCAAACTGCCACAGTCATGAACGTGTGGGTTGATTTCTGAATCCTCAGTTTGATTCCATTGGTCTGACAGTTCTTGTGCCAATAAGTTTTAAGATTGGAAAGTGTGAGTCTTCCAACTGCGTTCTTTTCCAAAATGACTTTGGCTATTTAAGGCTCCTTACCCTTTCATATAAATTAAAAAACTTTTTTTTTTTTTTTTTAATTAGAGAAATTGTAGGTTTACAGAAAAATTCATGTAAAAAATGCAGCTTTCCTGTATACCGTCCCCTCTCCCCCATTGTTAATACTTAGCATTAGTGTGGTACCTTTCTCACAATTGATGAAAGAATATTATAATTGTACTATTGACCATAGTCTGTAGTTTACATTAGGGTATATTTTCTCCCCATATACCATCCTATTATTACTACCTTGCATTAGTGTACATTTGTTGTGTCATAAAATAACTTTTTTTTTTTTTTTAATGAGGTATCAGGGATTGAACTCAGGACCTTGTACTTGGAAAGCGGGCGCTCAACCACTGAGCTATATCCACTCCCCAGTGAGAACTGGTTTTTTTCATTTGTTTGTTTGTTTTTAGGAGGTACCAGGGATCAAGCCTGGGACTTCGTACATGGGAAGCAGGTGCTTAACTACTTGAGCTACACCTGCTCCCCAAAGAACATTTTTATACTTGTACCATTAACTATAGTCCATCATTTACAATAGGGTTCACTATGTTGTACAGTCCTATGCTGTATCTTTTAATCTTTATTCTAGTAACATTTATATGACCTAAAATTTCCCCTTTTAACCATATTCACATATATAATTCAGTCCAGTCAGTTACATTCACGATGTTGTGCTACCATTACCACCATCCATTACCAAAATTTAGAATCAACCCAAATAGAAATTCTGTACAATTAAGCATTAACTCCCCATTCCCTACCCCAACCCAGCCCCTGGTAATCTATATTCTAGATTCTAACTATGAGATTGCCTATTCTAATTACTTCATGGCAGTGAGATCATACTTTGCTTTATTGTGATATTCGCTTTATTGCAGTGGTCTGGAACTGAATCTATAATATATCTGAGGTATGCGTGTAATTCTCATTTTAAAATTTGTGTCCAATGAAAGCCTAAGGAACTCCAAATTTATATGGCATACTTAAGAGTTAAATGATTTTTGAAATCTTTATATAACGATCTTTTCTTTTCAGTGAGATTCACATTTTTTATATGTGATTTGTACTTGATTGATATCTTTAATTTTTGACCTGTTGTGGATGTAGTTTTGGTATGGTACTGTTCAGAAGCAAGAGATGGGCTTCATTCCTAAAAATCTTTTAGACTTGACTTTATGAATATATTTGGGCTGTTGACACAGAAGAATAATTGTACCAACTGCATCATTTATATTATTATTATTATTTTTTTCTTTTTTAAGGATTTATTTATTTACTTTTATCCATTTTTACACCCCTTCCCCCCCAACCCCCCGTTTTTGCTGTTTCTGTGTCCATTTGCTGGGCAACTCTGTGTCCATTTTCTGCCCTCTCTTCTCATCCTTCTCCTCCTGTCTTCACTGGGATTCAATCCTTGGAATCTCTGATGTAGGAGAGAGGCATCCTGTCTGCGCCACCTTAGTTGCTGGTTTTTCGGTGCGTCTCATCTTGCCTCTCCCTTGTGTCACTCTCCTATTATGTCATCATCTTGCTGTGTGGCTCGCGGGAACTGGTGGTGCGCCCGCGCACAGGGCCTGGCGGCCCACGCACCTTCTATATATTTTTAAAATTTTTACCAGGAGGTCCCGGGGATCGAACCCAGGTCCCTCCATATGGGAGATGGACACCAACCAGATATAGCCCCCTGCTATATCTCTTAAGGTTGACCAGAGATACCTAGAGTTACAGTCTTTTCCCATACAGGATGGTCATATAATAAATCAGGCTTAGTTTATCACCAGCATTCTAAAAACCAGACCTAGGGAGGAAAACGAGGTCTGGGGACACATGCATGGTTTCTAATATAGCGAATGTTTAGCCCACCCTGATTATCACAGAATCATGCATCATTTATATTAAACTTAACTATTGTTAAAACAGTTAACTTTCTGGAGTTCTGGTCTATCAGCTATCCCATTTGGTTCTTGGGGTGACAGGTAAGCTTGTGTTACAGGTTCATTTATGGATATAATAACAAAGGAAACTAACATTTATTGGACACATTAAACATGCTCTCTCAATTCATCCTCAACAGTACAAGACAGGTATTTTATATACATTTGTGTCTTACTTTCCTCATTTGTAAAATGAAGATGGTAGTTTATATCTCATAAAATTGCTTTTAGTATTAAATAATAGTACATGCAAAGCACCTGGAATAGGACTTTGTATATAACATATACTTTGTATATAGTATAAGTACAATACATGCTGTCATTGTCATTAATGTTATTGTAGTTGTTATTATAATATTTGAGAAGTGAGACTCAATAACTTGCCCTAGTTCTGACAATAAGTAATAGATTGCAATGTGAACTGACTAAAAAACCTACCCACTACTTGATGGTCTCTACTGAAGTAAGTGATTGACTTAGGGATAACAACACTTGCCTTCTGCCATCCAGTTTTGAGCTCCTAAAACACTTACATGTTTTCCAAAAATCAAGATGTTGTGCTATCTTCTTTCCCTTATGCATTGAAGATATTCTTATTATTTTTGTAGTTCAGTAGCATTTGGAATATGAGGGATTAGCATTAAATAATAATCTCTTAAAATAATTTGGGATGGGCTCTTTGGGCTAGTTTTTTTGTGATTTAGTTGAACTTTTGAGAATTATATGAAGATTTCTAGAGTAACTTGACTCTCCAACCCTTCTTTGTGAAGGGTTAACAGTGTGTCATTGTGTCTGGTCATTGCATATAGCTTGTTTGTTAAGAAGATTTCTTTGTATGGCTCTGGGGAAATCATTCTACATTAATGAATAGGAAATTAAAACTCAGTCTCTAACCCTTTCTGCATCTCAGCTTTGGATTTGTATAATGGCTTTATAATTTATTTCCTAATAGGCTTTGTCCCTGTAAATTCTTCCTGTGAGACATATTTGTAAAGCATATGGGAGGTGCTTGACACAAGATCAGCATTTACCAAAATGTGTGTTTTATAGGGTAAAATATGGTCAAGTAAGTATAGGAGATTTTAGGTTAAATGAAAGTTAAAAAGCTTTCTTAGAAACTTCTAGGGTTTTTAATATGTTCTAATGTGCATCGTAAGTCCCCTCATATATATATATATATAATTCCTATATGCGTTCTTTGCTTTATTTTTTCTATAGCATTTTCTGATTTCTAACATACTAAATATTTACTTATTTTTCTCTCTTCCACTGGAATTTAAGCTCCCATGAGCGATAGATTCTTATCAAACTTGTTCCCTACTGTCTCCTCAATACCTAGAATGATGCTTGGTGCATATTTAAGTGCTGAAAAAATGTTTCTTGAATGAGTGAATCCTTATTACTACTACAGATAGGAAAGAATAAAAAGTCTGTATGCTTTATTCCATAAAATGAATATGTGGCATGTTGAACACACATATAGCATGGCACTTCGGACACAGAAAGCACTCAATCTGTAGCTGTTATCAAATGATAAGAAAAAAAGAACAGAAACAGACATTTTAGACTGAATGATCTGAATGAAAGAAAACTGCATCCACACACATCTTAGGGACAAGAATAAATATTGTTTAGGGAGCATACCAGAATAATGAGGCTGGAACCATATTCTTGAGGCTAAGGCTATTTGTATTTGTTCTGTGGGATATGAGTAGTTATTGAATGTTTTTAGGGCAGTGGTGCCACGAAGAAAGTGGTAGGTTTGGGAGATGAATCCAACAGAAGAAATCCATGAGGTTGACAGGAGATTGTTCTGACATTAGTCTTCACCAGAAAGTAAAGCTTTTTATCAAAGTTATATAATCATTTTTGAAAATCATAAACTATGCCTACTTATTGACTTCCTCTCAAATTGTGTGGTACTTTGAAATTATCCTTGATCATAGTTGTATATTTTGAACTATTTATGTAATTAACAACTTATTATATACTTTTTCATTTAAAACTGAGAACTTTGATTTAAAAAAGACCAAAATGTTTATAATGGTAACTAACTTACTAAATATACTAATATAGGACAAAGTATATTTAGTCCAGCAAATATTGGCCAACCACGAAAGACTACATTATCTCCTGCCCAGTTGGATCCTTTTTATACTCAAGGAGATTCTCTGACTTCAGAAGATCACCTCGATGACACTTGGGTGACGGTGTTTGGGTAAGGTTTCTGCATCATTTACCTTTTTAACGCCCCCCCCCCCAATATTTTGTAATGAATATTAAAATCAAACATATAGAAGTGTTGAAAGAATTGCACAGCAAACACCCATATACCCACCACCTCTGTACTTAACAGTTTGGTATATTGCTTTATCTATCCATCTGTCTAGCCATCCGTTCATCTTTATGTATATGTATGTGTGTTTTAGAGTAAATTGCAGACAGATGTCAATACATGTCACTCTTAACACTTCAGCATTAGCTAGGGTTCAATGTTTGTTTATAGCTTTTTCATCATTTATCTGTTTATCTCTTCCCAACTTATTTTCTCTTCAGCGTATTTGCTACACGTTTGAGCAAGCTGGGTTGCCCTGTTAGACTTAGGGAGTTCCTTTCCCTCTTTCTTGTGGCTATTTCTCTGCTTTTAGTGGACTTATCCAGTTTTGAACTAATAAATTGAACTTCATTTTTACATACTGTAACACTGGGTTGGTAACAGAAAATTGAATATTAATAAAAGAATATTAATATAGAGTGGTTGGCAGTCTTAGATATATTTTGAACCTAAAGGTCTAAAAAATACTTTAAAGCACCTTAATATCAGATGAGGAGACTGAAAATCCGAATAGTCCAATTAAGTGATTTCTTCAGAGGTTCACATTGGGTTATTAGGAAAGCTTCAGCAAAAACTCAGGTCTTTTGACTTTCAAGCTGATGTTGTTTATACTATACTACATAAGATTTGTTTATGAAAGTGTAAATTGCCATATGATATGGGGCATTACTGTATTTATTTTGGGGATTAAAAAAATACAAAAATATCACAGCTCCTTGAAGGAAGAACAGTGCACTATGTCAGTTTAATGGATTTTGTGTATTAAATATATTTAAAATTGAAAAGGTCTCCCATTCACTTTTGCCCCCAGCTACCATTTTTCTCCTTTCTAAGGCTAATGGCTGTGTTTTTTTGTCTGTGTATGTATAGATTTTCAGAAAGATTGTATGTGTTACTGATTCTGTTTAAGTAAAATACAGGATCGTTGTATTCCCTTTTGCTTCAGAAAGCCCACACTCAGTCCTATATCCATAGTATTTGGGCTGACTTCCTGTCTTTTTCTTCCCTTATTAATTTTTAATTTTTATATTCTCATGAAATGGCTGTATGTTTGAACTTGAATGTCCGCTCCCAAATCTGTTTTTCAGGCTTGATAGTAATGGTGTCATGTGTAATTAGATAAATTACTCGAAGTACTTCTATTAGTCTTTTTCTTCATTTTAAAGTCATACTACTTTGCCAATGGTTTATTTTCTCGGGCTTTAATGTTTCAGTAACCTTTTATAAAAGTTTAATTGCAGGAATTGAAGTATTCTTCTCTAAAGGATAAAATATTTTATTTTGATCATTTAAAAGGAAATACTTTCCAAAATGCTTTATATAGGTTCTATATCTATTTCCTGCCAACTCATGTATCTTGAAATACTATTCATTGTTTTAAAGTGTTTCTTTTGTAGGGTATTGGAATATTAGTTTCTACTCAAAGTGTTCCTAGAGCCCTAGGATTATCATAATTATTATTTTTTGAGGTACTGAGGCAGGGGGATTGAATCTGGGACCTCATATGTGGGAAGCCGGCACTCAACCACTGAGACACATCAGCTCCCCAAGTTTTTTTTTTCATTTGTTTTGCTTGTTGTTGGTTTTTTTTAATTTTTAATTTTAATTTTTTAAGGAGGCACTTGGAACCAACCCTGGGACCTCCCACATGGGAAGCTGGCGCTCAACCGCTTGAGCCACATCGACTCCCCTAGAATTATTTTTATTTCTCATGTTCACCCCTTCCTTGCAGCCATTTTTTCTCCTGTCACCCATGTCACTTTTCTTTATTTCTGCTATCTTGGCATCTATCTCATTTGTTGTTTTTCTCTGGGCTTCGAAATCTCATATATAAAATAAAGTAAAGTAAAGGTAAAATTAAAGTAAAAACATAAAATTCACACACCATATCACATCACACACCACACACTACAACACACCACACAATACTACACATAATACAACACAAAGCAAAACATAATACAAAACAGAACATAAAACTTAACATAAAACATAACATTCCACTTCTGAGTGCAATGAGTATTTTACTCATATAACTTTGAACGTGTAAAATTTTATGTTTACTTTTGTGACTCTGAATTTTTTTCTTCAGATTTCTCACCCAAGCTCCAGATAAGTGGCCAATGAATCTTCACCTGGATGGTTCTATATATAGCCAGCCATTACTGTTTTCAATTAGAAAATAGCTCTATTGTGTAGACTATTAAAATAGTAATTCCTTATTATAAATATTCAGGCCACATAGAACTTTATAAAAAAGAAACTAAAAATCACTTAGAATTTTCCTATAGAGAGATAATGGCTATTAAAATTTGGTAACCATCCTTTGAAATGTTCCTATACCATTGATATTGGCATTGACTTTTTTTTTTCAATGTTTTATTTTTTATTTTTAATGAAGTTTTAGATTATGTAAATGTTACATAAAAAATATAGGGGTTTCCCATATGCCCTCCTCCCTCCCCCTCCCACCCCATTCACAACATCTTTCCCTAGTGTGGTACATTTGTTACAATTCATGAACACATATTGAAGCATTGCTACTAACCATGGAATATAGTTTACACTCTGCTCTGCACTATAGCATTGACTTTTATTTTTGTTTTAGGACTAAGTTTCAGGCTTCTCAGGTGGTGTTCAATGTATAAAGATAAGACTAATTTAAAATTCTTTACTTTTTTTTTTTAAAGGTACTGGGGCCTGGGGATTGAACCCAGGACCTTGTATGTGGGAAGCCAGCGCTCAAGCACTGAGTCACATTGGCTTCCCTGAGTTGCTTTTCTTGTTTGTTTTGCTTGTTGTTTTTGTTTTTCCAGGAGGCACCAGGAACTGAACCGGTTCAAGCAGTTGCTCAACTGCTTGAGCCACATCCGCTCCCTACTCTTTTAATAACCATAGTATACAAAAATTTATTTAAGAAGCCACACAAATACACGTAGACGCAATGTAAACTAAACTATATACAGAACTGCAGCTTTCATAGTTCTTGTCTAAGGGTTGTGATAATGGCAGTGAGGTTGACATTTTGAAAGATTTGAGAAGTGGAATTTGGTATGGAGGAAAATGACTTAGTCAAAACTCTTATTAAGATACTTATTTACTTTTGGGTAACTGGGCAATGATAGAGATGGGGAAAACAGAATGTTCATGGTTCTCCTAATGTTCCAGACATTTGGGGAGAATTTGAAACCTTGTAAGGTGGTTATTTGCATTTGTGTAGTGAATGATAACTGTTTTGTGTGGGCAATTCTTTTTCAGATTTCCTCAAGCATCTGCATCCTATATATTATTACAATTTGCACAATATGGGAATATCTTAAAACATGTGGTAAGTCTTAATTTTTATTCAATTCAACATTAGCCTTGAGGGACGGATGTGGCTCAGATGGTTGGGCATCCGTCTCCCATATGGAGGGACCTGGGTTCGATCCTCAGGACTTCCCGGTAAAAAAAAACAAAACAAAAAACAAAACATTAGCCTGAAGAAAAAGATGTTTGTGGTTCTTTTCTTCCTTTTTAAAAAGTTTTGGTGCAGAATATGTTCTTTGGAGTTTGGAAGGCTAGAAATTGTAGTGCTTGATGAAAAGGGATAAACAGAGAAGTTAAGGGAGTGAGAGATTCAGAACCCCCCCTTTCCCCCTTAAACAGTCCACAGTTTCCTGAAAAAGATAGATTATTCCAAATGTTATATTACTGTTTTCTGATTTTAGCTCTTTTATTAGGGATAAAAATAAATGGGGACGCTTACAGGATTTTTAGGGCTTTTTTAGCTTATAGGGTTTTTTTTTTTTTTTAACACAGTAAGTTATAAATAATAGATGTTTTTTCTATTTCTAGAGATTGACTTCTACAGAAAATCAAATTGATGAATACTGTTTTAAAAATGTCATAAGTGTTGATTGGATCTTTTTCCAAGAAACAATTGTCTTTTGAGAGTTAGTTCACCTTCAGAGAATATTTGCCATGTGTACTTAGAGAATTGATAGATAGAGATTATGGAAACTGTTTATATAGGAGTTTTGTCGGAATCTTAATATACAACTTATTACATGGCACCAAATAAAAAGTGGATGATTTTTCTTCATATGTTTTTATTTTCTAATAGAATTCATTGCATTTAGGTTTTATATGTTTTATATTTAAGAGCCAACTTCGTTTTTTGCAGATGTCTAACACAGGAAATTGGATGCATATTCATTATCAATCTAAACTGCAGGCCCGGAAAGCCTTAAGCAAAGATGGGAGGATTTTTGGAGAGTCTATCATGATTGGTGTAAAACCATGTATAGATAAAGTAAGTTACTGGCTCATGTAAGGGAAATATCTTAATCTATATGAAGAGCACAATCTAGGTATTAATATTGTTGCTTATATCACTTTGTTTATTGTGCCTCTTTTTCTTAGTTTGTAAAATTTGTTGCTATTTATAGTATGCTTGTTATGGTAAGCCAATGATAATGTAATCACAGCAATTTAGAATTTAGAGATAATCCAGTCCCACCCTTTCCTTTTTACAGATAAAGAAATAGAGGCCAAGAAGGCTTATATAAATTGTCCAAAGTTGTTAAAGTTGAGGTCCAGATTCTATGTCTCTTGACTTTTAATCCATTTCTGTTTCTTGTGTAAGACAACATCCAATTCATAAATACTTTAAAGAATGGTACTATTTAAAAATGAAATGTTTCATATGAATGGTAACTGATAGTTAAGTTTTAAATTTCTGAAACTTTTTGTTGTTTTTATTTAAAAATATTTAAAAATATTTTATTTCTATATGTATTAAGCAATACCAAATACATTTAAACTTTTGTTTGTGGCTTATAAAATCATGGACATTCTTTAAATAAATACATGTGAACTTCTATTACATCCCAGGTACTATGTTTGGTGTTAGTAGGCACACATTAGTGAACAAAGCAGACCTGGTTCCTATTCTTATAACTTATTTTTGTAGCTGTGTAGTTGTATAATTATTATATTGTATTGTAATATGTTTGCAGAGGCTAGGGAAGTATTTGGGGTTACTAGGTACTAAATATCATCAGACTTGGGTACTCTACCCAGCCCCTCCAATAATTCTCATTTTCTTCCTTGTTGATTTTCCCTTGCTGATTTTTCATAAAAGTATTTATCTTTGTGGGTCTATAGTTGCATTGAGGCTGTATGAAGTTGTTGAAGTGTGATTTCTGGCTGAGTGTTAGATCTCAAATGCTAAGAAGCATGTGTTGTTTTCTCAAGCGTAAAATTATTGGAAAGATTAATTAGATCAAAGCAGATCTCTTTTAATAAAAAGTAGGGTGTAATACTGGATAATATGTATTATAATATGTATCAGCTTATAATTAGAGAACTTTTATGTTTTTTCTCCAGAGTGTTATGGAAAACAGTGACAGATGTGCTTTATCATCTCCATCTCTAACCTTTACCACACCAATCAAAACCTTAGGTACACCATCCCAATCTGGAAGTAATCCTAGGATTTCTACCATGAGACCTCTTGCTACAGCATATAAAGCTTCCACTAGTGACTATCAGGTATTTTAAGGATTGGATAAAAAAGACACACTTTAAAGACTGAAGTGCATAGCATATTTAACTCTTTTTCATTGGAATGATTTGTATGCCATTAGAGATGATTACCTTAATGAAACTTTTAAACTTTTAAATTTTGAATTCTTGAATTTCCTATTTTAAAATTAGAATCTTGACCAATTGGAAAGTTATCTTGAATTTTTAATAAATTTCTTTGCAATTTGCAAAAACATTTTGAGAATTTAGTTTTTTTTCTATATTATATTTATATTCCTTAAAATGTTTTTCTTGTCATTACCTCTGGCACAAGAGAACAACATTAAACTGATGACTAAATGTGATGCTATCACAAATGAAGAACCTAAGTGCTGTTTTTGTAATCAAAAGAACACATGGGCCAGCTCCCATAATTCAGAGAGCAAAGCTATCTCATTTCAAAGAAGTTTAAGGGAGAAGTTCATTTTATTTTCTGAAGAATGGTGGAAGTATTGTGCCTGTCATTCAATATATTACTGTTCCCTCCTTAAATAGCCCAGACTTCTGAACTTGTCGAGCTATGGGCATAGGACCTGAAACACAGCAAATAAAATGATTGTGCTTTAGTAGGTCAGGTAGTGACAGTTTAGTCTTTTGATTCTCCTGAAATTAGGAGGAGATCTATTCTTGGGTTGTTGTTTTTTCCCTTTAGTCTTTTTTTTAAACTGCCATTTGAAAGTCCTCATGCCTTGGAACTTTGTGTTTGTTTTTTGTTTGTTTGTTTGTTTTCCCTAATTTAAGGCCCACATGTAATTTGTTTTGCCAAAGGAATAAGATTTTTGCCATTCTTAAAAGATTTTCTGCATCCATATTTTAATCTTTTAAGTATATAATTCAGTGCTATAAATGCATATTATTATTTGGCTCTTTTAAATTCTAGGCTTGACTGTGACACTAAAGAAACCATAATCTAACTTTTTTTGTGTATATGTCTCTTTTAATAGGTTATTTCTGACAGACAAACGCCAAAAAAAGATGAAAGTCTTGTATCCAAAGCAATGGAGTACATGTTTGGTTGGTAGTATAATAAAAATGGAGGATTCAACTACAAAAATGGAGGTTACTACACTAAAAAAGAGTTAGCTGAATACTGCCAGTTTCCTTTGGTTAGTTATATAACCACTCTTGGCACAATGGGATGCTATCTCATATTTCTTTTAGAAACCTTTTTCTTTAAGGAAACAGCATATTTGTAGCTCGCACTTTAAAAGACGCATAAGA
Source organism: Tolypeutes matacus (assembly GCA_026826555.1). Lineage (NCBI taxonomy): Eukaryota > Metazoa > Chordata > Mammalia > Cingulata > Chlamyphoridae > Tolypeutes > Tolypeutes matacus. The sequence goes on along the minus strand of JAKSZT010053929.1, from coordinate 55,574,721 downwards.
TACGTTTTTAAGAAACTGAAAATCCATGTAAATAGGATTTTGTGCTTTCTGTGATCGTGCATGCTTGAACACAAAAAAACCAGCATTGATTACTGTAAATTATATTACTGAGTTTGTGGTGAGACTTAGTCTTCATGAAAAACTGGGGCAAATTTCATGAACGGGAACTGTGTAGCCCCTTCTACCAAGATATAAAGATTATAATTAGCTGTTCGAATTATGATCTTTTAATTTAGATAGTATTTAATATTTTAATAACCATTGCTTTTGTATATGTCCTGTTGTGAATTGTCATCTTTCAGTGTTCTAAAACTGAAAGTCTTTTTAAAAACCTACTACCCTACTACTCAAGTACTCAAGTTTCTTGATAATAAAATTTGTTAATTATATGTATTGAACATTGTTTGAAAGGGTGATTTATTTTTAAAAATTATTACAAAACATTTTAAATGTTCACTGAAGTAGAATGTCATAGTCTCCATATTCTTGTAATCCAGCTTTAATAACCATCAATATTTTGCCATATTTGTCTCTTCTTCCCTCCTATTTTGTTTAAAACACATTTCAGATATGTTATCATTTTAATCTAAATACTTAAGGATATCTCAAAAAATAACTTTCTTCGTATGTAATTATGATTTCAGTATCATGCCTAACAGGATTAATAATATTTCTTAATTTTTAAAATATCTCATAACAAATTTATTTTCAAATTTCCCAGTTATCTGCAAAATATATTTATGCTTGGTTTTATCCAGACTGATTTTACGCATTGTATTTGGTTGTTTTGTCTCTTAGTGTCTTGAAATCTAATCTAGTCCTCCCTTTCCCTGACACCACCTATAACATCATGACTTATTGATGATGTAATGGGTGAGTTGCCTGTGGAGTATATCTATATGCTTTATATACGTGCGTGTGTTTTAAATATACCTAAAAATAACTTTTTTCATTATTTTAATCGCAGTCATTGTTCTTTTCAAATTATCCCCTTTGACCAGTGAGAACTTCCAACAAGCTGGTTCTTTTGGGTTAAAGGAGATTTTTAATTGAAATATTTGACCATAGTACATAGCTGTATGTAATTTGCATACTTCTTTATCTTTAATACATTTTTATAAACAATAACTAAAATAGGGCTTTGATATTCTTTTTGAGCTGCAGCAAACTACCATTGAAGACTTTTGTTTGGTTCTCTGAGATGATGTGACACTGAGAGATGGACTGGTGCGGATGATAATACATTTATTGATAAATTTATAGAGTATTTTCTATTGGAAAATTTTTATATTGAAGTCTTTCTCTTCCAACCTAAAATAGAAGGGTTATATTTTAAGTTCTATTTTATTTTGCGCAGAACACAATTATTTAAGATAGAACTGGCTACTGAATGCCATGGGGCGGGGAGAAAACTCTTGTATTTGTAGTTGTGTTAAATGCGTTTTTTAAAAAGGGCGTTTTTGACAATTATTATATACAAAATATTTGTGCCTTCAGAAAGAACACTTCCCAATGAGTTACTGATGCTCTATGTTAGTATCCCTACTACACCATTTCTCCTCACCCTCTAGCTTACCATTCAGTTGTCTGAATGGAGCAGGTACTCATTTGGGGGCCTTTGAGGTAGAACCAGTCTGTATACCAAGCTATAGGTTAGGGTTGATGAATAGAGAATGGAGAGTGAGGGAAAATCGCTTTGAATTAAATGACAGACAAACTTAGTTTAGATGGTGGTAGGCATTGGACCTGTAATACCATGTGCAACTGGCTGTCATGTTGGGTTATGTGGTAACAAGAAGCATGTCCACAGAAAAAAGGTTGATAATATAAGTTGGCCCAGAAAAATGAGAAAACAATAAGCTTCAGAGAAAGCTCTCTAGGATAACCCAATCCAATCTCAGTGATAACTAGATCATCTTATACTTTGATTTGTGAAATATTGTAATATCATTCAATAAATCTTCTTACTTGTACTAACTTGAATGCAGTTCTGTTTCATGTAAATACTGGGCTCTGGCCAGAATCTCATAAGGCAGAGCATGAAATTCAGGAGTTGATTGTGATGGTCTTTGGGATATCTTAAAGAATGACTGCAATTGACCTTAACATATACATGTCTGTATTTTATCTTTGGTAATCTGTTTTTCCCTGCCTGATAGATTAAAACTTGAAGTGAATTCCTCCCTGGAAATCTTCCCTTCTCTTTGCGGATCTTTTGTCTTTCAGCTACTGGCTGTTCTCTTGACTTTCTGTGTGTGTGACTGAATTTCATTCTGCTTATAAAGGGCTCCAGTAGTGGGATTTAAGATGTATACTGATTCAGTTGGGCCACACCTTACTTGAAATAACCTCATCAGAAGGTCCTATTTACAATGGGTTCATACCCACATGAATGGATTAAGTTTAAGAACATGTTTTTGTGGGGTACATAGCTCAAATCTACCACACCTAGTAAATGTATGCTGACCAAAAGAAGAGTCAAGTTGTTTGTTACCTAAATATCTGATTGTGACCATGTTAAAGCAATGGCGAAAAAAGGCAGTCCCCCAATAAAACAACTAGCAAGCCAGCATTACATAATTCTTTCCTGAACCTCAAATTTAAATTTTTCCTATGGCATATGCATATAGGATAGTTTTCAGCTTCTTGTGGAGAGAATAGTCCAATATCAGCTCTTTATTTGTACTTTCTGATTAATCTAGAAATAAATTTTTGTTTTTGGCAAAATTGGAAACTCACGGACAATATTTATAACAAAGCTAGGTGGCAAGGTATCCCATGCATCCCAGTATACAAGTGGGTGTGGACAAACTATCAACAGTCGCAGATCTCTATGTTGTTAGTGTCTGTGCTGGAGGGAACTCAGGGATATAATGGAGATCTGACAAACTTGAGAACAGGAAAAGTCCAAAATAGCCAATAACTCTTCACTGAAAAGCATGATTGGCCAGTTTGAGAATACCAGTTGAAATAGGAGGGGTTTTGTCCAATTTAATAGATTAGTTATAGAGTAAAAAGCTGGAGCAGTTTGGTCCCTATGAACTCTAAAAAGTAATCATCTTTCATTCCTTTCCCAGAGTAGAAGATAATGGAGGATTTCACAAATGGTGTTAGAATAACCCAATGGGAAAAAAATGAACTTTGGCTCCTATTACACACCATTCACAAAAAGTATTTGCAGGTGCATAACATTTCTAAATATAAAGCTTTTTGGTTTTACTATTTAGTCATTTTATGTGGGCAATTAAGGAGACAGTTTTTGCCACAGGTGCAAAATATAGATAGGAGTCACTTTGGTAACATGAACCCCTGGAAGAGGCAACAAGCAGCACATTGGTACATAAACAGTATTGTAAGACTGAGAGAATAAGTAATTAGGAGAGGACCAAAATGGCAGCTCCCAGATTGCAGCAGGCAGAATTTGTTTATTGACCTACTTACTGCGATCCTTTGAAACAAAATCAGATTCTCCTTTTCCTCTAGGCCTAAGCTCATTGTCTTTCCTCTGCTTGGGACACTTTCTCCCTCTCTCTGACTTAATCCTGTTCTTTCATGTCTCAGCTCAAGCAGTTGCTATTAGAAGCATTGCTTAAACTTTAGCTCTTCCGTGACCAGCACACTGTGTGTTCCCATAACACCTAGCACTTAATTTTGCTATAGCATTTATGCTAAATTGGTAATGTCTGTGCTGCAACTAGAAGAGCAATTTGATGAAACAAACCATGTCATGTTACTGACCCTGTTATATAGTCTGTATTTTATCATATATCATGAATTCATAGTTATGTATAAGGTGATGATTGGCGGTCTTTCAATAGCAAGTAGTGATAGAACTAATCAAACATAGGTTTATTACTATTTTGATAATCTGCTTGATAATCTAGCCTGGTTTGGCAAGAGGAAATCTTAGTTATAACTTTTATAATGAAAACTCTAACACATTAGGGGAGTAGATTTGGCACAAGTGGTTGAGCACCTGCTTTCCACATGGGAAGATCCTGGGTTCAGTTCCCAGGGCCTCCTAAAAACAAAAAAAACAAACAACAAGCAAACAAATGAAAGAACCAACTCAGGGGAGCTGATGTGACTCAGTGGTTGAGCACCAGCTTCCCACATACAAGGTCCTGGGTTCAATCGTCGGCCCTGGCACCTCAAAAAACAAAACAAAAAACCCACATGAACATGGCCTATGGCTATTCCTTTATTTTGTTACTGTCATGAATTATTTTTCATCAAAAAGTTTGTATATAGTACATGAAAAGGTACTCAGCTTGATTATCATCAGAGAAATGGAAGTTAAAATCACAGTGAGATTCTGCTTCACACTCTCATCTAAAATAGCAAAAATTTAAAAGACTGAAAAAAAGAAATTCTCATATACTGCTGGTGGTAATGTAAAATAGTATATCCATGCTGGAACCACTTCGGATAGTTGTAAATATGTAACATCTCTATGATCCAGCAATTCCACTCCTAGATATTTACCTAGGAGAAATAAAATCATATCTATAACAAGACTTGTACAGGAATTCTTATACAACTTTATTCATGAAAGCAACAAACTGGAAATAACCCAAATGTCTATCAACAGGATATGGAAAAACTGATTAGAAATAATAAAGAATGGACTATTGGATATGAACAACAATATGGATAAAAGTAAAAAACACATTGCAAGAGAAAAATTAGGCATAAGTAGATATATGATTCCTTTTGTATGAAATTCAAGAAAGTACAATTTGCTAAGAGAAATCAGAACAGTGGTATTGCTTGGAGGTAGAGTGGGGATCAACTGAAAAGAGGCATGACGGACCTTTCTAGGATGATGGAATTACTCTATATCTTGGGGTGTTGGTTACACCAAGTATACATTTGTCAATGGTAGGGGGTAAAAGAAGCCTGCTATCTTAGTTTGCCAAAGGTTGCTGATACAAAGTATGAGAAATGAGATGGCTTTTATTTTATTGCTGTGTTTATATTGTCTTAACATTTGGTCATGACAATTCTCTCCCTTTTAACTTTATTTGTTCCCTGTGACTATATATTTGATGCTTAACGCCTGTTCTTGAATGGACACCTTTATTCATTTTGGTTGCTGAAGTTCATTCTCTAGTACATTCCTCAAGGAGTGTTCATGGAAACAATATTTTCTGAATTATTTTATGTGATTAGGTTTTTGCCCTTTTTTACTTGAAAATCAGTGTTGCTGGATGTAAAATCCTTGGCTTTCATTTATTTTCTTTCCTTTAGTATCTTTTTTAGTTTCCTAGGCTGCTTAAGCAAATACCATGAAATGGATCAAGTTAAACAGTGGGGATTTATTCACATACAGTTTTGAGGCCGGGAAAATGTACGAATCAAAGTCTTTGATTTTGCTTTCTCCCCAAAGACTGGTGTTCTGGGGCTGGCCACTGGTGACCCTTGGGCCTTAGCTTGTCACATGGAAAGGCACATGGTAGCGTCTCCTGGTCTGTTCCTCTCCTGGTCTCTTCTCTTCTGGGTTCTGTTTCAGCTTCTGGCTGCTCTCTGGCGTTCTCTCCCTCTGTCTGGATTTCATTCTCTTATAAAGAATTCCATTAATAGGATTAAGACCCATCCTGATTGAACTGGCTACACCGTAACTGAAGTAAAAGGTCCTACTTAAAATGGGTTCACACCCAGAGGAATCGAATAAATTAAGAATGTGTTTTTTAGGGGTACAAACAGCTTAAAACCTCCACAGTATCTTAAATCCTTATCTCCATTTTCTGGCATAGAACATTACTTTTGAAATATCTGATGATAATCTAATTTTCCATATAAGTCACATGTGGATTTTTCTTAGATGAGTATTTTTTAACTTAAAAATTTTGTAATATTACTAGAATATGCCTTAGTGTTGGTTATTTTGGGTCAGTAGTCTAGATATACAGTTCAGTACCTAACCATTTTGATACAGAACCTCAATATTCTGTATTCAGTATCTGAGAATACTGATCCAGAAGCTTTTCATATGTACTTTAAAATCTTTTTATTTTTTATTTATCTAAATTTAGGACTGTTTTCTTGAATTACTGTTCTTAGAGTTCTGTTCTATAACTTTTGTTTTCTTTTTTTGGGAGCTACTATTATTAATGTGTTGGATCTTCTTTGCCTATCTCCAATATATTTATTTTTTTATATTTATATTTTTTAAGATTTAGTTATATTTTTATATTTATATTTATATTTTTAAAGATTTAGTTATTTACTTTTATCCATTTTAACAGACCCCCCCCCCCATTTTTGCTGTTTTGTGTCCATTTGTTGGGCAATTTTCTGTGTCTGTTTCCTGCCCTCTCCCCTTATCCTCCTCCTGTCTTCACTGGGATTCCATCCTGGGAACTTCCAATGTGGGAGAGAGATGTTCTGCCACCTGCACCACCTTAGTTCCTCGTTTTTCGGCACGTCTTGTCTTGGCTCTCCCTTGTGTCACTCTCCTATTATATCATCATCTTGCTGCATGGCTTGGCAGGGTCTGGCATGCCCACCCCCACGCCTTCTATATTTTCTTTATTTTACCGGGAGGTCCCGGGGATTGAACCCAGGTTCCTCTATATGGGAGACAGACACCCAACCATTTGCGCCACATCAACCTCCTTAAATATATTTTTTAAAGGTGAAAAGTACCATTATTTCAATGCATCTTTTCTACATCATTTATTATACGCTTATCTTCAAATTGTTTTTGTAATTTATTGCTGTGTTTGATATTAACACAAGTAGAAAACGACATTATATTCTGTTAAACATTACAGTAGGTTATGACTTTAGGAAAAATTTTTCTTTTACACATATATTCTTGTAAAACGTGAATAAATAGGACAATCTAGACAGGTATTTTATTCCCAATGCAGAATTTTTTTTCAGACCAAGTTTTATAAAGAAATTAATAATATTACACCTTGATTATTTGGTTGTCACAATTTCATAAATTGAAAGGAATATTTGGAGGCTCAGAAAGAAGGTAGTAGTAGAAATGCATTTTATTATTTATAAATTAAGAAATAAAAAGCACTGCCCTGGGGATTCTTGGAATATGTAAGCTTGTGTCCTTGGGTAGGGTAGGGGCAAATCTAGTAAAAATAGAGGAGGTGGGAGAAGTTGAGTTAAATATTTTTTATATCTTCTCTTTTTGAGTTTTAAGTCCTTATTTGTTGTATTTATTTAATCTTGCATTCTTTCTGGGTTAGTCTTTAATTTTGAAATGATTTTTTCCTTTATTTTTTGATATATTTTATGTGATTCAGAATTTGGTCATCTCATTTCTGAATTTTTCTAATTCTGCTCTATATTTTGTTTTTCATGTCTCATCATTTTCTTTATGTCTTTGAGTTCAGTTTGAAATGGAAGGTTACAGTGTTGATCTTTTCTGGGCACATGTTTCTGCATGCTTGCACTGTCTGTAGGGATGCCATTCTTTTCTTTTCTTTTAACTTCATATGTGATTTGGCTTCAATACATTGCTGCTGCCATTTTTATATAAAATGAGTATTTCTGAACTTTTACAAAAGGTAATGTTCAGGAAAGCCTTTCTAACTTCATAGTGGTTCCTTTTATGTTGTTTTCTTAATAGCGTTAAAATATATAGCAACTTGCCTTTTGTTATTTACTGACTCTTTCCTTCCCCTATTTCTAAAGGGACCTTTTCTTTACTTTGTCTCCATTTTCATTATTTTGCTCAGTTTTGATTTCACTCCAAGCTACATGGAAAACAGAACATCAGAAGAAGATACAGCCCCTTCTTCCTGTTTGCAATATCCTTCTTTCATCTTCTCTTGGCAGAGTACATTATCAAGCCATCTGAAAAGAAATGTAGTCTGCAGAACCCAGCTCCAGTATCACAAAGCAGGGAAAAGAAGGGTGGGTTTGGAGCTGAGAGGAAATAATGTAGTGTATACTAAGTTTCTGATTTGAAGATCAACTTCCATTTTTACTGAGGTCCATTCATGTATATACTTTGGCGTATTGTGTCTGTTTATATACTTCCAATGCTTGCTTGCTTTTAGAAATTTAACATTCTTTGATGATGTTTGCTCATTTTCAGTGTTCCATGTTTATTTATTTTGGTAATTCCTACAGTTACTTAGGTTGGCTGTCAGGAGGAAGAGGAAGCAAATGTGTGTTTTCAGACTGCTCTCTCGAACCAGAAGTCACCTTCAGTTTTTAAAAACATACCCATGGTCCACTTCCATCCTTACTCACCCAGGTCTTAGGACTTGAACCTGAATCCATGAGGGATGAAATTTCAGCATATTTTAAAATGACATCATCTTGATGTTAAGACCTAAAACTAAGGAAGTGCCCTCAAAGTCCTAACTGCAACACCTCTCCTCATTGTGCTTTTGCATATAAGGCCCCCTAGCCAAACAGCCCTCCTTGTCTTGGGTACCAGGCACAGTGCCTGCTTATCTCTGAATAATTGGCTTCAGTTCCCTGTCAGCCTGATCACATCCTCCCCTGGGAAACAGGGGTCACGTTGCCCTCTTGTTACCAAATATTTGTCTCCCACAGCCCGTGCTTATTCACTCTTTTTCTGACCTTTTGTGACTTTTTGTGACATACTGTGGTATCCTCTCCTGGATTGTGAGTATATGTGATTAATAAACTGCTGTTAATCTCATCTGCCCAGTGTCAGACACATGTGTTTGGCTCTCTACAACCCTAGGGCAGGAATCCCTCCCTCACCAACAGGGTGAAGGGGAGATGACCAAAACATCCTCTTTAGTATAAGCTATTTCTCATAAGACTATTATAGAAGTTTTAGTATTATGTATGCATATAGGAACATTGAAATGACTAGCATTTAAAGCTGTCATGGATTCTTGAGAGGGTATGCAGTGAAATTTTAGTCTTTGGACTCTATCATTTACCACTTTTCAAGCCTGAGAGAGTACAGGGGTGTGTGTATGTGTGTGTGTGTGTCTTTATGTCTTTGTACACGTGCGCATGGGGGTGTTTGCATGCAAAGCTGGTGGATGTATTTTGCAGGGGGAACTATGGTGTTTTGTTCCCAATTATATATATTTTTTGGCTAAGAATGAAATTTAGGAGTGTATTTAGGAGCTGAAATTCAATAAAGAACCCATTGTTGGCTAAAAACAATACAATAATTTGCTTGCATTGTTTCAATAATTTGCTTGAAAATTTGCGGTTAAATTCCTTCTTTGCTTCAACCCCAACAAAAGAGTTGTTTTGTCTTCCTTCCTAAATGTCTTAGTCATGTCTTTATAAAGTGCAAAATATTTCCACTCCATCCTTCCTCTTGCTACTTGATCTTTACTCTCTTAAAATCCTTTCATCATTCGTTTGTCAAATGTTTACTGTATATTTATCATGTCCTACGAATTATAGGTGCTGGAGTTTGAACATAAATAAGACATGGAGATTTGATCTTTTTTTCTGGAACTCAGGAGGATAGGATGATTAATTTACCTAGCCTATCCAATCTTCCTGGTTTTTTTTTTTTTCACCCCGTTTACCCAGAGTTCACCATATCCTTCTTTAGTAGTTTCACTCTTTCTTGATTCCCCATCTCCCATCTTTTTCCATACTATGAAGAAAGAATAATAGAAAAATGAAAAAATAACTAAAAAGATTCCATTTTATTGTGAATTTTAAAACAAATTTTAATTTTGAAGTATATCTTTATTCATCTCGTAAATTGCAGCAAAAGGAGAAGTTCATCGTCTTGAGCTAGATGAGATTGAGTTTTCATTGCGTTTTTTCAGGCTTGTGTTTCTAGCCTGTCCATATCTCAGACTTCCAATGTAACTTAATAGTCAAGCACTCTATATACTTCTTCCAGTCTTCTGTGCATAATTCTGGATACTTTAATGCTCAGATAGTGTGGGGAGTACTAAGTCTCTATTTCTCATTTCTTGTGAATTGATTGGCAATAGCTCTGTGTTGTCTAGCTGTGATTTAGATAATGAAAACACTGCTGTGAATGATAGTTATTTACAAAATTAAACAAATCTGAATACCATTTTAAACCTCAAGTACTTTGCAATACGTTTTATTTTTTTACAACAACCCAGTAAAGTAAAAGAGAATAAGTATATGTTGTCCAGTCATGGCAGGTCCAGACATTAAAATGGTCAAAACTTCTACTTTGTGTAGAAAGCTGATTGAAATTAAAGTTCTTAATGAGTTCGTAAGACTTTCGAATATAAATGAAATAAAGGTGTAGATATCATAACTCAGAGATCCAGTTCTGGAAAGTAATAGCAGGTTTGTAAGTAAATTTGAAATTATTTTAATTTACAATTTTTAATTAGGTCATTAAAGGGTAATGATTTAATATAAAGAAAAAATACTTTACTATAATTTTTAAATAGCTTTTCAGTAATTATCTGACTCTATAATCCTCATTCTCTTGATTCTGCTATTCTTACATTAATTTTAGTAAACATTCTCATAACTTGAAGCTTAGATGACTGTAATGCTAACTGGTTAATTAAAAAGTAGTGGTTCAAAGTTACTGGAATCTTAGAATTTACTTTTTAAAAGTGGTTAAGAAAATGGATTTTGGAGTCAGATTTTGTCTACTAGCTACATAACTTTGGGCAAGTTTACTTTGTGTGTCCGTTTCCTCATTTATAAAAAAGTGATAATGATAGTATCTTCTTTATAGGATTATTAGGATTAAATGAGTTAGTACATATAACTTGTATAAATCATTAAAAGGTACCTGGCATATACTAAGTGCCCATTAAATGTTAATTCTCAATATTTAGTTGTTAAGCAAGCTTAGTTAATATGCTTCCTATTAACCTCATGTTTTAAAAAATGAGTATATGGTAGATTAAAGGTGGCTGAAAATTTTTGATATTCCTTTCATTGAGAGATGACGCCTGTTTTCTCTTTCCTTGAGTCTGGGAATGCCTGTGATTTCTTTGACCAGTAGCCAAAATTATACTATGCTAATTCCAGAACTAGTCTATAAGAGTTCTGGCAACTTCCACCTTTTTCTCTTGAAACCTTGGTCTTCCTGTAAAAGGAATTACCCCGTGGGAAAGACCACATGGAGAGGGGAGGAGACTACATGCTGTGGGAGAGGGACTCAGCAAAGCCCAGTCTTCTAGTCTCCCAAGGCACCAGGCCTATGAGTGAGGCTGTTGTGAACCCTCCAGCCCAGCCCAGCTGCCAGCTGAATATAACCAAGAGCCCAGTCCATATCATGTGGAGCAGGAAAATTACTTAGTCAAGTTCTGCCTGATTTCCTGACAAAAGATAGTGAGATACAATACAATGGCTGTTGTTTTAAGCTACTAAGTTTTAGAGTAGTAGGTTACACAGCAAGTGGAACAAGGGATAAGAACAAAACACATAAATGCTTCACCTAAGATCATATAGATATATACTGACAGGAACTCAGATTCTTGATTCTAGAATGCAGTGTTAGGGAATAATAGTTTATTTTAATACTCAGGTAGATATTTTAAAATGCATTGGAGTTGAGAAGTATTTTAAATAAAACTCCTGGGTTCCAATTGCAGTTCTAGATGAACCTACTGCTTAAAAGAAGTGTTTGAAAAGAAAGTATTTTTAAAACAATATAAAGTCACATAAAATAATTATTTTTGACCATATAAAGTTAACTAAAAACTTTGCAGTATGCAAAGGATTATCTCAGCATAAATCATTGAACACACTTTGTACTGAATACTTAAATATGACTAAAATTTCCTAGTTTTTCATATATATTTTGTTTGTGCTAACACTTACTGTCTAGATTAAGCCATAGGGAAATTCTTGGGACAAAAATGCATCTCTGGCTCAGAGGATGTATATGCATCCTTCAGCTCCAAGTTTCTGCAAACTGGGTAAAGCCTAAGGGCAATCCATGCTGGGATAGGCACAATGACAATTACTAGGAATGGACTCAACTTTTTTCAAGAAGTGGTTCAGTGAACCACGTGTTTTTTTTGGAGCCTTTTGATCATGTCTTAAATTACCAGGTTATTACTTGGTAATCAATAGAGGACATTTTATAAATTTAAACCATCTATCTGTTCCTGGTTGTTTCTTATAAGTAGTTTTTAAGTCTTGCCAGGAGCAATATATGAAGTTACATATATATATATATATTTTGTTGTTGTTGTTGCTAAATAGGTATTGTTTATTAAGGCTTGTATTTTCCTAGAGGAAAAGTTATCGGATGTTGTCCATTACTTCACACAGGCTCAAGAGAGAGTGACACGTTCTAAATACAAGTCTAAATAATACTGCTTAAACTTTGAATCAGAGCGTCTTTTGGAGCCACGAGTTTTCAGAAGACACCTGCTCTTGGTACGGGAGAGACCCTCGACAGGAGATGTGGGCAGACTGCGTGTCGGGCAGCAGGCATGCGCACCATATCCATGCTTAAAGGCAAACTCCAGGTGGTGGCGAGTTCCTCAATGGTTCCCTCATTCCACAAAAACATGACAGCAAATTCAGTTTAAGTCTTTTTGTTTTTGTTTTGTTTTACCCATTCAACAGGAAAAAAATTAGACACACCGTCAAACTGACACACTGGTCTGAAGTTATATTTTTAAATAGAATTTAAATAGATTTTCTGTTGCTGAAAACAGAATTCATGTTTCCAATATGTAAGAAACATTCCTAACTCACACTAAAGATGTATCTCCATCTTGTGACTTGTCAGAAGTGTTCAATATGAAAATGTTTTAGAGTAAATTTCAAAACAGAAGCTGGAAAACCTGAAACAAAAGACAAATGCTGTATTTATTTAAGCCTTTAGAAATATTGACAACTTATATTTTGCATCTTTGTTCCTTCTGCCTTTTTCAAGGCTAGATTTTAGTGTTTTTGTAAATATTTTCTCTCATTGCAAAGGACCAGAAATACTTTTAGGTTAATGGACAGGTATAAATAATTTTTCCTTTACAAAATTTTCTTTTGAGCCAGATAGAAAGAATATTTGAGGAAATGAAATATTGAAACATTGAGTTATGTCACTGATTTACAAAATTGAAATATGTAAGAGGGAGATACCATTCAGTATTTCAAGCAGCTTTACTACATTGTACATGACTTGCAAAAAGAACATGGATTGTATATATCTATAATTCCATCCGTCAGCCAATATTTGGAATTTTGTTCAACAACCAATTCAGGTAATACTTGTTGAGGTCCTCCTATGTGCTAGGGCCTTGGGATATATCAAAAGAGTAAAGACACATCACCACTCTTTTTTTTTTTTTTCTTGTTTTTTTTTTTTTTTTTTTTTTTTTTTTTCACATCACCACTCTTGTGGAGCTTCCATTCTATCAAAAAGAATAGCAGGAAGTGATCGTAATAAATAAGTTACAGAGTAATAGGTGCTATGGGTTGAAATGATCAGAAATGCTGGAGAATTAAACAGGGCACTCATGGTAGGTCTTATTGAGAAGGTAACATTTGAGCAAAGACTTGAAGGGGATAAAGTGGTTAGCAGACTGGTATTGGGAAGAACATACCAACAATGAGAATAGCAAGGACTTTTTCTGGTGTGGTCATGGAACAGCATGGAAGTCAGTATGGCTACAGTTGAGTCAAAAAGGTGAAGAGTAGTAGCAAAAGAGATCAGAAGTAGTGGAGGCTCAGATCATACAAGATTTTTTAGATTCTTATTATGACTTTGGTTTCTATTCTTTGTGGTATGCTAAATAATGGCCCCCAATGATGTCTGCATTCTTATCCCCCAAACCTGTGAATATGTTACATTACATGGCAGAAGGGACTATGCAGATGTGATTAAGAGCATGGAGCTTGAGAAGTGGGTGTTGTGTGGATTATTTAGGTAGGCCCAATCTAATCATACGAACCTTTAAAAGTTGAGAACATTTTCTCGACTAGGATATGAGAAAGAACCTTCTAGGAAGTAACTGGGAAAGAGGTGGTGAGAGATTTGAAACCTGAGAGGAACTCAATTTGCCATTGCAGTCTTCAAAGATGGAGGAAGGAGGCTACGGGTAGACACTAGAAGCCAAGAATGACCTTCAAATTACAGTCAGCAAGGAAATAGAGACTTCAGTTCTACAAGCATAAGAAACTGAATTCTGCCAACAACCTGAATGAGAAAAGAAATGGATTTTTTCCTAAAGCCTTAAAAAGGGAACAACTAAAGCCTTGATTTTTGTCTTGTGAGACTTGAAGTAGAGACTCAGCCAAGCTTGTCGGACTTCTGACCTATGCAAACTGTAAAATAATAAATTTTCATTGTTTTAAGCCACTAAGTTTGTGGAAATTTGTGTTAGTAATAGAAAACTATGGGGAAAAAAAACAAACAACAAAAACTAATACACCCTGAATGAAACAGGGAGCCATTTTGTGCCTATATATATATATATATATACGGGCTGGGGATTGAATCTGGGGCCCTGATATGTGGGAAGCTGGTACTCAGTCACTGAGCCACATAGGCTCCCCGGAGTTGGTTTCTTTTCATTTGTTTGCTTGTTGTTTTTTGTTTTGGGGAGGCACCAGGGACCGAACCTGGGAACTCCATGTGGGAAGCAGGCGCTCAACCTCTTGAGCCATATCCGTTAGCCCCATTGGATACTTTTAAGTAGAGGAGGACCATGGCATGACTTGTGTCCTTTTTATTAACTATATAAGTTTCTGTGATCTCTTGGCAACACAAGTGGTTTTTTAGTTAATTTCTCGCTAAAGATAAGCACCTTTCAATTTTAGTAGTAGAAAGTTAAGTAATTTATGTCTGTGATATGAGCTGCTTGATTTTGTCAGTTTGAGAAACCTTTTACACTTTCTCAACTTCAATATTAATGTAGATGTTATTTCTTTTCCAGGAAATCCACGTATGATCTGGAACAATTAGAACTTAAGTTAGTTGTTTAATTCATTTAGGGAAAAAATGACACCTATATTTGTAGCAAAAGCAAGCCTGAATGATCTCTAAAGCAATTCTAAACCTCTACTTGCTTGGTTTTTGTTTTTGTTTTTCATTTTCTTCCCATGCGCTAAGTCCTTTATAAAAACAAATTTGCTAAAGATAAGTGGGGAGTAAAAAGGTGTTAAGGTTGTCTTTAAGCTCCTGTCTCATTGTTAAAATGCAGATAATATTTTCTGCACCTTCCATTTTGGCTGCCTCAAGGAGTAGCAGCACATGAGTATTGTGCATCAATTGTCATAAAAACTTCTACACTTATATGTAATAGTAGTTCAATAAAACCCTGCTCCATTTGAGGCAACACACTACTGTTTAGGGCTACTGAGCTGCTCTGATAAGCTAAGGTTAAGAAGTTATAGCTGTGGGAATATGGCAAAGGAAAACCTCTGAGGCCAACATGCAGAAGGCAAAAATTCAAGGTAGGACTTGGCAATCACTAATAGAATGTCCTTAAAAAGTTTTTTTCTCAAAACCACCTGTATTCAGTAAGTATACACATTCATGGGGGTTAATTGTGATTTTATGTTTCAAAATAAATTCTGTGTACTAGAAAGCTACTAGGTTCAAAAATCACTTCAGCGATAGAACTAATATATAAGTATTCTTAGGGAGAAACTCCCATACCAGAGGAGGAAAGAATCACCTTTTTTGTGCTGCTTCCACAATTCTTTTTAAATTAAAGATTAAATTAATTTATGCCCTATAAATTGCACCAAACATTAAAGCAACCACTTCAATAAAAGGGTTAATAAAGGCTGTTCATTTTGAGTTTTTAGTCTTTTATCGTTCATAACTATTTTCTGGCTTAATCTTCATACTGGTTTATATGGCATGTGCTCTATGTAAGCAAATGGTTGGGTCCTGTTTATCCTTGCAGGTGCCGGTCTTTCTCCATATTTTAGTGGATTGTTTGCCCTGTGACCTTCATTCTCTGATGGGTTTGAGAAAAGTTCTTAACTTGTAGTTTGTCCAGCTTTTTTCTCATTGTAAGGATGTCTTGCCAGCTCTTTACCTCTAAGCAGTCCAAACAAGTCCCAAGTGTGGTATCCATTGTCCTAGCTTGAAGAGTAATCCCCTTCTTTACCTTTTGGTACTGTGGGATAAGGAGCCCAAAGTGGCTAGATGACAGCCTCAGCTTCCAGTTTAATGGAACCATTACTTTGACCCCTGGTGAGTGTATGTCTCTGATTGGAACTAATACTCTAGGCCATGTCACAGGGACAAGAAGCAAAAATTTTGCTATTGGGTCACTAGAGGCAATAGTAGAGGAGCTATTCTAGTTTCTACCTCTTAATACCTAGACCTGTGCATTCTGGTTATGAGAGAAACAGCACCATGTATTAGTCATTGGTTTAGAGAACATAAGCACATTCGGAAGACATTATCTTAGCTATGGAAGATATTGCTGTGAAGTCAGTGCTGTAAATGAATCTTCAAAAGCCACCTTTCTATTAGGCAAATTGCTCTAAGTGATGGGTTGCATAGTAAGACCAGTGAATTCCTAAGGGTGAGCCCATTGTCACACTTCATTTCCTGTGAAATGAATACCCTGGCGGAAAGCAATGCTGTGTTGGGATATTGAATTGTTGAACAAGACATTCTGTAAGTCCTTGGATGGTTATTTTGGCATAATTGTTGTGGGCAGGTATGGTAGATTGAATAATGTACCCCAATTTAGATATGTTCTTAATCTTAATCCACGTCCCTGTGGGTGTGAACCATTATAAGTCTTTTGAAGATAAAATTTTTAGTTAAGGTGTGGCCCAAATGAATGAGATTGGGTCTTAATGCTGATTACTGGAGTCCTTTAAAGTAGAAGAAATTCAGACATTGAGAAAGCCATGGGTATGGAAGTAGGGGTGGGACTGAAACCCGGAATTCAACAAAACCCAGGAGAGAGGGGAGAGGACGCTGTTATCTGATAAGAAAGCCGAAGAAACAGGATTGCAGGCCCACCAGAATGCTACGGACTGCTGGAGGAAGCCAGCCTTCTAGTAAAAGCCTTGACTTGAAATTCCGGCCCTCTGAAACCGTGAGCCAATAAATTCCCATTGTTTAAGCCAATCCACTGTGTGATATTTGACATTGCAGCCTGGAAAACAGACAGCAGGGAAGGTAAATTCATATGCAGAGTGTCTTCTAGTGAGAACAATGTGTTGTTCCTTCCATGATGGACGTGATGTAATGTAATCAACCTGTCAAGTGTTCCCTGGTCATCCCAGAAAATTGTGCAATTGGGGCATATGTTGGTTTCTGCCATTGACAGCATGGGCCCTCAGCAGTGGCTGCAGCCAGATTGGCTTTGAGTGGGAGTCCATGTTGCTGAACCCTTGCGTAGATAGCTTTCATTTCCTTGCCATGGCCACTTTCCTCATAAACACTTTGGGGAATTATAGGAATGACTGGTGAAAGAGGCTGCTTGATGTCCACAGAATGGGTCATCTTGTCCATGTGTCATGTTTTGCTGAGGTTGGTCTTGGGTGAACATTTATATGGGACACAAACATTTTTATTCTCTGTGCCTTTTGGAGTGGTCTTTCCCAGACCAGTTTTCCAACTGTGTTAATTCCATAGTTTTACTCTAAATTCTTAATTGTCTGTGATACAATTTACCTCTAGAAGTCTGTAGAGGCTCCAAAGAGCATCTCTATCTACCATACACACTTCACATACCATTGGATCTACTGGGTCATAAGGCCCAAGTGGAAGAGCAGTTGGTACAGCAGTCTGGACCTGCTGCAGAACCTTCTCTTATTTTGGGCCTCACTCAAAACAGGGAGCCTTTTGGTTTACTAGTAAAAGGTCAAAGTATCATGTCAAAATGAGGTTTATGTTGCCTCCTGAAGCCAAAGAGACCCATTAAGCATTGTGCTTTTTAATGATAGGAGGGGCCAGATGCAGCAAGTTGCCCTTCTACTTGGAAGGGATGTCTTGATATGCCCATTACTACTGGACTCCTAAAATTTTCACTGAAGGGGGAAGCCCCTGGATTTGTGTGGGATTTATTTCCACCCTCTTGTGTGCATGAGGCCTTCTAAAGTATGTCTAGAATAGTTGCTACTTTCTCTCCACTAAATTCAGTCAGCATGATGTCATCAATGTAGTAGACCGTATGATGTCCTGCTAAATGGAGAGATAACCAAGGCTCTTGAAGAGTAGATTATGGCATAGGGACAGAGAGTTGATATAACCCTGAAGCAGGACAGTGAAGAAGATGTTTTGCTGGTATGCCAGCTGAAAGCAAATTGTTTGACAGTTTTTACTCAAAGGCATAGAACAAAAAAGCATTTTCCAGATTAGTAGCTACATATCATTTGCAAGGGAATATATTGATTTCCTTCTGTGAAGAAACCATATCTAGAACAGTGGCTGTGATGGGCCTTACCTGTGGATTAAGTTTACAATAATCTACCATCATTTTCCAAGACCCATCAGTCTGCTGCACGGGGCCAAATAGGCAAATTGAAGGGGGATGTGGTAGGAATCACATCCATCATCTTTCCAGTCTTTTCTAGAGGCTCTAATCTCTGCAATATCTCCAGGAAGATAATGCTTTTAGTTTACAATTTTGGTGGGTAGATTTCTAGTGACTTCAACTTGGCCTTCCTTTCTATAATAGCCCTCACTCCAAAGGCCAGGGAACTAATATGAGAATTTTGTTGGTTGCTTAGTATGTGTCAACTATGCATTCCAGAAGAAGAAAAACTACATTTCAGAGACTCATTGACCCCACTGTGAGACAGACTTAAGCCAAAATTCCGTTGGTCACTTGACCTTCAAAAGCCCCTACTCTGATATTGACTACAGTGGCATTTTGGGTCTTCAGGAATTAGTGTCAATTCAGAACCAGTGCCTGGTAATCTTCACAAAGTCTAATTATTTCCCTTCCCCAGTTCATAGTCCACCTGATATATGGCCACAGTTCTCTTTGGGAAAGACCAGGAAGATTTTCAATATACATTTTTGGTTGTGTAACATTGTCCTTAGGGAAATACGACCTATCCTCCTTTCAAAAGAGTTTGGGTCTGTGAACTGTTTCAAATCTGGGAATTTGTTGGGGGGCCCAAACTCTGTTGTGATGATTCAAGTCAATTCTAGAACTTTTATGCTTCTACAAGTCAAGTAGAATTTAGTGGACGCCCCATCTATTTCAGTTCTAGGGACATCATAATAAATTACCTATGTGTGTCAAACTATTCTGATTAATGCTTTGGCTTTGCTACCATTACAGTAACCACACTAACCTTGCCTTTGGCAATTAAATGTTACCACTTGGACCCTTATGAACATATATCATACAGTCTGGGTGAAAGAAGAGTCCTTTGGACCCTCCCAGGGGATGTAACTATGGGGTAGATGAGTAAGTCTTCTATGATAAATTCACTATAGAATTCCAGTCTCCCTAAGCCTTTGGTTATCTTCCTCTTCAGGTCTTGAAAGTGTTATCTGGGGAATCCTGGGGGGTAGCTGAAAGCCTTTAAAGCACCCGGTTTCATGATGTCAACCTTTTGTCATAATAAGACATTATAGTTCTTTTTTACTCTTATTCTTACACAAGTATACAGTGGAGCTTTTCAGAGGCTACATGATGTAAGATGATAATATCTCTGTGCTGGCTAATGGAATGTGTGCTTGTGTATTCTTTTTTTTTTAAAGATTTCATTTATTTATTCATTTATCCCCCCTCCTTGCTGCTTGTGCTCGCTGGGTCAGCTAACCGTGCCACGTGGGCGGGCTTGCCTTCACCAGGAGGCCCCTGGAACCGAACCCAGGGCCTCCCATATGGTAAACGGGAGCCCCACTGATTGAGCCACATCCACTTCCCTGTGTATTCTTGTGTTTTAAAAATTTCTCAGCTTTAAACTTTAAAATAGTAAATACAGGTAGATAGAACCCTCATAAATAAAAGCTCTTTGGGATTATCAATAATTTTCGAATTTGTAAAGGGATTCTGAGAAACGAATTCACTTGAGAGCTGATGCCCTACAATCTTAATGAAGTTCTGGCATTTCAATGTCATTTAGTGTGGGCTACCTTTAACTATACTGATTTTTTCTCAATCGTTTTTGTGTTTTTAATTTCACTGATTCCTGCTGAAATCTTTTTTTTTTTTTAAGATTTATTTAATTTATTCCCCCCATCATTGTTTGTACTCTCTGTCTGCTCTCTGTGTCTATTCATTGTATGCTCTCTGTGTCTGCTCTTTTTTTTTGTTTGTTTGTTTGTTTTGTTTTTTGAGGCACTGGGAACCCAACCCGGGACCTCCCATGTGGGAGGGAGGTGCCCAATTGCTTGAGCCACATCCACTCCCTGCTTATTGTGTCTCTTATTGTGTTTCCTCATTTTGTCTCCTTGTTGCATCATCGCAGTCTTGCTCATCTTCTTTAGCAGGCACTGGGAACTGAACCTGGGACCTCCCATGTGGTAGGCGGGTGCCCACTGCTTGAGCCACATCCACTTCCCTCAAATCTTTTTTATTTCATACCTTTTTTTTTTTTTTTTTTAGGTTTAATTTGTTCTTCTTTCTCTATTTTCTTAAGGTGAAACTTTAAGCTACTAATTTTAGGTCTTCTTTTCTAAAAAAGCATTTAATGCTATACATTTCCCATTAAGCACAGCTTTAGCTGCATCCCACAAATTTTGAAATGTCATTTCATTTTCATTTAGTTCAAAACATTTTAAATTTCCCTTGAAACTTCTTCTTTGACCCATCAGTTTAGAAATGCAGTTTTATTTCCAAGTATTTGAGGATTTTCTGGTTATCCTTCTATTATTGATTTCTGGTTGAAATCCATGTGGTCTGAGAATGTACTTTTTATTTCTGTTTTAAATTTGTCAAGGTTTGTTTTATGGCCTATAAGATGGTCTATCTTGTTGCATGTTTCATGTACACTTGGAAATAATTGGGAGTTGGGGAATATATTAGCATGTTGCAGAATATATTACAAAGTGAAATGATGTGTGAACTGGTAGATTGATGACAAAAGTGGCTCCAGTTATTCACTTTGTGTCTAAACCTTTTCCACTTTGATTTTGCAGCAACTTGTATCATAAGATGGAGTCTATTTCCTCACCCCTTGAAGCTGGGCTGGCCTTGTTAGTTTCTTTGACCAATAGCCTCATTGGAAAGACAGTGTAAAAGTGTCAATTCTAGGCATCAAGAACCCTTGTACACTTCTTTCTCTCTCTTGAAATGCTGCCATCACCCTGAGAACAAGCCTGGGTTAGCCTGCTGGAGGAATAAAGCAGGTAGAACAGTTTCAAGTCATTGCAGGTATTTACATCAACAAAGGCTGGCCCCATCAGCAGAGCTGATGAAAAATAATAAATGACTGTTGTTTTAAGACTTTAAGTTTTGGAATTGTTTATTATGCAGTTATCATTTTGACAATAGATAATTGATACATGGTCCAAGGCTACATTAGTTTCCCAGAGTGTGCTTACAGAGAAACATATAAAGACACTAAAAAAGAGCAACAAAGACTTTCGGATAATTAAATTCAAGGTTTCCCAAATTATGTGGTAAGAAAAGATCATGTTTCCTCCCAAAGGTACATCTCTCTCTCATCCCACCTTTGATTACCTACATCTATAAAATGACATCCTATTCAGTAGAACTTCTAAAAATAATGTGTTCCCTAAACAGTAACAAATGAAAGTCAGTTTAATCTAATGATTGAAAGAGGCAGACTCTTCCACCCTCTTGCTATAAAATTTGGAAGATATTAGAGTCTACCAAGCAGGACTGCTGACAGATTAAACGCTAATGTATATAAAGTGCTTAGAATAATGTATGGCATGTTGTTAAATATTATGTAAGTAATTGTTGACTAAGCTATTCAGAGTATTATTAAATGAAGATTTCCTGTTATTAATGGGAAATTACAGTGCTTATGTACTTTTTAAGAATTGCTTTGTGAAGAGGGTCAGTTTTCAAGAAATAATTTTATTAGTGAGTTCAATAAATCTTAATATATTTGAAATATTTTATTCCATTTTCAATCACTGTACTCAAAGTGCTACTTAGACTCACTTTCTGGTAGAGAGTGGCAATCAGACAGTAGAGAAGTAATAGCACTTAAAGATCAGTTCAAGTAGCAAATGTACATTCTGTTAAGTGTTCTAAAAGCAAGTGTCCCTGAGTGTTTTTATAGCTATAGATGCTTCAGTTAGCAATTCTGAGGGTACCAAAAAAAAAAAAAAAAAAATAAAAAAAAAAAAAAAAAAAGCTTTACTATCATCTTTAAAGTTTTAGCTTTTATTCTTTGCTGGGCCTAATGTTAATTATGTTGCCATTTGGCTATAAGGCCTTTGAATCCTGCTAAAGAAAGTGATATTTGGGAAGCGGCTGTGGCTCAATCAGTAGGGCTCCCGTTTACCATATGGGAGGCCCTGGGTTCGGTTCCCGGGGCCTCCTGGTGAAGGCAAGCCCGCCCGTGCGGTGTGGTTAGCTGACCCAGCGAGCACAAGCAGCAAGGGGAGGATAAATGAATAAATAAATAAAATCTTTAAAAAAAAAAAAAAAAAAGAAAGTGATATTTGAGGCACCTAAAAAAGCTAAATTAATTTTTTCCCATCTTTTTTTTTAAATAAAATTTTAGTGAAGTATGTCATTTGTACGTGAACATACATAACTAATATGTAGTGAAATTTGTGAATTTACAAAGTAGATGAACATATCATACAAGGCTCCCATACATCTCCCCACAACCAACACCTTGCATTGTTGTGAAATATTTATTACAAACCATTACTACTAACTTTAGCCCATATCTTACATTTGGTGTATTTTTCCCCCAACCCATCCAATTATTAATACCCTATATTAGTATAGTAAATTTGTTATCGTTCAAGAAAAACATTCTCATATTTGTCCTATTAACTACAGTCCATCATCCACCACTGGATTCCCTGTGTTGCACAGTCCCATGCTTTGTACAATCCATTCAAAATGTACAGTGGTTCTCATTTCATCACAGAGTTGTGCTGTCATCACCTCAGTTGATTTTAGGACATTTTCATTACTCCAAAAGGAAAAATCCCATAATCCCAAATACCTCCCTATTGTTGTCTCTTAGTATTGAAATAATATCTTCTTGCCATTGCTGCAAAATATTAACAATATTACCGTTAACTATCTCCATATGTTACAGTAGTTGTAACTTTCCCATGTATCTCCTATTCTTAGCACTTTGTAAATGAAGAGCATTCTTATATTTATACTATTAACCAGAATCTTCATCCACCACCGAAATCACTATTATTCATTCCCTAGAAATTTCTCTAGTTTCCTTTCAATTGACATTTACATCCACAGATTACCCCTTTCAGACACAATCATATTTATAAATCATCAAAGTTATACTAATTATAATGTTTTACTCTCAACTCTATTCATTTCCACACTTTTACAATTAACCTTATTAATAATGCTACATACATTAAGCATCAGCTCCCATTCTCAGCCCTCATTCTATTTCTACTAATAGAGTTTACCTCTGTGAGTTTACTCATCATATTTAGTTCATATTAGTGAGACCATACAATATTTGTCCTTTTTGGTCTGGCTTATTTCACTCAACATAATATCCTCTAGATTCATCCATGTTGTCATATATGCATCCCAATTTCATTTCTTCATCCAGCTGAATAGTATTACATTGTGTGTATGTACCACATTTTGTCTTCATCAGTTGATGGACACGTGGGCTGTTTCCATCTTTTAGCAATTGTGAATAATGCTGCTATGAACATTGGTGTGCAAATATATGTTTGCATCCTTGCTTTCAGTTCTGAATATAGTCCTAGTAATAGTATTGCTGGATCATAACGGCAGTTCTATATTCAGCTTCTTGAGGTACTGCCAAACTGTCTTCCACAGGGTGCAATATCACCCTTATTCATGTTTTACACGAGGGTTCACTATCTTATAAAAGTCCCATGTTAAAGTTTTTAGCTTTCCTTCTAGAAATATACATGACTTAGACTTTCCCTTTCAACCACTGTCAAACCCATATAATAGCTCTGCTAATTACAAATAGCGTGATGTACTTTCACCATTTCTATTCATTTCCAAAGATTTATAAACTTTCCATTCTCTACCCCCATTCTATTTTGTGGTTACCTATATTCTAATTATTAACTCCATGAATTTACATTATATGTTTAGTTCAAAATAGCACATACAGTATTTGTCCTTTTGTGTCTGGCTTCCTTCACTTAACATAATGTCCTCCAGGTTCATCCATGTTGTCATAAGTTTCACTACTTCATTTCTTCTTACCACTGCATAATATTCCATCATGTGTATACACCACAATTTGTTTATCTATTCATCAGTTGATGGACACCTTGATTGTTTCTAACTTTTGTCAATTGTGAATAACGCCGCTTTGAACATCTGTGCAAATGTCTATTCGTATCTTTGTTCTCAGTTCTTATGGGTATATACCTAGTAATGGTATTGCTGGGTCAAATGGCAAGTCTATATTCAACTTCCTTAGGAACTGCCAAACAGTCCTCCACAGTGGCTGTACCATTTGTTCTACATTCCCAACAACAGTGAGTAAGTATTCTATCCACATCCTCTCCAACATTTACAGTTTTCTGACTTTTTAATAGCGGCCAGCTTAATAGGTGTGAAATGGTATCTCGTAGTTTTGATTTGCATTTCCCTAATCGCTAGTGAAGTTTAACATTTTTTCATGTGTTACTTTGCATTTGTATTTCTTTAGACATTTGTCTTTTCAAGGCTTTTGCCCATTTTTTAATCAGGTAGTTTGTATTTTTATTATTGAGTTGTATGATCTCTTTATATCATGGATATTAAACACTTATTGGTTATGTGATTTCCAAATATTTTCTCCCATTGAGTTGCCTGCCTCTTCATTCTTTTGACATAGTCCTTTGGGGTTCATTAGTGTTCAGTTTTGAGGAGGTCCCATTTATCCATTTTCTCCTTTGCTGCTTGTGCTTTGGGTGTAAAATTTAATAAACTACTGCCTACCACAAGATCTTGAAAATGTCTTCCTACATTTTCTTCTAGGAGTTTTATGGTTGTCGATTTTATATTTAGGTCCTTGATCCATTTTGAGTTAATTTTTGTAGAAGGTGTGAAATAGGGGTCCTCTTTCATTCTTTGGTTATGGATATCTAGTTCTCCCAGCACCATTTGTTGAATAAGCTGTTTTGGCCCAGCTGGGAAGGCTTGACAGCCTTATCAAAAATCACTTGACTGTAGATTTGAGGGTCTATTTCTGAGTTCTTGATTTGGTTCTATTGGTCAATGTATCTTTATACCAGTACCATGTTGTTGTTGTTGTTGTTGTTGTTTTTACCACTGTAAATAAATAATATTCTTTAAAATCAGGATGTGAGAGCCCTCCAATGTCATTCTTTTTTAAAGACATTTTTGGCTATTCAGAGTACCTTAACTTTCCAAAATATTTTGATTATTGGTTTTTCCATTTCTGGAAAAAAGTCTGTTGAGATTTTTCTTGTGTTGAATCTGTAAATCAGTTTGGGTAGAATTGCCATCTTAATGATATTTAGTCTTCCAATCCATGAATATGGAATGTCCTTCCATTTATTTAAGTCTTCTTTGGTTTCTTTTAGCAATGTTTTATAGTTTTCTGAATACAGATCAGTTATGTCTTTGCTTAAGTTAATTCCTAAATATTTGATTCTTTTAGTCACTATTATAAATGGAATTTTTTTTTCTGATTTCCTCCTCAGATTACTCATCAGTAGTATATAGAAGCAGTACTGATTTTTGCATATTAATCTTGTGTCCCGCCACATTGGTGAACTCGTCTGTTAGTTCTGGCAGCTTTTTTATAGACTTTTAAGGATTTTCTGGATATAGGATCATATCATCAGTGAATAGCAAAAGTTTTACTTCTTCCTTTCCTATTTGGGTGCCTTTTATTTATCTAGCATAATTGCTCTAGCTAGAACTTCTAGCACAATATTGAATAACAGTGGTGACAGTGGGCATCCTTGTCATGTTCTCATCTCAGAAGGAACACTTTCAGTCTTTCACCATTGAGTACAATACTAGCTGTAGATTTTTCATATATATGCTTTACCATATTGAGAAAGCTTACTTCTCTTTCTATCTTTTGGAGTGTTTTTTATCAAGAAAGGGTGCTGTATTTTGTCAAATGCATTTTCTGCATCAACTGAGAGGATCATGTGATTTTTCTTCTTTTATCCATGTGGTTTTTTATACTAATTGTTTTTCTTGGGTTGAACCACCCTTGCATACCAGGGATAAAACCTGTTTGATCATGGTGCATAAGTCTTTTAATGTGATTTTGGATTCTGTTTGCAAGTATTTTGTTGAGGATATTTGTATCTGTATTCATTAGAGATAGTGGTCTGTAGTTTTCTTTTTTGTAGTATCTTTATCTGGTTTTGGTATTAGGGTGATATTGGCTTCATAGAATGAGTAGCATTCTTTCCTACTCAGTTTTTTAGAAGAGATTGAATAAGTTGGGTATTAGATTGTCTTTGAATGATTGATAGAATTTACTTGTGAAGCCATCTGGTCCTGGGCTTTTCATCTTTGGAAGTTTTTGATGACTGTTTCAGTTTCTTCACTTGTGATTGGTTTGTTGAGGTCTTCTATTTCTTCTAGGGTCAGTATAGATGGTTCGTGTGGTTTTTATAAATTTCTCCATCTTGTCTACATTGTCTAGTTTTTTGGCATACAGTTGTTCATAGTATCCACTTATGATCTCTGTTATTTCAGTGGGGTTTGGTGGTAATGTCCACACTTTCATTTCTGATTTTATTTATTTGCATTGTCCTTTTTCTTTGTCAGTGTAGCTAAGGGGTTTGTCGATTTTGTTGATACTCTCTATTGTCTTTGTCCTTGATTTCACTTAATTCTGCTCTGATCTTTACTATTTCTTTTCTTTGGCCTGGTTTGGGATTAGTTTTCTGTTCTTTTTCTAGTTCCTCCAGGTGTGCAGTTAGATCTTCATTTTAGTTTTTTCCTCTTTTTTAATGTAGGCACTGAAAGCTGTAAATTTCCCTCTCAGCACTGCTTTGCGGTTTCCTATAGGTTTTGATATGTTGTGTTCTCATTTTCACTCATCTCAAGATATTTGCTGAATTCTCTTATAATTTCTTCTTTGACCTACTGTTTATTTAGGAGTGTTTTTTTTTTTTTTTTAAAGATTTTTATTTTTTATTTATTTATCCCCTCCTTGCTGCTTGTGCTTGCTGTGTCCATTTGCTGTGCGTTTTTCTGTGTCTGCGTGTCTCCCTTTGTTGGGTCGTCTTTCTGTGTCAGTTCACCGTGCTGCGTGGGCTGGCTTGCCTTCACCAGGAGGCCCCGGGAATCAAACCCGGGGCCTCCCATATGGTAAACGGGAGCCCTATTGATTGAGCCACATCCGTTTCCCAGGAATGTGTTTTTTAATCTCCATATATTTATGAACTTTCCCTTTTTCCATCCATTAATATTTTCCTGCTTCATTCTGTTATGATCAGAAAAAGTGTTTTGTATAATTTCATTTTTTTTTTAAGTTTATTGAGACCTGTCTTTTTACCTAACATATGGTCTATCTTGGAGAAGGATCCACAAGTGCTTGAAAAGAATGTCTATCTTGCTGTTTTTTGTGGGTTAATGCTGTATAAATGTCTCTTAAGTCCTGTTCTTTTATATTATTCAAGCTCTCTGTTTCTTTATTTATCCTCTGCCCAGATGTTCTGTCCAGTGCTGATAATGGTGTTTTGAAGTCTCTAAATATTGTAGAGACATCTATTTCTCCCTTCAGTTTTGCCAGTGTGTGCCTCATTTATCTTGGGGCACCAGGTTAGGTGCATATATGTTTAATATAGTAATATTTCTTCTTGGAGAATTGCCTCTTTTATTAATATATAATGATCTTCTTATCCCATATAACAGTTTTGCATTTATCTATTTTGTCTGATATTAGTCAGTACTCCACATCTTGTTTGGTTACTATTTTTGTGGAATATCTTTTTCCAATCTTTCACTTTCAATCTGGTTGTGTCATTCCTTCTGAGGTGAGTCTCTTGTAGACAGCATATAGATGGCTTATATATTTTTTAATGCATTCTATTAGTCTATGTCTTTTGATTGGGGAGTTGAAGCTATTAACATTCAATGTTATTATTTTAAAGGCATTTTATCCTTTGGCTTTGTGTTGTCATGTATTATTATTGTCTGTCATTTTACCTTTTAATTTACCCTTCCTAATAATCTTCATTTCTACCCTCTTCTCCAAGTCTCTCACCCTTGTTTTTTTACTTTCAGGCAGCATCACTCTCTGTAGTATATCTTGTAATTCTGTACTTCTGGTAACATACTCCCTCATTTTTTTTTTTTTGTCTGAGAAGACTTTCAACTTACCCTCATTTTCGAAGGAAAATTTTGTCAGATACAGAATTCTTAGCTGGCAGTTTTTGTCTTTCAGTACCTTAAATACATCACACCATTTTCTTCTATCCTCCATGGTTTCTGATGAGAGGTCAGCACTTAATCTTATTGAGGTTCCCTTGTATGTGATTTTCTCTTGCTGCTTTCAGACTCCTCTCTTTATCTCTGATATTTGACATTCTCAATAGTAAGTATCTTGGAGTAGGTCTATTTGGACTTTTTCTGTTTGGGTGCATTGTTATTCTTGGATATTAATATTTATGTCTTGGGAAGCGGCTGTGGCTCAATCAGTGGGGCTCCCGTTTGCCATGTGGGAGGCCCCGGGTTCGGTTCCCCGGGCCTCCTGGTGGGGGCAGGCCCGCCCGCACGGCGCGGTTGGCTGACCCGGCGAGCACGGGCAGCAGGGGGGGGGATAAATGAATAAATAAATAAAATCTTAAAAAAAAAAAAAATATATATATATATATATATATATATATATATATATATATATATATTTATGTCTTTCATAAGGGTTGTGAAGTTTTCGGTCATTATTTCCTCAAATATTCTTTCTCCTTCTGGGACACCAATAATG
This sequence comes from Tolypeutes matacus, assembly GCA_026826555.1. Lineage (NCBI taxonomy): Eukaryota > Metazoa > Chordata > Mammalia > Cingulata > Chlamyphoridae > Tolypeutes > Tolypeutes matacus. Next base: position 55,545,816 of record JAKSZT010053929.1, on the reverse strand, counting down.
CATATGTTTGTGCATTTAGTATTGTCATTCTATTCACTGAAACCTTGCTCCATTTTTTCCACATTCTTTTCTCTTTCTGTTCTCCTATCTTTTCAAGTTTAGATGTTCAGTCCTTGAAATTACTAATTATGTCTTTGAATAATTCAAATCTTCTGTTACGTGTCTTTAATGCATTTTTTTTTTTTTTTTTTTGAGGTACCTGGGCTGGGTATTGAACCTGGAACCCAGTACGTGGGAAACAAGCACACAAACACTGAGCTACACCGGCTCCCCAACCTCTAATGTATTTTTATTCTCATCCATTGTGTCTTTCATTCCCATAAGCTCTGTTCCTTGTCTTTGTAGCTTTCAAATTGTTCTTTATGCTCATCCATTGTCTTCTTAATATACTTTATCTCTTTCGTCATAGTTTCCTTCAATTCTTTGAATTGATTTAGGAGATTTGTGTGATTATCATTGATTAGTTGTCTTGTGTCTGTATCTCATCATTTGGTTTGTTCCTTTGGCTGGGCCATCTCTCCCTGTTTTCTAATATGACTTGTAATTTTTGGCTGATGTCTAGGCATCTGAATATGTTGGTGAATTTATCTCACAGTAAATTTCTTTTTCTTGCCTAGGGGTTTATTTTTTCACAGCTCTTCTTTGATTTTTGGTTCAACTTAGAGTCTTTAAAATTGCGCAGCTTCATTTCTCAAAATCAGGCCAGGGACTCACTAATGGGGCTTAGCTTTTCTCCAGGAGCTGGGACTAAGAGAGACCTAAAGGGAGTTTTCCTCCTTGCACATTACTGGCAGGCCAGCAGATGGCACTTGTTGGTGAACCTTTCCATTGGGGTGTTTCTTTCAACCTCTGCTTGCCAGTGGTTTTGGTCTGGCCAGAGTGAGATTCAAAGTGGGCTCTGCTGGCCAAATTCACTGAAGAGAAACCACTCTCTGGCCTCTGCCACACCCTCCTCTTCCCAGGGAGGAAGACTTCTGTTCTCTTTTCAGTCAGTTGCAGTTTTATCCAGGCTGAACACTTTGAGAGTGGGGGATGAGTGCCATTCCCGGCCACTGTGGGGGTTTAGTAACTCATGGTTGTCATTTCAGGTTCTTTGTCTCTCTCTCCCTTGCCCTCCTGGGGCTTGCACAGCATTGTCTTGCTCTGCTGACCCCCAAACATTTCCCTTGGATAGCTTTTGACCCTTTCTCTGTGAAAAAACTCTTTGTTTTTGTGAGTTGAGCTCTGCCTGACTACTCCCACAACATCTTCCCGGAACTCTACCTTATTTATTTTTTTTTTAAGATTTAATTTTTTGATTTCTCCCCACCCCCTCGTTGTTTGCACTTTCTGTGTCTGTAAGTCTTCCTTGTTTCTTTAGGAGGCACCAGGAACTGAACCCAGGACCTCTGATGTGGGAGGGAGGCACCTAATTGCTTGAGTCACCTCTGTTTCCCACTTTGTTGTGTCTCTCATTATGTTTTTTTCTTCTTGTGTCTCTTGTAGCGTCATCTTGTTGTATCAGCTTGCCACGCCTGCCTATCATGTTAGCTCACTCTCTTGCTTGACTTCTTTAGGAGGCACTGGGAACCCCTACTCCCTGCTTTGTTATGTCTCTCATTATGTTTTTTCTTTTTGTGTCTCTTGTTGCGTCATCTTACTGCGTTAGCTTGCCGTGCCTGCCTGTTGTGCCAGCTTGCTATCTTCTTTAGGAGGCACCGGGAACTGAGAACCTGGGACCTCCCGTGTGGTAGGCGGAGCTCAGTTGCTTGAGCTACAGCTGCTTCCCCCTCACCCTCATTTTTAAAGGACAGTTATGCTGTCCTTTGATAGAATTCTTGACTGGCAGTTTTTCTCTTTCAGTACCTTAAAAACATTATACTACTTTCTTCTCACTTTCATGGTTTCTGATGAGAGGCCAGCACTTAATCTTATTGTGGTTCCCTTATATGTGATGCTTTGCTTTTCTCTTGCTGCTTTCAGAATCCTGACTTTAGCTCTGGTACTTGTCATTCTGAATAATAGGTGTCTCGGAATAGGTCTATTCAGATTTATTCTGTTTGAAGTGCATTGTCCTTTTTGGATATTGATATTTATGTCTTTCATAAGGGTTGGGAAGTTTTCAGTCATTATTTCCTCAAATATTTTTTCTTCCCCTTTGCCATTCTCTTCCCCTTCTCGGACCCTGACAACATGTATGTTTGTATGTTTTGCTTTGTCATACACCCCTGAGACCCTGTTCCATTTTTCCATTCTTTTCTCTGTTCTCCTGTCTTTTCAAGTTTAGGTGTTCTGTCCTTGATATCACCAATTTTGTCTTTGATCAATTCAAATCGGCTGCTATGTGCCTCTAATGTATTTTTTTTTTTTAATATGGAACGCTTCACAAATTTGCGTGTCATCCTTGCCCAGGGGCCATGCTAATCTTCTCTGTATTGTTCCAATGTGCTGCTGAAGCGAGCACTCTAATGTATTTTTAATCTCTTCCATTGTGTCTTTCATTCTCATAAGCTCTGGGACTTGTCTTTGTAGCTTTCAAAGATTTATTTATTTCTTTGTTTGTTTGTTTGTTTCTCCCCTCCTTTTTTTTCTCTTTTTTTCGTTTGCACTCACTGTCTACTCTCTGTGTCCATTTGCTGTGTGTTCTTCTGTGTCTGCTTGTCTTCTCTTTAGGTGGAACCAGGAACTGATCCTGGGACCTTCCGGAGTGGGAGAGAGGCACTCAATCTCTTGTGCCACCTCAGCTCCCTGTTCTGCTGTGTCTCTTATTGTCTCTCCTCTGTGTCTCTTTTTGTTGCATCATCTTGCTGCACCAGCTCTCCATGTGGGCCAGCACTCTTATACGGGCCAGCACTCCATGAGGGCTAGCTCACTGCACAGGCCAGCTTTCCTTCACCAGGAGGGCCCGGGAATTAAACCCTGGACCTCCTATATTGTAGACGGGAGCCCAGTCACTTGAGCCACATCTGCTTCCCATTTTTAGCTTTCAGAGTGTTCTTTATGTTCACCCAGTGTCTTAATATCCTTTATCTTTTAAGTCATATTTTTCCTTCAATTCTTTGAATTGATTTAGGAGATTCTGTGATTATCATTGATTAGTTGTCTTGAATCCTGTATCTCATCAGGACATTTGGTTTGTTCCTTTGGCTGGGCCATCTCCCCCTGTTTCCTAGTATGGCTTGTAATTTTTTGCTGATGTCTAGGCATCTGAATATGTTGGTGAATATATCTCACGGTAAATTTCTCTTTCTTGCCTAGGGGTTTATTTTTTCACAGCTCTTCTTTGATTTTTGGTTCAAATTATTCTGGGTCTTTAAAATTGCCCAGCTTAAGTTCTCAAAATCAGGCCAGGGACTCACTAATGGGACACAGATTTTCTCCCAGGATTTCAGGTTAATGGAGACTCAAAAGTAGTTTTTGTCTTTGCAGTTTCCTGGTAAGCCAGCAGATGGCGCTTGTTGGCTAACCTTTCCACAGAGATATTTCTTTCAACCTATGCTTGCCTGAGTTTTTGATATGGTCAGAGCTGAGATTCAAAGCGGGCTTTGCTGGCCAACTTCCCTGAAGAGAAAGTACACTCTGCCCTCTGCCACACACCCCCTTTTCCCAGAGAGGAAGATGTCTGTTCGCATTTCAGTCGGCTGCATTTGGCCATGGGTTTTATCCAGGCTGCACACCTTGAGGGTGGAGGATGGTGCCCTTCCCAGTCACTGCAGGGGTTTAGGATTGTCGTTTAGGGTTCTTCATCTCTCTCCCTTGCCCTCCTGGGGTTTGCACAGCAGCGTCCTGGTCTGCTGACCCCCATCCAAAGCAGTTCTTTTGGACAGCTTTTGGCCCTTTTTCCATTGTTTTTGTGAGAGAGCTGAGCCCCGTTTGTCTAGGCGGACACATCTTCCTGGTGTTAAGCTTGATAGAGCTATCTTAACCTTTTTAAAAACTATGTTTTGTGCCTAGGAGAAGTTTGCTAAAGTGGGGAAAAATGCTACTGTAGTGACTGGAATGTGAGGACTCAGAAGAAAATATAATGTAGCTGCATTATATAATTTTGTGTGTGTATATTTGTACCTGCTTCTTTTAAAAAATAGTTGAAGTAACCTCTACAAATATTTACAATATAATAGGATCAAAATTATTTAAAGAGGACATCAGTTAAAGAACACAAACAAGAGATTGTTTGTAAATTCTTTTAGCTATTCTCCCCTTTCCCCCATTTTAAACATTATATTATACTTGAGTATTTTTTTTTTTCTTAGAATAGAAAAGTTGGTATTATGGGAAATCTTATAACATGAAATTTATATTAAGGAGACTGTTACAGTATTTCTGAGAGATGACTGATTCATTTAGGGTCAAACTACCAAAGCAAAACAATTTTCAGAACTAAAAGGTTATCACAAACCTACAACTTCTCTAACAATGAAAAAAATTACTATGCTATGCTAATATTTTATAAAATAAATATTTTATATAGTAAATATAAAATTGCTAGTTAACTCTAATCCACTGATTGCTCTTTTGGATCAAACGGAATCAGAGAAAACTGGTTGGGTAATTTTATGGGCTCTTTAATGTAGACTATATACAACTCTTACTTAGAGGGTGCATATTTCTAGTTACAAGGCTCACTCTGTCCCAAATACATCTTTTGAGCAGTGCTGGGAGTTACTGTAATTAACGTGCATTGTAGCAGTGGTAAAGAAAAAAGTTCAATCACAAAAAGGTTTTATTAACTTTTTTTTCAATAAAAACTATAAATGATTTCACAGTAAAAATCTTTTAGAAGTTTCGAAAATGAATATTTAAATGGTCTCACAGTTAAGGGACCAAAAGCAAATGGCAAATCCTTAGGAAAGGTGAGTGTTGAAATGATTGTTTCCTAACTTAATTCAACGTGGACAGCTCCTGAAGAAGTGAAAGTCAGTCTTGGAAGGATTTTGGAGGTGGTGGAAGTGGGTCTAGGGTTCATAGAAAGAAAACACTTGGAGATGAAGAAAACAATCAAAGAAGGCACACTCAAATAGACTTTAGTGCTCAATGTAATTTTCAGATACTACAGTCTTTCAGGATTAGAAATTTCCACTCTGGCTCCTGATTTGGGAGGGTGGAAGTGGTTATATAGACTAATAAGATACATAAGGGCCTAGAGCATCTGAGCTAGGTTAGTGCCTGTGATAGAGCCTAGGGGGAGGAGATGAAGCCAGTTGGGATGTATGATTAGTAAACCTTAATTTGGAAATATGAGAAGAATTTTTTGTGGCAGGATTCTTAGTGGATTCATTAAGAAAAAGCAGTCAGTATGGGAACAAAACCCTTATTCCTGTAAAAAGGGTCATGTATTGAAACATGATGGTCTGTGAAGAAAGGATTTAGCAATGATCGTGAGTGTGACACTTTGGGAAGAGAAAGTTAGGAAGATTTTTAGGAAACTTTCTTTGTGATGTGCTATGTAAAAATTACCCTGTACTGTCCCTTCAGGAGAGTTACAATAAATTTCTCTCTCTCTCTCTCTCTCTCTCTCTCTCTCTCTCTCTCTCTCTCTCTCTCTCACACACACACACACACACATCTATTTATATATTTAATTTTTCAAACCTTCTGCGTTATCTTCTCTATTTTTTTTTTTTTTTGGTTGATAAGCAGAAATAGGCTTAATGGGAGTCCACCTATATTTGGGTTATGTGTATATTCCCTCTTATCTAGGGTTAACCAGTATATTTCTTTTTTCCCCCTTATATTAATTATTTTACTGTATGCTCTTGTTAGTGTATATAAAATAATTACCCATATGAAATAGAAACTCATGAAAATTCAGAGATGTAGATGGGATTGACAAAAGTAGAATTATGTATAGTATAGCACATGTGTTAACAGGGATAAGCTTTTGTACAGTCTTCAAATTTAGCCCTCTTTGAATGTTCACTGGTTTGTGAAAAGTGGTTTAGGAAACCTTTGAAAGATTCATTTTTTACTACAAAAAGGAACAGACTTTCTGGGGTCTGAGAGTTTTTGTACTTGAAGATACTCCGGTCAGCAGGGGATCCTGTTGAGCATTCAAGTCTGCAGCTGCAAAGTAATTATTCTTCCCTCTGAAAATTGGATATACACATCCAGAATTCTCTAGGTGGTAGCGGAGGTGGTTCAAGCCACTGGGTGCCTCCCTCCCACATGGGATGTCCAGGTTTTGGTTCCCAGTGCCTCCTGAAAAAAGAGAAGATGAACACACAATGAACAAACAGAGAACAGACAACAAGGGCAAACAACAAGGGGTGGGGTGGGGTGGGGAGAAATAAATAAATAAAATAAATCTTTAAAAAAAATTCTTTAGGAGATGAAAAATTATTTCCCCAAATTTGGAGGCAAAAATGCAGAATATTCCATTCACTTAAAAAAAACCCAGAGTAAATCATTTATCTCTTATAGACACATACTGCCTAACACTCAAATTTATATCTAATTCCTTTTTTATGAGCACACTTTCTGTTACTGAGATAAAATGCACTTTTTATAAAAAGCAAATTCTTCTTGTAATTTTCTGCATAACTAACATCATAACATACCTTTTTCTATTTTTTAAAAAAAACTAGGATCTATTTTGTTATTACCTATATTTCTAGTGTAATAAAATACTTTTTATGTACTTAGTATTTGGATCTTCCAACTGTGCCTTTGAACCTAGTAGAGATCATTTGTATTTTCACACTGACAGCTTCAAATTGAACACCAGATAACTTTGGTCTTTAAAGTTATTTGTTCACTGAGGACCTTTCATTTAGCCTCCTGCCATCCATCTCACTCCCTTCTTTTCTGAATCCCCACTTGAGACTCCAAATTCTTATTTGGTGAGGTTCAGCTCCCTTTAGTCTCAAGCCATTACCCACAAATTCAGGTTCATCTTTGCATATCCAAACCTATCAAGGTTTCAGCAGATTAGAAAGACTTTTTATTTAGCAAGGTGGAATCTGGAGGGTTTTAGAAGGTAGTTATGCAATTAAATTTTGTTTCCTTTGGGACTCTATTCCAAACTTGACCATCAGAAACTAGAGCTTTTATCTTGAGTTTACGAAGTAGGTAAGAGTCTTATGCAAATAGGAATTTGTGGATTTAAAATACATTTCTTAGTAGTAGTATAATGGTCAAATCATTTAACCTTCCTAAATATGTCTTCTCGTTTATAAAATGGGAAAAATAATACTTGTGTTAGAGGAGTTGTGAGGATTAAATGAGATAACATGCTGTACCTACCTTGGGCTCAGTACATCATTATTTGCAGTGATATTGTTATTATCTGAATAAGTCATCGATAGATATATCTTTTGTGTCTTTTTGTCAGTAGGATGTATGGTTCAGTCTCTTCAGATAACAAAATTAACTGAGAACATCTTGTTTCCTTAAGAAATAGCCTAAAGAATATAAATAAATATAGAGTATTTATTCAAGGGATTACTGATTGATACTGGATAAAATATCCCTTAGAGAAATCAGCTTTTGAAACAAAATAAAAATCTATGGCTATGTGCTGTGTGCCCTTAAATATTTTTAATATTTTGAAATTATACAAGTGATACATAAATTAGAAAATAAAGATAAATAAAAACAAAAGAACATTAAAATCACCTGAAGTCCTACATGCCCTAGTAAATTACTGTTATCAGTGTGGTGTATATCTTTCAGATGCTTTCACATATGAATATGTTTATATATATTTGTATTTATCTATAGTTTCCAAAGCAAAAAGGGATATATTGTATATATTGCTCTGAAACTGAATTTTCATTTAACCATTTATTACAACAGCGTTTTCAGTTTTAATGGTCAAATAAGACCTGTTCCTTTTGTTAGAAGCTTCCTGGGAGCATCTCTGTTGATTGTTCTGTTTATCTGCAGAATAAACACAGCTTGCATTGAAAAATAACCGATATTTATTTGTTTTATAGTTTTCAGAGTGTTTTGCATATATATTAGATATTATTACAACCATTTTTTATAGATAGAAAGGAAAATAACCTGCTGCGATTGCTGTTTGGTGAATGGCAGTCTGGGACTTGCAAATATACCCACTGATTCCACCTTTTCCTTAAAGCCACACACCTAAATCCAGACCCACAACTATCCTCACTTGCTGGGTATGGTATATCTTAACTGGACTCTCCGTTTACTATGATTTAGTACAAATTATAAACTGAACAAAGAAGCCAAATAGGATGGTAGTTGTGCTCTTCTTTCCCAAAGCAGGTGCATGTAGGAACCAGAAGTATGGATTCCCCTTGTATTTTGTTTCTGATGATAGCCACGAGCAAACATTCAAGCATAATTTGAACAAAGTGACAGTTTTCTTTATAGGCAGCCTTTGTTAATAAAAATTCAATTAGCTTCTTTAGGGACTGTTTTATGTAACTGTATCCTTGACACCTCACAAAATGCAGAGCACATAGTAGGTGCTGAATGAATGAATGTGTACAAGTATTATTTCTAGCTTCAGATAGCTCATCAGAGGCTACCTGCCTTGTAGAATCTCAGCCCATCACAAAATTGTCTGAAATTATTTAATGCTATCCTCCAGCTATTAGAAAGAATAAATATAAAACTAGTCAATTTGAACAATGTGTTTCATTCACAGTCTTTAAATTGCTTGCTAGTCTCCTTGATTGATTTTTCTTTTTTTGTTGATCCTCTCTTTTTCTCTATTTCCCCTTCCCTCCTTGAAGAAATGATCCATTTTTAGGGCTTCCAACATTTCCTCCATGTGATTGATGTTTAAATCTTTTATTTTTAGTCTTATACTCTCACTCAAGCTCTAGTATTCCCACCAAACATTTATTTCCACCATGGGTCCCACCACTATCCTTCTTTTTTCCCCCATGTCACTCTTCTGATAATAAAATCCTTGCATCGTTCTTCATTTCTTAAAGTATGAAGATGAACATGTAAAGGATGCATGATCTCCTGCATCAGAATCTCCTACAGTGTTTGTTAAGGATGAGATTTTTGGGTGTATCCCACACCTACTGAATCAACATCTGTGGGTATGAGTTCTGGGAATCAGCATTTTTAGAAAGGTACACAGGTTTTCTGATGCACATTAACATCTAAATTCTATTGGAAAGAATAAAATCCAGTCTAACACTCAAAAACTCTTTAAAATGTGGTCCCACCTTATATATTCCAGTTTATTTTCCATTAGTACTAATATAAATTCTTTGTTCATAAGCACTCACTCTGGATATGCCAGGCTAAATTTGCCTCTGAGAGTTTGATCATAATCCCTTCAGCCAGAATGCCTAGGGCATAGAAGTAGTATGTGGCAGAGTTTGATTTAAACCCAGGTCTGTCTGACTAAAGCCCAAGCTCCTTCCAGTAGTGGTTTCAAGTTGGCTCTGCAGGACCCTTGGAAACAGCTGCTTTAACCAGAGCATTTCTGCTTTTCTGTACTTATGCACTAGGGCATTCATACACAGTCATTTGGCCATTTTGAAAGAAGCCTAAACTTTTGAAACCCACTTTACAATGTACAAAGAAATAGGTAGGGCATTCAATAAGATTATTATTTAACTTGAAACGTGTCAGCTCTTCTGAAGCTAGGCCATAAACAAATTAATAAACAAAACAAAACAAAAAATGTTAATGGGAAAATTCCACTAATAAATAAAATATAGCAATGAATGCTACAATAAAATATAACATTTTGAGGTGTTATAGGCCCAATAACATTTTCTTCTGCTATATAATTAAAACCGATTTGTCCACAATACAGCATTAATATTACTACTTTATCAGTCTACTTAACCTCCAATACATCTGTAGCATACCTCCCAAAAGTCCATGTTCCCACATCATGAAAAACATTTAGCTCAAATGAATTGACCTCCTCCTTCATAAACAACTCTATATGATTAATAAATTAGTCTAATAAACCCTGAATTGAAGAGGAACAATCAATGAAGTAAACATTTTTGATCCATTAGGTACACTGTTAACTCTCAAGCAATCCTCTTTGGTGAAGATTGTTTTCATACAATGTTTTCAGTGCATTATTTGATAAGAAAGGTTCTAAATTAGACTGTGCTACATATGTATTAATAAGCACTGAAGTCCTAACAACACTGATTGTCAAACCTGTGTGTATTAATGTGAATTAATGAGGTTATCTTCTCCCAAGAGGAACACAAGTTGTTATAGGTTAAACATTGATGAGCAAAATACAGACAATGTCAGTTTGATAGGAAAACTTCAATTTGCAGGCATGAACTTTAAAAGGGGATACATAAATAATCTCAACATAATCACTTGGTATAATATTTTGGGTTTACAGCTTTGACAGCAGGCAAACGATTGATGTGATTTTTAAAAATTGTGCCCCTTGGGAAACCACCTCAGTACAGAATTAAAGGAAAAAGACATTGATGACAACAAAACATGAACAGCTAAAACAGTCATAGAATGAAATACTGTTTTGAAAGAGTCACTCTTTTAATGCCATACTATTGTAGGAAGTCAGGTATTTTCAACAGATATCCAAATTACACAGAACAAATAGAAAGCACTGATTAGGTTTATAGTTGTTGGTATTGCAGCGATAAAACCTTAGGATACTATGTGTTTTCATCTTTACTAATCCCTAGTTCCAAGTTGTTGTAAGGCTTCTGTTTTAAGTATCATGCCCAGAGGACCTTGGTCACATCTCTTCAACAATATTGAGAAGATACTCCTCCAACCATTCAGACTGAGCAGTTAGGTTTGGTACCCAAAAGAAAAGGAGGAGATTGTAATGCTCTGGAAGACCCTGCCAGAAGAAAAGTGGAAAGCATGTTTCTTCTGGTCCCAGAATAGGTAGGAAAGAGGTAGGCAGATGGGCATTTGCAAGAAAGCCAGAAATAGAGTAGCTTTTCTTCCATTCTCTTTCAGATGTTGGTATGAGGCTGCCACTTATGGTGGCTTTGTGTTAACATGGGAGGCAATTATGTGGCAATGGTGGACGAAGATGGCTAGGTAGAAGAGCAGCATTCCTGCCTCTCACAATCCATGTGTTTGTATGGGATCTTGCTGGAAACTTGCCTAATGTGGTTGCTGTAGTGGTGGGAGAGGTCAGACACTCAAGGGGAGCCACCTCCAGGACTCCATGGGGATAACTGCACACAAGCGAGGGCTGACTTGGGGTGGAGTCATTGAGAGTGTGGGAGGTGGGAATGGGGTCTCACCAGGCCATGACTGGGTAAAGAACAGATCTGGTACTTCTCAGTCATACAGTTCAGCACACCCAAGGATCACACCAGTCATCCCACAGTAGAGACCAGCACAAGGATAGCAGGCTACATGGAAAGAACACTTTGAATTCTGTAAGCTCTCCCCTGTATCCTGATGCCAACTTGAGAAGAGTAGGTAAAAAAGCTCTGATAGGGAGCTGATGTTTGAATTGTTGGAATATTTTATACTATGGAGACTGTTTAAACTGGAAATATTTTAGATAAGTCCCTGCCCTCTCACTTCCAGCTAAATGGAGTGAAGCATTGAGAAAAATATTAGATGAAGTACAGAAAATAAAGAAGTTAGATTTTTCTTTGTACTGTTCAGGAATAGTGTAGATTTGAGAATTTGCTAGTGAATCTGCTATACCTCTTGCTGCTCCCCTCCCCTATTCCTCAATCTCAGTTGATATTCTGTTTTCCTTTTTCACTAAGAAAATTAAAGTAACCTGAAGAGAACTTCCACAAGTTTTTGTCATTATATCTGTTTACCTACCAACTTCTGTGTCATACTCTGCCTTCCCTTCTGTTACCATAGATGAATTGTCTGATGTCCCATTCAAGGGCAACTTTTCCACTAAGCCACTAAATCCCATCTCCTCTTACCTACTACTATAACAACTCTTATGATTCTTTTAAGTCATCAATTATTTATTCTCTATTGATTATTTCCATCATAAAACAAACATGGTGTTATTTATGCCCACTAAGAACAACAACAGTACATCCTCTTAACCCAATTTCATCCTTCTCCAGCCCATAGCTCTGCTTTCTTTATAGTACTTCTTAAAATATCTCCAATTTCTCTCCTCTAGTTCTTTCTAAACTCACTACAATAGACTTCCACCCCTACCATTCCACCGAAATTGTTCTTATCAAGGTAAACAATGACTGTAATGTTGCTAAATGCAAAGGTCAATTTTTCATCCTCTCTTACTTGACTTATTAGTAGCATATGGCACAGTTGAGCATTCTCTTTTCTTCTTTCTCTTACCTCACTGGATACCCCTTTTCAGTCTCTTTATTGGCAGATCTTTCTAACTTCTCCATGTTGGAAGTCCTAAGAATCCAGTCTTTGGATGACTTCTCTGTTTCTGCTTATTCTTTTTATGGTCTCATCCAGTCTCCTGATTTTAAATATTATTTCTATGCTTGCATCTCCCAAATTTTTATATCTATATTTAAACCATTTCCTGAACTCCTGACTCCTACAGTGAATAGCCTACTCAACAACTCCCCTTGGATGTCTAATACACATCTCAAACTAAATGTATCCAAATGAAACCTTTCTCTTCTCAGGCCGAAGAGCCTCTGAATCATCCTTGATATCTCCTTTTCTCTCATTATCTATATTGGACCTATCAGAAAACCTCAGAACTAGCTCTTTCTCACTACCTCCACCACCACCACCACCATCTTTTGCTTCCTATTTCCACCGTTGATTCCCTAGAGTCTGTTCTTCATATAACCAGAGTGTTGCTTAATTAATTAATTAATGCCCCCCTCCCATTATTTTGCACTTGCTGTCTGCTTTCTGTGTCTATTCACTGTGTGTTCTTCTGTATCTGCTTGTCTTCTCTTTAGGTGGCACTGGGAACTGAACCTGGGACCTTCCAGAGTGGAAGAGAGGCGCTCAATCTCTTGCGCCACCTCAGCTTCCTGGTCGGCTGCATCTCTTATTGTCTCTCCTCTGTGTCTCTTTTTGTTCTTGACATTTGGTGTGGATAAGGATGAGGGGTGGAGGGAAGCTTGTTTAAAATGCACTATTCCTGACTCTACCATAATCAGTAGGTTTAGGAGCCCAATCTGGTAATTTACAGTCTTAACATGTTCTCTTGGTGATTCTCATGCAGGTGGTACAACTATTCCACTTTTAGTGAAATCCTGCTCTCATGATTACTATTGTAGAGTTGAATTTCATAAAAGAAATCTGGAAAGAATCTTTAGCGATTTTTATGTTCTAGTAGAACATTGAAGGATTTAGGGGTCTGAATGGCATCTTATTTCCGTTATAAATCATTTTTTGGAAGACAAAACAAGGAAACTGAATAGCTGGATCATTGATGATGTTAGAAACCTAGATTTCACTTCCTGTATCATGGTTTATAAAATCAGAATGATGGGAGTCCAAGGAGGGACTAAGTTTATTTTACAAACACCGAATGCATTTGGCTGGAAACTTGCAAAATGAATCAAAATGAATATTGAGATGGAGAAAGAAATTTTCTGAGAAAACTGTAAAACTGGGCATTATATTATTTGACGGAGAAAGAAGCTGCAAAATGGAGGGTGTTTGTTGAATAATACAATACTAGGCCTTTCTTTTGCCTTGATTATTTACAACAAGCATTTTGTAAGTAAAATATTTAAACAAATATATGGGTAACTAAGAAAATGAGAGCATACATTTTAATACTTCTTGTGGCCAATATAATTTTTATTGTGTAAGTGAAATATTTTGATATTAATATTTAAAAAATATTATAAAGTCTTTATCAGTTGTTTAACTGAAAGCTGTGCTATTTCTCTAACTGCTATATTGCTTTTATGAGTCCAATCTTATTTGCTTATTCTAAGTGAAGAATAAATAACATGAGATCCTCAAAATTTCCTCCTGAATTGAATTCAGATTGAATCTAGATTTTAAAAATATAACATCAAGGTAACACCATCTTAAACATTCTATATTAGCTTTTTTAAAAATAAGCTTTAATTTGGGAATATGTTTAGATTTACAGAAAAATTGCAAAGTTAGTACAGAGAGTTCCCCATGTCCCTTACTGTTTTCCCTAACTTTAACATCTCATGAATACCATGATACATTTGTCAAAACTACAAAGCAAACATTGGTACATTACTATTAACCAAACTCCAGTCTTTATTTGGTTATCACTTGTTTTACCACTAATGTCTTTTTGCTATTCTAGGATCCAATCCAGGATACCACACCACATTTAGTCCATTGACTTTATTTTTTTTTAAATTAAGCTTTTTATTTTAAGACAGTTATAGATTCACATGTATTTGTAAGAAATAAGAGAGAGTGATTCCATGCATTCTTTACCCAGTTTCCTCCAACTGGTAACATCTTGCAAAACTATAGTACAATATCACCACCAGGATATTGATATTGATACAGTCAAGATACAGAACAATTTCATCACCACAAGAGTAGTACTCTTGGCTTTTAAAAAATGCTTCCTGGCATTGTATTTGTTTGATTTGTGCTTCTTTAGCTGACCATTAGGATGCAGCTTGGTGTCTTGGAAAGGACACCTACATGGGAAAAGGATGATATTACTATCACTACTACCACCGCTACTACTCGCTTATATGTATTGAACACTTACCATAGCAGGGATGCCACAAAGGGCTGCACAGGCTATACACTGCACAACTCTGGGAGTGTCACTTGCATTGCTGTGCCAGACACTATTCATGGCACTCTACATCTACTAACTCATTTAATCTTCACAACTTCCCTAGAAGGCATGCCCTTTATTCTCTATCAAATACAAATGCAGAAACTGAGGACAAAGAGGTGAAGTAACTTTGTAATATCACACAGCTAATAAATGCAGAAGCCAAGATTCTAGTTACATAGCCTGTGATCTTAGAGACATTTCAAATCTGTAGGCTTTTTCTTCCATTTAACCAGCCACGAGAACACACTTCTTATCCCAAATAACCAGCTGATTAACCTTAAGCAAGTCACTCAGTCTCATTAGACCTCTGTTTGTTCATCCATGAAATCACAGAAGACATTACATAATCTAACCTAAAAAGCCTCCTAACTTAAAAAAAAATCTATGAAATATGCATTTAAAAAATTAATTTCCAGCTCAGAGATCTAATGCATTTCTGTTTTTACTTCTTGCCAATCAACTTTTTAAAAATAAAATTTTCATTAAAATGAGATTGTTGAATATTAAAATTCCAATTATATTTTTAAGGAGCATCTACATATTTTACTGAGTATCCATTTTTTGGCCACAGAATGTTAGCTTGTTGATTTAGAATTTTCTATTACACTTTGGAACGCTACTCAATTTTACATATACCCTTTGTATTCCAATAAAATTAAACTAAGTATATGTCACTTCTCATATAAGAATGCAAAAGCAAATAGACAGTATATAGCCACATATTTCAGTAGATTAAATTGAGTTGAAATTATTCCTCATGCTGGCACTGTAATAGGCTATTGATCTCAGGTTGCATTTTCTGGTTTTTATAATTGAATTTTGTTCCCATCTGAAAAAGCATGTATATTTTCAGGTTGCATTTAGTGAAATAAAAGCTGTATCTGAGATCACTTTTTTCATGTATTCGATGGAGGACTTAGCCTTTCATAGAATTACCTAAGGAATACTGCAGCTACTTAAAAAAAAGTGCACTACCTTCTTGGAAGAGATTTTTTTTTTTCTAAAAAAGTTAAATTTTATAACTTAAATGTTTTAAAAAACGACATTACTATATCTACAGATCAGAGTTTACAAAAACTATAGAATTTCCCTCTATAAATGACAGCTAATGGAAGAGATGCTGCAATTATTTAAATAACCCATCTCTAGGGTCTAAAAGAAATTAAGACTAAAGGAAATTGGAGAGAGGATTTGAAAGTAAAATAAAAAGATCTTTAAGTAGAAAATATTTGCCTGCTAAAATTAAAGTGATTTTCCTTCTTAGGCTAGACCTCACTTTGATTCTTTTAATTGTAGAGATGGAAATTTTGGGATGCTAAGAGAGAAAAGATCATTCAAAGGCTTTTGCATGCCCTTTATTCTCTATCAAATACAATAGTTCAATAATACTCAGATATTAATGCTTTCATCACTCTACCTGAAAGTGAGTTTCAACTGTCCAACTGGTTCTGGGTCTCAGAGCTTCTGTTACTCATTGGCTATTGGACTTTTATGACATGGGTCTGTTTTTCATCCAACAGACTGTAGGGAGTAAATGGCTCCTGTTGCAACAAAGCAGGGTGTTTCTAATTCTGTTTATTACACTCCGTTGGAAGAGGAGGGGAGAGATAAAGTACTATGGTAAATTCAATTATAATAAATGCACTCTCAAGACTACCATTGTTCAGACTCCAGGGAAAACTTCTCTACTTTTCTTACCCTATGCCCTTGAAAGGAAGTACAACTGCATCTATATGCTGTGAAGGTTGTATGTTGTGGTGATGTTCATGTTGGAGAAGGATACTGCTTCGAGAATTTGAGCAGAGGAAGCATTTAAATTAGAGAAGAGACAAATGAATTTATTAAATCCTTCCTATCAGATAGCATGGATGCAGTGGATCCCCACAGGTACTATTATAATTTTCTTGCTTCACCTTGTGTTCCCATATTTGATTTTGGAGGTACCCACAAGTTAATCAGACATTCTCAGTTGTTGCACATGATTACTGAGGAATATTTTGCAATAGTAAACAATTCATTTTATTCTTAAATTTGTACATATGTATGACTAGATGTAATATGCATTAAGCATGATACCATATTCACAACTAGATGGGCATTGAATGATGGAATTGGGAATGGTTTTCTTTTTCTAAAATATTTAATAATATTAATTAAATTTTCAAAAAAATAAAAAAATATCGACTTTAGATAATTTTGATTTTAAAAAATTAGTTCCACTAATTAGTGTGCCTTTTAATTTTAAGAAATAATTTTGCATATTAAAAAGTATAAAATATGAGAAACAATTAACTTTTCAATTTTTAAAAACATTTACTTTAATTCACATTTTAATGTATATATCTCCGTATCTAAACATTTTGAAATCAATTACATTTATTTTTAAATTCTTTAAATTATTGGAGATGAGAACAACTCAAGATCATGATTAAAAATAGAAAATATACAATAGGAGCTCAGGAAAAAAGCTGGAAAGTATAGGTATACTATAGAGATATTGTGGGTTTGGTCCAGACCACTGTAATAAAGCAAATATTGCAATAAAGTGAGTCATACTAATTTTTTTGGTTTTCCAGTGCATATAAAAGTTGTATTTATTCTTTACTATAGTCTATTAAATGTGCAATAGCAATATGTCTAAAAAATAATGTGCATACCTTAATTGAGATGTGTCACAGAGACACAAAGTGAGCATGTGCTGTTGGAAAAATGATACCAACAAATTTGCTTGACACAGGGTTGCTACAAACCTTCAATTTGTAAAAAAATGCATTATCTGCAAAGCGCAATAAAGCAAAGTGCAATAAAACAAGGTATGCCTGTAAAAGGAAATAGAAAATTTACAAAGAGGCATCAGTTCAAATTTTTAAAATCTAAGGACAAAGCAAAGAGAGTTTGTTAAGCATGACCTATATAAAAATTATGAATAGGCCATTACACATGTTTATTTAATGAAGATTTAATTATTGATCAAAACAAAGAAAATAAACAAGACAATTATTCTCATCAAACCCACAATTTGAACAGGTGATGTGAAGTCCCTGAGCCTGTATATTCTTTACTAAATCAAGATTTAATTACTGATTAAAATGATGAGAATGTGTGTTTTCCTCCATTTGTACTCTTATCCTGGCCCTTCAAACGTTAAGTTAAACTGTTCTCCTATTCGCTCTTTTTTAAAATTGTTTTTATTTAGTTGCTTTCTTTTTTATTTTAGGGAAGATATTGAATTTATTAAATAAGATAACTGAATTCCTATATACGAGTTTATAGAATGGAATGAAACTAGAACAGATCAAAATGAAAAAATAATTGTTCCTGAGGAAAGTGCTAAAAACTAGATGGAATCTATTTATTGGTCTCATTTTTGGTTATTGATACTGCTAAGGTTGGATTGTTTTATTTCCAATTCCAAGTGGTACTGAGTAGACCAATCTCTCTTTTTTTTTTTTTTTTTTTAAAGATTTTATTTATTTATTCATTTATCCCCCCCTTGCTGCTTGTGCTCGCTGGGTCAGCTAACCACGCCGTGCGGGCGGTCCGCCCCCACCAGGAGGCCCAGGGAACCGAACCCGGGGCCTCCCATATGGTAAACGGGAGCCCTACTGATTGAGCCACAGCCGCTTCCCCCAATCTCTCTTAAATCCACTCCATTCAGGCTTTTTGTTCTACCACTCCACTGAAACTATACCTGGCCAGGTTACTAATGAACTGCACCTCATTAAATCCCATGGTCAATTCTCAGTCCTCATGTTACTTGATCTATCAGCAGCTTATGATGCAGGCAATCAATTACTCTCTTCCCCTTAATTCACAATTTTACTTTCTCCTACAACATCATACTTTGTTGTTTGCATCCTATCTTTTAAAAAATTATTTCAAACCTTTTAAATTTATTGATACTAGTTTACTTGTTTGTTTTATAGACCACAATATGGTATATCTTAATGAATGCTCTGTTGCAATGGAAAATAATTGGCAGTACACTGTTGTTGCATGTAGTGTCATATACACTTCATTTAGGTGTATATATCCTATCTTATGGTTACTCTCTCTCAGTCTCTTTTGCTGGTTTCTCCCCCACCACCCCCACTGGAGGACCTTAGGGCTCAGTGCTTGGACATGTTCTATCTGCACTCATTTCCTGGGTGCTCTCATCTATTCTCATGCTTTAAATACCATTTACGCCAACAATTCCCAAATTTTAATCTCCTCCCCAGCTTCTCTCTTGAACTCCATATTCAAATATTCAACCACTTAATTGACATCTCCCCTTTTGTGTCTAATAGATATTTCTTACTTATTGTGTCCATAACTGAACTGCTGATGTTAACCCCAAAGGTTTCCTTCTGTCTCAGTTGATGGTAATTCAACTTCTGGTTGCTTAGGCCAAACAACTTGTAGTTCATTCTTGACTTCTCTCATTCTCTTATTACCCCCTCATCCTTTCTATCCCTCAGTAAATCCTTCAAGCTCTCTCTCTTTATATAATCAAACAGTTTTTCATATCTCCATTGCTACTATATTGATCCAACCCACTATTGTCTTTCACTTGGGTCACTGCATTAGCCTCCTAACTGATCTCCTGGTTTCTACTCTTGCCCTCTGTGGTGGTTTAAAATAGATCAACAAACTGATAGTGTCTTTAAAAGGTGGAGCCGAATTCCTTTCTCCTTGAGTGTGGACTGGATTTAGAGACTTGCTTCTAATGAGAAGAACAAGGAGAAATTGAAATATGTACCTTATAAGTGCTGGATCATACATGACATTGTGGCTTTAGCCTCTTTCTCTTGGATCTCTTGCTCTGGGGAAAACCAGCTGCTATGTTGTAAGGACACTCACACCACCCTGTGAATAGACCCACATGGCAAGCAACTGAGGCCTTCTGCTGACAGTCAAAAGGGAGCTAAGACCTCTTGTCAATAGTTATGTGAGTCAGCCATCTGGAAAATGAATCCTCTAGCTCCAATTGAACTTTTTTTTTAAAAGATTTTATTTATTTATTTATTTATTTATCCCCGCCTTGCTGCTTGTGCTCGCTGTGTCCATTTGCTGTGCCTGCTTGTCTCTCTTTGTTGGGTCGTCTTGCTGCATCAGCTCACTGCGCCACACGGGCTGGCTTGCCTTCACCAGGAGGCCTCAGGAATCGAACCCAGGGCCTCCCATATGGTAAACGGGAGCCCTATTGATTGAGCCACATCCGCTTCCCTGAACTTTAAGATGATTTCAGCTCTAGCGGACATCTTTACTATGGCCTCATGAAAGAACCTGAGCCAGAACGACCTAGCTTAGCTGCTTCCAAATTCCTGACCCACAGAAACTGGGATAATAAATGTTTGTTTTAAACTGCTAAATTTTGGGGAAATTTAGTTATGCAGGAATAGATGACTAAGATAACCTCCTTTAATCTATTTTCAAAATACCAACCAGATTGATGCTTTAAAAATATGTCAGGTCATGTCACTCCATTTCTCATAACTGTCCAATGGCTCCTCATTTCTCTTAGAGTAAAAGTCAGTCTTTAATTGCCTTATAAGATCCTACATGATATGGCCCCCTCTCCCACTCCATTTCCTCACCAACCTCATCTCGTACTTCTTTCTCCCTTACTTAGCTCTGGTCACACTGTTTTCTTTGATGTTCCTCAAACATCCCAGGAATTCTTCCATCTTAGAGCCTTTGCATTGTTTTTTCTGCCCAATAAAAAGTCTAGATATCCACAAGGTGGATTACCTTATTTCCTCTAAGTCTTTGCTCAAATGTTATCATCCCAATGAGACCTACTCTGACTATTTACTTAAAATTGTACCCCCAACCTTCATTCTGGAACTCCCCATCCGCTTTATCCTTCCTTATCTCACACTTACATATATAATTTAATTTTTATGTGTATATTTTGTAATACTTATGCTTATTGTCTACATCCCTCAACACACACTAGAATATAACAAAGAATATGACTTTGTCTATTTTATTTATTGTCATACCCGAGGTACTTACAAGAGTACATGGTACATGATAGATGCTTAAAAAAATGTTTATTGACTGATTTCCTCTTTCCTAGAGTCTCACTTTTTAAGTATGTTCACATACCTCAAGAGAAGGCATCCACCCAATTAAAACCACTGATTCCTGAGGCTTGCAGCATTAATCCTTCTTAGGGCCTGAGGCTTCTGAAAGATATATGCAACACCATGAACCTGGCCTTCATCATTCATTCATTAATCCATTCAATAAATTTTTTTCTTGAGTGCTTATTAGATGATAGACATTTTTCTTGGAATGGGGATAGAAACATAAAGATAAAACATAGTCATAGTCTAAAGAAAATTAGGATGGGAACTGGGTGGAATGGGAGTAATGATTAATATACATATATTTAGACATGTTTAGTTTAAGGTACCTTTGGGATATCCAAGTAGTGATATATGGGTCTGGAATTTATGAGAGAGGTTTGAGCAAGACATGTAGATTTGGAGGTCATTGTAATATAGCAAATGAAAGATGTCACAGGAAGAATGTAAAGCATAGAAAGAGATGGCTAAGAATGTAATTTAGTGAAATGTTACGGTGGGATAAAGAGTATGTAGTGATTGGGGTTGTTTACAAATATTCCTGTTTTTTTTTCCTTCTGGGCATAGGGTAGGATTGCACATAACTCCTGCGAGGTTATGGCCACATGACTTGCTTTTACCAAAGGAATGTAAGTGGAAGAGATGTGCATTTCTTGGCAGGAGCTTTGAAAGTCAGCTGGTTCCTTTCTCTCTGCCCTGATGATTATGAAGTATGTTGAGATGGAGCCTCTATTAACCTGTTTCCTGGAGTAAATTACAAAGAGTAGAGCCCCACTGTAGATGTCTCCTAGACTTGCAGTGTGAGTGAGGAATATGCTTTTGTTGGGTTATGCTATGGAGTTGTTACCACACAATGCCTTGGTCTATCCTTAATGATTCAGGGAAGGTGTGGCAGTTTGTGATTACTTACGAATCTCAAAAAAAGAAAGATTCTGTTTGTAAACTAATCTATTCCTCTGGGTGTGATACCCTTTGATTATATTAAATTCAGTTGCAGGACCTTTGATTAGATTGCCTGTTAAGATTGCTTTTAAGGCTTTTTGATTCAACTAGTTCAGTAAGGTGTGACTCAGGTTGAATCCCTGCCCCCTTGCTGTGTCTGATATAAATGGACACTCACACCGACAGACCAGGAAGAGAGAACTGTCATTTTTTATCCTGTCATGTGACAGAAAGGAGAAGGCTCAAAAAGCTGAGACCCTGGGGAGAGCTGAACCATTTTGCCTGATAGCTTACAGCTGAAATCGGGAAGAGAGTAGAACAGCCGAGACTGCCTTATAGAAGGCCCAGAAAGAAACAAGCCTAAGAGACAAGCCCTATGCCAGCTTGCAGCTGAAATTGGGAAGAAAGAAAAAAGAAGCAGAACAGCTGAGCCTGAGAGAGAAGCCCAGAGCAGATGGCTGACACCTCGCAGAGATTGGTGGCCATCTTGCTTTGCCACGTGGCAACACACTGGGATCAACAGTATCTGACTTCGGTGAGAAAGCATCTCTGCTTATGTCTTGTTTTGGCCTTGGAACTGTAAGTTTTTAACCCTAAATAAATCCCTATTATGAAAGCCAAAAGCTTTCTGGTACTTTGTATTGGCACCCTTTGGTGGACTAATACAGAGGGCCTTAGGAAAAGGAGACTTTAAAGGAGATTAAAAAGAATGATGAGAGAAAGTTTCAAGAAGATAAGATGCAAAATGCATCACTACAAGATGTAGATCAAAAAAATGTCTATTTGATTTGGCACTTAAGAGGTCACTTGTTATTTTTAGTAAGTTATGCAATGTGAAAAAAATTCCAGGCCCATCTTTCAAATGGTTAAGAATAAACAAACAAACAACACATGCCTGGGCTATAACAAAAGTGAGGCTCTCGCTGTTGCCATTTCCATGCTTCTTATTTATTTGTCAAACCTCAGCAATTTGGCTTTTTTTTTTTTTCTTTTTCATTTTAAAAGCAATTTATTGAAGTATATCATTGATACATGAACATACATAAACAATAAGTGTTTAGTAAACATTGTGAACTTACAAAACAAACATGCATAACATCATACAGGACTCCCACACATCACCCCACCACAAATACTTTGCATTGTTGTGAAACATTTGTTAACAAATCATGAAAGAGCATCGTCAAAGTATTACTACTAACTATAGTCTGTATCTTACTCCCCATACTTTAAAAAAAAAAATGATTTATTTACTTTTATCCATTCTTACCATCAAATAAACATACCCCAGTGATGGGGTCACCAAAGTCCAAGGGAGCTCACTCTCCTGCAGTTCAGGAATGAGGGGAAGGGATTAGGGAAAGAACAGACAGGCACATGCTCTACTACCCTCCGTTCCTCCCCATTAATTTAAGATTCCACACAAAGCTTTGGTTTCTAGCAGTAAACATGGAGTTACATTCTTTCATTTCCTATTAAACAAACTTGTGGCCACTTTAACCTAAGTTTCTTGCACCTGCATAAAAGTTCTTGAGTGACTTGGATATACAGTCCTCTTCCCTTTCTTGATCTCTCACCCTCATGTTTTACATGGACCCCCTCCCCCCCCCCCCCCATTGTTTCTCTCTATCCTAAGATTGATAATTAAGTAGGTTTGGTCTGCCCAGATACAGCAGTGTTAATCTTTTGGCATGAATCATGTCAAGGAATGGTGCTTACTCAGAAGGTTGGGAATGAGAGTTCCTAGATTCTTCAGGTTTTTTTTTTTGTACAAATCATTGTACAAAAATGTGGAGATACTCCCAAAATTAATGTATGGGGGTTGGAGAGGGGGAATTGGAGAGAGGTGAGGGGATAGGTTTTCAGGACAGAAGATCTAGTCTAAAATAGGAAATAGGGGAAGGGGAACACAAAAGGAAGGATGGTTCGAGATCCCCACCTCAAGAGGGGACCCCAAACATATGTTTCAGATCCTTTTGCCTGGTACAGAATCTTCTGTCAAAGATGCTTTGCCTGCTTTTCTTTCAACACTAAAAAAGAAGCTTGTAAGCAATAAAAACCCCAAAAGAACACAGAGAAAGACTTCCACAATCCAGCCACCTAGCAATCACCTAATCAGCAACTTGGGAAATTCTCCAAAGCTCAGAAAAATACAATTATTAGAGGGGGACAGCATTTGGGGGAGACAAGGACCCAGGATCAGACACACATCACCCAATACATTCTATTGAATTTGCCCGTTTCAACTCAGTGAGGTAGGTTTGCAGTGATCCCACAGCATGTAAACGAAACCCCTTTTCTCCTTCAGTTACCACAACACTAATCACTATTGCAGCAGGATAGGACATTGACTCTGGGCACCACAAATTAGCCTTCACTTATGGTCCCCTCTGGAAGCCAAGCAGGGAAAGCCCAGATTTTTGAAAGGTTAAGGATTTTAGCCTTTGTTTCATACATCTATCCGTGGATACACATACTCCCCTATTGTGGTTGGCAAGCCTAGCCTAATCCAGTGAAGGATGGATCTGGTGTGCCCAGCAAGTCCTGTGCTCTAGGATTAAGAGGTTGAGAACAGGAACCCCTGTTACATATATGGATAACTCTCACCTAACCTTGGCTTCCTCTCTTGACCTTTAACCTGGCCCAGCCTCTCCTAACCCTCTCTGTATTACCTTCCCATTTAGACTAATTTCCAGACTTCCAGGAGATCAAGTCATGGGGTGACCCAATTAAAATCTAGTCTCCCATGAAACACTTTCCATGTGGAGGTGTTTCAAGATGACACTATGGCAGAAAAGCCAGCTCCAATTGACAAAAATGAGGTAGTTCAAATAGTTGTTCTTTGTGATGATAAAGCAACAACGACAAGAAAGTTTCCTGCTGTGCAGACCTGGAGCTTCTGCTGATTTATCCGAGGTTGTTCATGTACCTGAGGACACAGTGCAGGAATGAGGGCTTAGATTAAAATAGACAAAAATACAGAACCAGAATATTTCTATTAAGGGGAGAAAAAGTTAAAAAATGTACAAGGTACATCATTTGCACACAGGTAGTGCAGTTGACATCCTGGAGAAAGTGGGACCTAAGGTGCAGTTATCCAAGGGAGCATTTGGAGGATACAATATAACTACAATTGTATTGGCCCAGAATGGGGTAGGAGTGAGCTTAGGAGCCGTAGGTCTGCAGCTGTCCCGACCACCCCTTTTGCCTATCATCACAACCCACTGCTTGGGACAGTTCCCAGTACCCTGTGTCAAGAGTGGGTTATGAGGATACACGATATGGTAAAACCCTGCCCTACCCCTGAAATTCCCTCCCACAGAATGTAGTGGCTCCTGGGTTGGGTCCATCAATCTGCTCTCATACTTAATTTTTTTCACTCTGGCATGAGAAATACTTTTATAAACCCTTCTTTCAAAGGAAAACAACTTCCCTATCCAGGCCACTGGCAAAAGGTTGGAAATTCCAGGGTTATTTCATGGGGGCTTTAGAAGTGTTTCTCCTGAAAGCCCTTACTTGCATTTGGATAGAGCAAGGGTTCTCAACCTTTTTTGTTCCACAGATCCCTTTGCCAGTTAGGTGAAAACCATGGACTCTTTCTCAGAATGTAGCAGCAGATAGTTTTTGACACTCAGCTAGCGTCAGGTCTAACAACTACTGTTGGCAATTTTTTGAGATATGCAACAAATGTAATGTGATATGAAAAGAATACTACTGTAACTTATTGCATAATTCATAAGTGAAGGAAATGTTAGATTTCCTTCAGTTAGAGGTCAGAGAAAATAAAGGTAAGTTGATTTTTTTCAATTCAAGCTCACAGGACCCCTGAAATCTTTCCATGGACCCCCATGGACCCCTGGTTAAGAAGCCCTGGGGTAGAGCATAGTTGGAGTTCCTTTGTTTCACCTCTTTCTCCCACCAAGATGGAAGGGGGGTGTTTGCTGTGGATCCCCACCTGAGATACAGGGCAGTCCCAGCTGCCCCCTACCCACCCTATCCCACTTCCTTCACTCTGCAGATCGATGCCTGTTCCTTGGAACTTCCTGATGGCAAAAGGATTGCCCCCACCCACTGTGGTTAAATTCTGGGCCTCTGAGAGTAGGGTTGGGCCATGGGTCTCTTCTTCCTCCTGAAAGCTTTCCCTGTGAGCTGGGGGTCTGCTGAGCTTTCACTGAACATGAGACCACCATCTGGATGATGCTGTGGCAGAAGTGGCACTTCTTAGGCTGGGGTGGCAGATCACATTACTTGGCATGATGGTCTAGTCCTCCACAGTTGTAGCTCCTGTCTCCCTTTGATCTGTGCTTCTGTATGTTCTTCCCCTTTGGTGGCCTCTCACTCCCAGTACAGAACACCCCACCAGGTCCAGTGACACGGATAGATTCCACGCCCTTGGGAGACCTCTTCAAGGTGAACTCCACTGCCTCTTTCTCCTTCAGGCTCCGGAAGCCCTTCCACGTGCAGCTTACTCGGATGCACAAAGACGGCCATTGTGCGGGTTGAGCGCAGCGCCGCCGCAGGTGATCAGATACAGGAAGGCTACCCTGTGCGCACCTTACTGATTCCCGCAGAGTGCCGCAGCTCTGGCTCCTCTGCCTCCCTGGCCAAGTTCTTTGAGGCCTCCGCAGCCGCCTACAAACTCCAGATTGGACACAGAGCACATGGTCGTCGCCTGAGCCCACGGCCCTGGGCCGCTGGTCTGGCGGCTGCTGGCCCCCCAGAAGTCCGGAGGCAAAGGGCTGGTTCGGAGAAAAGGCAGCTACATCTTCCCCGGCACCCAAATTGATTTTCGTTCTTACCAATCTGCTGAAATGGCTCATGCCATGATGACTTTTTGTAAAAGCGACGTGTAATTAGGTTTTTAAAACCTGTCTGCATGTCACTTTAATTTTATATTATGGCATAGTGCACGATTATTTAAGTTAATTTTGTATCAACCAAAGAAAATTGAATCTGTCAGTTAAACTGTACAGAATAAGAAACAGTATTTTGTTATTACCAATAAACAGAAACTTGTACAATAAAAATATTACTTTTGTGTCACTTGAAATATTATCGTTAGTTGAAAGTTTTAAAGGTATGCATGGTGTTTTTTCTCCTTACTTATTTTAGTAGGGATTTTGTTTGAAGTAGCTTGCCTTTCCCCTCACCTTGGTCTTTTTTTTTCTTTTTGGTTTACAGTCACAATACTTAAGCAAAACATGATGATGCCTTGTTCAATTTGAGACTTCCCTATAGTAACATATTCATATTACAAAGATTTTTCTCAAACAGTTCCTCATGTAATCCTCAAACAACTCTTTAGAGAGTAATTTCCACCTATATACAGATGAAGGAACTGAAACTCAAAGAGAAAAAAAAAATTGCCATATTTACGCTGCCACAGGATGTGAGTGTGTGTATGTACTCAAATCCAGGTTTTCTGACTCCAGAGTTAGAGCTGTTTTTACTATGCCCTAGCTCCATGGGTAAGTACATGTAGGCAAGTAACTCTTCTAAATAAATTAAATTTTTAATGGACACTTTAGTTCAAATAGTACATGATCACACACTTCCCACAATTTTAAGCTCTTTCAATGCCTTATCAAAATTGAATGAGTTCAGGTATTAAATGAGTTTAGATTGGCAATAAGAGCCAGCATACACTTTCATAGATATTATTCTACATCACTCTACTCTGAACAGACACAGTTACATTGACTTAAACTTAAAGTTTAAGTCAATGTACTTTAACTTTGAGATAGGTGTTTAATACTCTGGAAATGAAGAGGAAGTTGAAGGAATCTGAGTAGAAATGATGAGACAAGTAAGTGGATATAATTGTTATCTTAAATATAGCTATCAGGCAGTTGAATTAAGCTCCAGTTTGTCCTAAAATATCCATAACAAAATTTTGTGGGCATATCTGGCTCATTTATCAGTGCCAATGAACCTACAAAACAATGTCTGCAAGATTGATATGTATGTGGTAAACTCAAATGTAGGATTTCTAGATGCCATTTAAAAATTAAAGTAATGGATACATGAATACTCAAATTTAAAAATCACAGTTCAAATTTATATTTAAAAAATTCCTCTCAAAGGCTTCTCCTTGAGACTTTATCCAGACTACTGGATATAATCAAGACAGTAATATTAGTAAGAATAATTGGCTGCTCAGCAAGAAAAGGAATTGAGGGAATTTGGTTCTAGAAGGGAACTAGAATAAGCAACAAGATGAGCAACCACATATTGGGATAAATAGAATTTAAATTGCGGAAAAAGTGTTTTTTTTTTTTTTTTTGAGAGGGGGTGTATTAGTCAGCCAAAGGGGTGCTAATGTGATATAGCAAAAATGGGTTGGTCTTTATAAAATAGGGTATTTATTTGGGGTAGAAATCCACAGATACCAGGCCATAAAGCGTTAAGTTTCTTCTCTCACCACAGTCCATTGCCACGTGTTAGAGCAAGACAGCTGCTGGCGTTTGCCAGGGTTCAGGCTTCTGGGGTCCCTCTTTTCCCAGGGCTGCGTTTCTCTCCAGGCTTAGCTTCTGGTTCCTCAACAAGTTCAGCTGTAGACGATCAGGCGAACAGCTTGCTTCTCTTCTCCTGAGGCCTTCTTTCCAACATCAAAACTCCTTCTCAAAGACTGCTTCAACTCTGGTCTTTGCTTTGCCTTTTATATTCGATTCCCCACCCACCAAGGGGTGGGGCTCAACTGGGCGTGGCCCAGTCAACGCCCTAATCCTAACCTAATCATGCCCAGATTAACAGATCAGTTTACATGCATGATCCAATTATATTTTTGGAATTCATAATTACATCAAATTCCCCAACTGTTACAGGGGGTAAAAGCACGATCAAAAGCTTGGAGCTGAGAGCTGAAAGTACATGTGGGAGACAGTGAGTTCACCTGCTTAATTACAGCAGATGGATAGGCACAACAGGGCCAGATTGTGGAGGCTACTGTACATATTGGAATGAATGTTGAATGCAGCAAAGAACCATTGAAATTTCTTGAGCAAGGAGTGGTCTGGTCCTGGGTTTTAGGCAGAACATCCTAGAAATATAACCAACGGTGAGTTTTAAATGAAGTAACCAGACTCAGAGAAATCAGCTGTAATAGTGTTTTGCAGAATTTGGATTTCACAGATCAGTAAAATTCCTAAAAATCAAACTTGGGGACTAACATATACTTGTCAACTTTTAAATTTTGCTGAAGAAGGATATTCAACAACAACAAAAAACAACAACAACAAAAACTGAATTATCGTATACTATTTCCATTATTTCATAACGAATGGAATTTTAACATTGAATCGGTAGGAAGGACATATTCTCAGATTAAAAGACAGAATTTTAAATAAACTTGGTTTTATTAACGGCTTACTCCATTGCCCCTATTTCTTCTTCTTTTTTTTCCCCCTGGACTTGTAAAACTTTGTCAGATGCCTGCATGGTCCTCAGACTGATGTCTGAGATCTATTGAACTAAGAGAATATCATAATTATTCAGGCATTAGATGATGAGAAAAAGAAGGAACAACTGAAGTAAGGAAGATAGTGATGAGTCAGCACTTGGCAACAGATTGAATAGAGAAAATGAAAGGAAAGAATGAAAGATATCTACAAAATTTATTCCATGAGCTGATATAGTTTGCAATAACTGGTATTACATTATAACATTGCCTGAATGCATCTAACAGATGCTTTGGTATGTCTTATTAACTGATTGATGTCTTGCTGTCTTCTTTATCAGGATAAGAAACCTGAAATGCAAATTGTCAAACCTATGATGATCATATTTTTATTCATTATTGATGAGTTAAAATATTTCTTAATCGAAAGCCAAACTCATCCTGAGCAAGATTTTAAAGGAGGCAAGAACCATCACTATGTAATCACACAAAACTTTCATAAATTATATATATATTTAAAGTGCCAGGATTCTTAGAGTTTATTATTGATGTTTTGTTCTTGATTCTTGAAAATTATCATTTAGCAATTGCCAAATATAATGTTGTGGTTGTAGAGTCTCTGTTTAGTTTTTTTTAAAGTTAGAGTGATAGCATGATGTAAGTAGAACTATAGAAGCTGTTATATTTGCAGAAAAAGAGCAAAGATGCTTTGTGACTTTGAAATTAAGTTTCAAGGTTACTAACAAAAGGACACTCTGTTTAGGAAAAAACGTGAATTCTTTCCTTTCAAGCAGGACATTTATTCAAAATTAGTTAATGGCAAATGTGTTTGTTGCTGAATATTAATCTACAGCATTAATTTAATGTTTTTAATCTGTTTCTGGGCTTCTTTTAAATGTCAAACTCTAGAAAGGCTAAACTGGTTCACCCCACTGCTAAGCAACAGCTACTATTGTCTTTGCTACAGGGCATTTAAAATGAGATTTTGAGGAATATTGAAAATATTACCAGTTCCCTTACTACACAATAGCTTGCAATGTGAATACCTGAAAGAAGAAAAATTCAATAAATGGCTGTGGAGTTGTTTGCTGGAATTCACAACATCATAACAAGAAAAGATTTGCCATTTTGGTCATAAAGAGACTAAGTCATTTAATTTTACCCTTAGTTCTGATACACAATTTCAGCACCCAGTAATAAGTGTGCAAGCATTTAAATGACTTAAGCAACTATTAAAAGCAAGCTGCAGAAATAGATGGCATCTATGTAAATAGAAAAATGGGTTTAAACTGCTAGTGCTTTAAAATTTCCATTAAGAGCAAATTCTAGTTAAGAACAGGATTCAGGATTTGGTAACAATTAAAGGGATTTTAATCCCTTAATCCTTTTGTGATAACTATGTTAATAATTTAACCATTTTAAAAGGAAAGGAATAAAAATTTTAAGGTTGATTCCTAGGCATACTTGTGATTGAAAAATGTATTTACTATATATTGTGAATATTTATGGCTCTAAGTAGCTGTTTGTTTTACAATTTAGGTATTGAAATGTAATGAAATACTTTAATTTTACAGTATTTATAATCACTGAAAGAGTAGTACAAATCTTTCTTCAAATAAAGATACTTCCTTTCTTTGACCTTTCTCAAAGGTGTTTCAAGATACAAGTGTGCTTTTTTCCTTTTGTCTGATATCTCCAGACCTTTAGTCAACATCTGCAAGGTGATTAATTTCTAAGTTGATCTTGGCCTTGAAAAGGAACTCTGTCTAGAGATTTAAATTTATTATTAACTTAGAAAATAAATTTCAAACTGTTCATGCTGTTTTACCTAGAGTTATTACATTATTGAGTCTCTTATTAAACTCAATAGGGCACTATAAAATGAATAAACAATATTTCTAAAGGAGATACCTGACTGCATATAAAATAATAAAAATAAAATTTAAGAAATTGGGGCAGCTAAATCATATCAACAAAATTTTATAGTGGAAAGATAAGTATTAACTCCAATTTATCTAGATTGCCATATGGAATTGCTATTATTTGAAGACAAAACAAAGCATGGGGGAAATCTGACATTTTACTTAAATTAATTTAAACAGAATTTATGTTCTGAATCAGCTGCAATTTTGAGGCACTATTCTAAGTGCCTATGTTTAATAGCTCACTTTATCCCCATAACACTACCATGAAGTGGAAGTTCTTATTACCCCCATTTTATAGATGAGGAAACTCAAGCAAGTATAATTTAGAGCTACATATAGATAATTGACTACTCAGTAGCTTTGTGGCCTTGGGTGAGCATGTTGCCTTTTGAGGGTTATAATTCACTATTCCTTCTCATCTCCTGTAGTTCATTTGTCAGTAAGTGCTATGATTTCATCAGCAAGTGCTCTTTTTTTCTCCTTTTCTAGGTTCTTCCCATTTTATGCCTGAAGGACCATGGCATTCTCTTAGTTTAGTTAATCTCAGGCATTAGCCTGAGGACTTGGGTCAATTGGTGACAAAATTTTCAGCATCTACTCTCAGCCTATTGATTTAGTTCCGGAATTAAACAAATGGTTCATTCGAGACTTCTATCAGCAGTAGTATATTAACACTTATAGAAGCACATTCTAATTGCCCAAATTGTCTTCCTATATCCAGCTCCCGTCCCTTCTATTCTGTTTTCTACACAGCAGCCAGAACTACTATAATAGAATGTAAACTGAATCATGTCACTTCCTTGCATAAAATCCTTCCAAGCTTCCACTACATTTATAATAAAATCCCCACGCCTATCCAGGCCTATAGGACTCTGGATAAGCTTATTCCTGCCTAACTCCCTGGCTTCCTCTTATGTTGCTCCGTCCTCTCACTTTCTCAAACTTGCCTTTGCACAGTCATTCCTTTGGATTCCAGGGTTTTTCATGTTCAACTCCTTAGCTCTTTGCCGGCTTCATGTCTCACCTCTCCAGAGAGATATTCCTTGCCCTCGCTAAAGTACCTCCCCATGCTCTTCTCTGTTATAGTACTCAGTTCTTTTCCTTCAGAGCTCTCAACCCAGTTCATGATTATTTATTCATTTGATTACTTGACTTGTATCTTTCTCGTCCACCAAACTGTAAGCTCACTGAGGGCAGGGCCCTAGTTTGTTTTGTTTACCAATATATTTTCAGTACTTTGCACAGTCTCGTGTACATAGTGAATTCTCAATAAATATGTGTAGAATTTAATTACATTGTTACATATATTGCTGTCAAAATATCTGTTGTTTCAATGACAGCAGCAGAAATATAAGCCTATTGAAGACCTATGAAGTCTGAAGTTGAGGAAGTTTAAAGATAGGAAATGCAAAATCTCAAAAATGGTGGAGATGGAGACTGTGCCCTAGAGAAGGCTGATTTTTATATTTCTGCCCCATTAAATTTCTGCACAAATTATTTTAAACATGGAATAAATTGAAAAGAAAATTATCCTAAAGGACAACTTTTTTTTTGCTCTTACAAAAACAAGTAATGATAGCAATGATAATAAATCTTAAATATGCTCTAGCTGTATGAATAATCAGAGTTAATGCTCTTGCTTTCTTGATAAGGTTAATGGGTGCTTGCTACTTTCTGGCCTGCTGCTTAACAACCATAACTTTGAGGCTTGTGTTTGCATCGTACTAAGTTCCCATCTATTTATTTGCTTTGCTGAATGGGCTCCTTTGCCAGCAACTCCCAGACTGTTATTTTTTGCTTTTCTCCTTTGTCTAAAGGTAGATATCCTTAGAACTGTTCTATCCAATAGTTTAGTCACTAGTCATATGTGGCTACTTACATTTAAATTAATTAAAATTAAACAATATTAAAAATTCAGATCCTCATTTCCACTAGCCACATTCCAAGTGCTCAGTAGTCACATGTGGCTAGTGGCTACTTTATTGGACAATGAAGATATAGAACACATTCATCATTGCAGAAAGTTCTGTAGGATAGCACTGCCTTAGAGATAGTACTAACTTAATTGTTTCTCAAAAACTTGAGTTGTAAATAGACATAACAGCACAGCTTGTCAGATTTGAGCTAGGTGACTAAATTTTTTATTTTTATTTTTATTTGTTTTTGCCATCTTAAAGAAATTTACAGTCTCCTGGGATCAGCTAATGGAGCAATAATCTATGTCTAATTATCATAACTTTTGAAGGATACTGGAAATGGTAAAATATTAGCTCACTGTAAAACACCAGGGAGCTGGAGTTGTTTGACCTAGACATAAAGAGAAAGGAGGTGATATTTATGTAGTATTCAGAGGAAAGTTTAATCAGGCTGCAAATCTGTCATTCTGGCATGCCAGGGTTGAGCTGACTCATTCTGGTTGGCCAGGCAGGTATTTTCCTTGCCACTCCTGACCTTCTCCTCAGTAAAAAAGTTCTCTTAGATGGAACAGGACAATTGTTTTGGCAAGGGTCTAGAAGTAGTAGTAAATTTTCAGTATATGAGATTGATCTAGGTATTTTGTGGGTGATAGTGCCAGTTGCTCATAACTATTCAAAAAAATGAGGCAAATTGGATGACAAGATTCATGGTTACATGCAACAAGAGGTTTTGACATGCTGATTATCCTCTCCTATTAGGATCTACCCTTGTGCCTAAGAGACACCCACCTGTCTGTTTCTGGGTGAAACGGTCCTCCCAAAGATGGGGGTCCATCTCCTTCCACTCACTGTGTGGGTCTCCACTTCCCAACACAACACATTATGACAGGATGAACACTTACACCCTCCCCAGAAGCCTGTGGGGAATCCCTGTAATTTTTCTGTAACATTTATGTAATCTAAGCATCTTTTAAAATATAAATATATATATATATATTATATAGCAGCTATGTACAGCAGGGGAAACAGAGATTGAGAGGTGAGGAATTTTCTTGTTTGTTTGTTTTATTATTATTATTGAAATAATGAAAACTTTAGTAATGATTGAAGTGATGAACACACAGTTATGTGATTATACCAAATACCACTGATTGTACATTTTGGATAAGTTGTATGCTTCATTAATATGTATCAATACATTTGATTTGTTTAAAAAAAAAAAAAGAAATGAGGCAAAATAGTAGCAAAGAGATATACTTTTTGTGTTACAGAACTCTCCTAAAGAAAAGCCATGTTACAGGTTAAAGAGATTAAGTCTGTGGCATTTCATTCAGCAAAATCTCAATAAGGAGCAAACTAGATAGTTAAATAATCCTAAAAGTCAGATTAACTTATCAGTCCAGCTTTCTTTAAATAATAGTTTAAAAATTCTTATAGCATAAGTAGTCTATTTTCCATTTGTAACTCTACTCAGACTTCCCCACTAAGGGCTGGTGAATTACTTGTTGCAATAATAGCTCTTGAAAAGTGTACCATTTTGGACAATGACTCCTGGTTTTTAAAATTTATTTTTATTTTTTATTTTAATGAAACAATTGTTCACCAAAATATATGCTGTAAAAAGTGACATTTCAATATCATGGTTTCAGGTAAAGATACATTAGACAATTTACTGGGCATAACAGCTTCTTGTCAGATCCTACCATATGGGACAAATTGGAATTTATGCCATGTATGGATGAATCCAAAGCATTGTGCATTGTGTGCATATTCCGAGAGAGCAATGAAGATAAAGTATCTTCTACGAGTCTTTAGTTTGTTAAGCATCCCCCCCACCCCCATGTTTAGTCTATGTTTTGCCCTCAAGGTGTTTTTCTGGAATGTAATTTCATTTTTAAATGCAAAATAATCATGAGCACCCTAATTTGAAAAATTGCTGAGGTAAATGTTTCAGAAATAAAAATGTGCAAATACAGTAACATTATATTTATTTATGAGCTATATTTTTTCTTTTCAAATTGCTGTTTATTACTAATAAAAATGCTTTTATTCAAATGATATATTTTTCTAGCTGTGAAAATTGTTTGGGTATCTTGTGTTGAGATGAAACACATCATAATTTTCCCATTAAATTTAATGGAAACTCCCCCTCCCCCCCATTTAAAAGCTCTTTATTTAATGGCAGGGTTTTCAAGTACTAATGAAAGTCACTTAGAAAGACATAGGTGTATTTGGGAAAAAAAAAACCCACTTTGGGGCACATAATGACTAGCAAGCCTGTAGAATATCCTGCATGCAGTTTGAGAACCCATCACTGTAAATGAGAAGTTTTGACAATTTTGTTACCGTGTCTTGCCTAACATTTATCTAAGTTGAATATTTTTGTCATAAAGCTGTCAATTTTTCCACTTCACTTTTTTTACTTCCACCTCTCGAAGGCTTCAATGAGAGGAACAAATTAACATCAGCTGACTTTGCTGATGTACTATTAATTCTCTTTCTTACTAACTTACTAACATTAATTATTATTTTATATTATTCACTACAAACAATCCTTGCTTTCTATTGGTGAACATGTATTTAACCAGTAACTAGTTTTATCCTGAAGCTATTTTTCTCCCAAAAAATTCTTAATAAGGACCAAAATAATTTTGAAAAATTTGATGCTATTTCTCAACTCACGTGACTCTTAATATCTTATTTCTCAAAATAGAACAGGGGCAGTTTAGATACTATATAAGTTTTTGTAACTATATATGCATATAAATTACATATAACTGTAAATGTATATATATGTATATATTTTCCTTTTTAAAATTTTAGGCCACATTCTCAATATTGCATTTTAAATAATCTTTTTTAGAGCTTCTGTTGTATACAGTAATGTCTCTGTAAATCTGGTTTCTTGGGCTAGAGTTGAGGGCTGAATAACTCAGGTGAGCTCTACTATTGCAGATAAATACAGAATGTGTTTTGTGTCTCCATATATAACTCTTTATTTTTTTAAGATTTATCTATTTACTTTATCCATTTTAACTCCCCCCTTCCCCATTTGCTGTTTTGTGTCCATTTGCTGGGCAACTCTCTGTGTCTGTTTCCTGCCAACTCTTCCTATCCTCCTCCTCCAGTAATCACCAGGATTCGATCCTGGAGACCTCCGATGTAAGAGAGAGGTGTCCTGCCACCAGCGCCACCTTGGTTCCTGGTTTTTGGAGCTTTCGGAGCATCTCGTCTTGACTCTCCCCTGTGTCCCTCTCCTGCTACGTCATCATCCCGCTGCATGGCTCCCAGGACCTGGCGGCTCACTGGCACACAGAGCCTGGCTGCCCATGCGCCCTTTATATATATACATTTTTTATTTTACCGGGAGGTCCTGGGGATCGAACCCAGGTCCCTCCATATGGCAGACGCATGCCCAACCATTTGAGCCACATCCGCCCCATATATAACTCTTCTTGTATGCAAAGGAAGAGCTTTTTGTTAGTAAGGATGTGTAATTTTTTAATTGTGGTAGTTTATTTTCACCTTTAATATAGTATTTAAGTAAAAGAAAAGAAAGAGGAAATCAAACTTTAACATTGAGCTAGTTATTTGATGGGCAGGAAAGTTAAAATTAATGACTAATAAACTATGGCTTCCTCATTAGTTGAATCAATTTTCTTGTTACCTTTAACTTTAAAATGTTAGAAATCATTAATCAATGATTGTATCACATTACTTTGCACAAAATAGGCCTTCAATAAATAAATACATATTAGTTTATTGATTTATACAAATTCATATATCATCTACTTTAATAAGCATTTTATTTATATAATGATTTGATGGATATTAGTGGGTATTAAATTAAATTGTGTGTACCCCATCTCATATTATCATAAATATCATTGTTTAGGTACTAAAAATGTGTCTTCAAGTAATTTCATCTGATTCACTTTCTGATTATTTTTATTTGGGGATATTTTAAAATACAAGAGCTTGGTTTATGATTATTTAGGCTGTGCCTACATGGACTAACTAAAGCAAAGGTCCAAAATGCTTTGGCTTTTGTCTGGGTAACTTCAGACCCAAACAATCTATTATTAGGAAAACGTTTTTTTAACCTAAGCTTTTAGGGTTTATGTTGACTGAATTATCCATGTGGTTTCTAAATGGTCACTTCATGCCTTTATCTAGTATGTTCAGAAAACATTAACTGCCTGGCTAATCCTATGTAAAGTCGCTAGGATTTCTTAAATTTGTGGATATGATTCTGCTGAATTAGCTTTTTTTAAAAAAATTTAAGCTCACTAAATAATAACTGTTAAAAAGTGATTATTATATGATTAACTCCAGTACGGTTCTAAACTAAGGAAAATATTCTTTTTGGATAAAACATTTATAAAATAAATTGTTATCCAAATGTTTAGATTGAATTATGTACTCCAATTTAGACAGATTCTTAATCTTAATCCACATTTTTGTGGGTGTGAACCCATTGTAAATAGCATTTTTTGGAAGGGGTTACTTGTAGTTAAGGGGTTACTTGTAGTCAGTGGCCCAACTGAAGGAGGTTGGATCTTTGAACTAGTGGAGGCCCTACAAAGAGAAAAAAA
The DNA here is from genome assembly GCA_026826555.1 of Tolypeutes matacus. Classification (NCBI taxonomy): domain Eukaryota; kingdom Metazoa; phylum Chordata; class Mammalia; order Cingulata; family Chlamyphoridae; genus Tolypeutes; species Tolypeutes matacus. The sequence continues at coordinate 55,508,324 of JAKSZT010053929.1, read as the reverse complement.
TTGGAAGCTAGAGTGGAAGAAAGCCACAGGGAGGAGCTAGAAGCCGGATGTCAAGGGAACTGGTAGAGAAAGGAGAGGCTATTGTCATGGATTCAAGGCAGGTACACAAACCAAGGAACCCCTAGGATTACCGGCAGCCAGAGCTGGAAAAGTACAGACTTTGGGGAGAAAACATTTCACAGTGCTGATGCCTCGATTTTGGAGTTCTCCTGGGTGAGTCAATAAATTCCCATTGTTTAAGCCAGCCCATTGTGTGGTATTTGTCATAGTAGTGTGACCAATTAAGTCACCGAAATAGAAAATCCACAGTTGTTTATTGGACACCTGACATGATACAGTGTCTGGCATAAAGACGAAATTCTTCTATTTCTTTTGGTGTTTCCCTAAAGATACATGAAATGCCATCATGTATCATCAAGAGTTTTACAGAATTTGGAAGTCTTCTTTAAGGGATTATTATTTTTTTAAATCAAAAGAACCTCATTTGCAGGATAAGGTGAAAATGGGGGAAGGGAATTTACTTTGAATTAAGACCTATTTTATGTTAATCACTCTGCTTTAGATACTAAATCTCATTTAATATTTTTAACAGTCCTGCGAGGTAATTATTATTTCCATTTACACGTGACAAATCACTTTTTGAAAAACACCAATCCAAACTGTGGCCTGGAGACAATTGCCCTAGTTTCCATAGCTACTCTATTTCACTTAATCTGCTCTCGTTGAATCTTCAGCTGCTGTGAGTTAAGCATTATTTCTCTTTTAGAGACTTGAGAAACAAGTGGGGAGAGAGAAAGTGGTAGCACAAGGTAGCATACAGATAAAAGGTAGCTGAGCTAGGACTCAGTTGAGGTCTTTTACCCTTACGCCCAAAGCCTTTTTCACTGCACTATAGTGAATACACTTGGGAAATGATACCAGGGCCTGGGAGAATTAAACAGACCCTAAGAAATGCAAAAGCAGAAACAAGTTGTGGAAGATTTAAGAGAATCCGTCTTCTTCACTTGTTGAATAGTATCAACAACAAGAATGATAACAGCAGAAGTAACAAAAACAACAGAAGTTACCATTTACTGAGCTTGCACTCTGCTAAATATTTTCTGTGTTTATTTCTCATTAATCTTTACAACAAATCTGTGAGTTAGGTATGAGTTTCCCCATTTTGGAAACGAAGAAATTGAGTTGCTTAGAGGTTCAATTATTTGCCCAAGTTCACACAACTGAAAGAGCTAAGTTTTAAATCAAAAGCAATGTGATTTTCAAGTTCTTGCATACAGTCATTATATAGCCTCTGTCTTTAGCCTCTTATATGCATTTTCAAGACCCCTTTCAAATATTTTATTTTTATGAAGCCATTACTATTGGTGTCAACTGGACATTACCCACTTAAACCTGTTACAAAGCACCAAGTTTGTATTTTTCATTTTTTCAGGCATCTTCTGTCGTTTTATTTTTACTTTTGGTAGTTATTTGCATATCTAGTCCAACTCCTGTACTGGACCCTAAGCTCTCCAAAAGCTTTTTAGTGATCTGAGCCAGACCAAAGTCTCTATATCCTCCTACCCCAACTTGATAAGAAGCTCAACCTTCTTTACGTGCAATTTTGAGATCCACAAGGGTGAGACCACGGAGGCCTGGGAACCTCTTTGGGAGAGAGAGGATTTAAATAGGTTATTCTTGGATTGAACTGATATAAAAGCTTTGATAGGAGCTTAAGGACTTTCTGTTTAATACTATTGCATTTGCTATGATAGTCTTGCTAATAAAAAATTTTGAAATAATGATAAGGGAACTAAGCCCTCTAACCTTTCACTCAGGCAAAGACATAAGGGTGCCTTTTGTAGAAAACCAACTGGGACAGTTTAAAGGAGATGAATGGCTAAGAAAGGATAATCTAAAACCAAGTTTCACTTTGACAATGCTACAAGTAACTGTTTAATGACTTTCCATTGTTCACAGGATTGTGAACATAATAAATCCTTACCAGGACCTCCAAGTTCTTGCATTGTCTGGCCCTTGCTTATTTCTTCATACTTTTCTCAATTCCTACAACTCCTCATGCATTTTCTACTACACAGTTGTTTTTTTTTTGTTTTTTCTTTTTTCACACTGTTCCCTCTTTCTGGAGTGCTATATGATATTCTTAACTTTATTATGAATTTTGAACACAATTTAATCAATGATGGATATAATTTTATTGAGTGCCTATTCTATGCAAGGTGATTGGAGCGGTATGGAGCATAATGACATATTCATAGCTTCAAGTTAATTAAAATCGAGTTGTGGAAACAATTCATAAACAAAAAGTAATTAAAGAACATTCCTGTATTTGTATTATTAACCACAATCCTCATCTATATCAATGAAATCACTATGTTATACAGTCCCTAGATTATCCTCTAGCTGTCTTTCAATTAACATTAATCTCCCTAGACTACCACATTCAGCCACAATCATGTTTATAAGTCAGCAGTGTTAGTTATATCCATTATAATGTGTTACCATCAGTGGTATGCATTTCCATATACTTACAATCAAAGTTATTAAATATTCTACATACATTCAGTATCAACTCCCCCTTCTCAACCTACGGTCTGTCCCTACCAACCTTTACTCTGTAGTTTCACTCCATAAGTTTACTCATCATATTTAGTTCCTATCAGTAAGACCATACAATATTCATTCTTTTGTGTCTGGTTTATTTAACTCAACATAATATCCTAAAAGTTCATTCATGTTATCATTTGCATCCCAAGTTCATTTCTTCTTACAGCTGAATATTAATCCATCATATGTATGTACCATATTTTGTTTATCCATTCATCACGGGAATTTAGGTTGTTTCTATTTTTTAGCAATCGTGAATAATGCCACTATGAACATTGGTTTGCAAATATCTGTTTGCATCTTTGCTTTCAGTTCTTCTGAATATATTCCTAGTAGCAGGATTGCCGGATCATAAGACAGTTCTAAATTTGGCTTCCTGAGGAACCACCAAACTGTCTTCCACAGGGGCTGCACCATTCTACATTCCCACCAACAGTGAAGGAGTGTTCCTATTTCTCTACATCCTTTCCAGCACTTGTAGTTTTCTGTTTTTTGAATAATGGCCACTCGGTAAGATTGCAAACGATATCTCATTGTAGTGATCTACATTTCCCTAATTGCTAGTGATGTTGAGCATCTTTTCATGTACTTTTTGGCCATTTGTATTTTCTCTTTGGAAAAATTTCTTTCAAGTTTTTTCCCTTTTGTTAATTGGGTTGCTTGTCTTTTTATTGTTGTGTGATCTCTTTACATAATGTGGAAATCAAACCCTTATTGGAAATGTGATTTCTGAAGATTTTCTCCCATTGAGCAGGAGGCCTTTTTACCTTCTTAACAAAGTCATTTGAAGCACAAAAATGTTTAATTTTGAGGAGGTCCTGTTTATTTATTTTTTCTTTCATTGCTCATGTTTTGGGTGTAAGGTTTAAGAAACCACCATCTTACACAAGATATTGATGTTTCCCTACATTTTAGGAGTTTTATGGTTCTAGCTTTTACATATTTAGGTCCTTGTTCCATTTTGAGTTAATTTTTATGTAACGTGTGAGATAAGGGTCCTCTTTCTTTTAGATATGGATATCCAGTTTCCCCAGCACCATTTGTTGAATAGTCTGTTCTGACCCAGCTGGGTGGGTTTGGCAGCCTTGTCAAAAATCACTTGCCCATAAATGTGAGGATATATTTCTGAACTCTTCTATTCAATTCTATTAGTCAGTATGTCTGTCTTTATGCCAGTACCATGTTGTTCTTTTCACCACTGTAGCTAAGTAAGATATTTTAAGGCTGGGAAGTGGCTTTTTTTCAACTTTCTAAGTTGAAATATAATTTTCTTTTCTATCCCACTTATTTATTACTCATTCATTTATTTATGTCATTATGTCATTGTAATCCATTATTATCATTATTTATTTTATTATCCAAATTATCCAAGATTTGGTCATTTGGCCTTTGGGAGTTGATTCCTGTGTTCTTTTGACACAGGGGCATATTTCCTTACTTTATGAAACCACATGATGTTCTAGGCTAATCTTATACCTTCAGTAACTTAGCCCTGGGTTCTCAAACTGAATTCCCTGTTCCCACTTATCTAACCCTCCCACATTCTAGGTGGCCTCTTTTCAGAACTTTTCCCTGTTCCCCCACATTCTTGTTTGAGTCACTTCCCCAAAAACCCACATCAGTAAAGGGGATGAACTTGGACACTGAGAACTTACCCTTACACTTTCCCCCTTAGGATTGTGTTAGTTTTTGTGCCTAGGATTGTAAACCCACAACTCCCAGCCAATGGGAGATGGGTAAGGTTGGGGAGGGAGGGAAATGGGACATTGCGTTAGGGGAACTATATAATCTTTGTTCTTGCACTGATCCCGCACATTTGCCCACTTCCATTAGCCTGGGTGTGTGCCCTTTATCATGAGAAAGAAATAAATTACTGCTGCCTCTAGTACAACTCTCTGTCTTCAGAATTTTTATTTTAAGTAAGTGGTTACCGTCCCACTCAATACTATAGATATTCTTTCATACTTCGCTGTTTTTCACTTAAAATCATCCTGGAAACCAACCACATCAGCATTTAGAGATCTTTTTCAATCTTTTTTTTTTTTTTTAAAGATTTTATTTATTTATTCATTTATGCCCCCCTTGCTGCTTGTGCTCGCTGGGTCAGCTAACCACGCCGCGCGGGCGGGCTTGCCTTCACCAGGAGGCCCCGGGAACCGAACCCGGGGCCTCCCATATGGTAAACGGGAGCCCTACTGATTGAGCCACAGCCGCTTCCCTCAATCTTTTTTTATAACTGTGTAGTACTCTACTATGTGATATACCACAGCTCATTATATTGTTTTCCTATGTATGGACATTTAGGTTGATTTCAATATTTTGCAACTGCAAACAAGACTGTAAAGAATAACTTTCTGCATTTGCACATCTGTTTCTTACTTTTTTTAGAGGAAAAAAAAAAAACAACCTCTAGCATTTACTTACATTGTTATATAAATTTATGTAACAAAAACAGGACTTAACTAGATCAACAGCAGGGATTTAAAAAGTCTTATGAGAATAGCATGAACAAATCAATGTCAATGAATTAGAAAAGTTAGAGAAATGAAAAAAATTTCTAAGAAACAGGGTTATGAAGATATGGAAACCCTAAACATACCTATAACTTTAAAAGAAATTGAAGCAGTAGTTAAAAAAAAATGTTTACAACATGCATATACAACACATGACACACACACACACACACACACACACACATACATCCAGGCCCAGATGGTTTTACAGGTGAGTTTTAACAATCTTTCAAAGAGCAAATAATACCTACTTTATAGATGATTTTCTGAGACTAGAAATTTTTTAAAAATTAAACTTCTCTGTCATTTTATGATGTAAATTTACCTTGATTAAAAACACTGAAAAAGAAGTATGAGAAAGAAATATTTAGGATAATTTTATTAATTTAATGAAAATGAATGCCAAATTTCTAAATACAATATTAGCAAAAATAAATTTAGCAATGTTAAAAGTTGGTAAATCTGGGTATATGGGAATGTGGAGTTTTCTGTATTATTTTTGTGTTATGTTTGCTAATTTCCCATAAATTTGTAATTATTTGAAAATAAAAGTTAAAAAAATTAGAAATGTATGTAAAAATTATAGACCAGTACAATTTCCCCCAAAATGCAATAATGGGTTAAAGTGAGAAAATCTTTGACTGGGATATATTACATTAACTGTATTATTAAATTAAATTGCCAGATTTTGATTGACTGAAATTTCAAACACAGACACTGCATAGGTAAATCAAATATGCATTACTTATCTACAGAGGGAAGTTATCCCAAATTGGAGAAGTAAGCGGTTCAGTCTTAGCTTTTTTGTTTGAATTTTAAATAGTCAAAGATTAAAAAAAAACTCTACAAGAGTGATATACCCATTGTTCCTGGTCCAAGCACAATTCTTTCCATTTCTTTTCAATCCCTTCTAATCACAACATAAATAATATTCATAATTACATTTATTGAATGCTTAATAAATGTCTATGTACTTTTAAGAAAAGCAACAGAAATTTATTGTCTTACAGTTCTGGAGGCTAAAAGTCTGAAATCAAGATATTCGCAGGGGCATTCTACCTCTGAAACTTTTAGGGAAATATCTTCCTTTCCTCTTCCAGCTTCTGGTGTTTGCTGGCCATCCTTGGCATTCCCTGGCTTGTAGGTGCAACACTTCAATCTCTGCCTATCTCTTCATTCTTTATGTTGTCTGTCTCTTCTCTGCTTTTATAAAGATACCAGTCATATTGGATTAGGGCCTTCCTATCCAATCACACCTCATCTTATTATTATTATTATTGTCTTTTGTTTTTAAAACTTTTTATTTCGAAATTTCAAACTTACAGGACAGTTGCAAAGATAATACAAAGCCCATACAGAAAACTAACATCGTCCCCACCCAGATCTACCCAGATTCACCAACTTTTAACATTTGTCATTTCATTCTATCTCTCTTGTCTCTCTCTTTTTCATTAATATTTGAGAGTAGGTTGTATTTATAATGCTTCTTAAACATTTAATACTTCCATATACATTTCCTAAAAACAAGGATATTCACTTATCTAACCACCTTAAGTACACTTATCAAATTTAAGAAATTTAACATTGATATAAAGCTCACAGTCTATATTCTGATTTTTAACATGCCCTCAAAATGTCCTTTGGGCATTTTCTCCTCCATTATTAGATCCAGTCTAGGATCATGTCTAGCATTTAATTGTCATTGTCTCTTTAGTCTCTCTTTAAAATTCTGGAAATATATAAACAACATAAATTTTCCCATATCAACCACTCCCAAGCATTCCATTCAGTGGGATTAGTCACATTCACAAGTTGTGTTATCCTCACTACCAGAATTCATTACCAGAATTTTCCCATCCCCCCAAACAAAACCCTGCACCCATTATGCATTAATTCCTCATTACTGTCCCCCAACCCAGTCCCTGGTAACCTGTACTCTACTTTCTGTCTCTATGAATTTTCATATTCTACCTATTTCATAAGTGGAATCATACAATATCTGTACCTTTGTGTGTGACTTATCTCAACATGATATTTTCAAGGTTCATCCATGTTGTATGTACAACATGGAAGAACTTCATTACTTTTTATGGTGATGCTGGTTTCATAGAATGAGTTAGGAAATCTTCCCTCCTCTTCAATTTTGGAAAAGTTTGGGAAGGATTGATGTCAATTCTTCCTTGAATGTTTGTTAAAATTCATTATGATGCTATCTGGTCCTGGACTTTTCTTTGTAGGGAAGTTTGTGATTGTTGATCTAATCTCTTTCTTTGTTATTGGGGTGTTGAATTTCTATTTCTTCTTGAGTCTGTTTAGGTAATTTGTGTGTTTCTTTATCCAGGAAAGGGATTAATAAATAAAATTTTCTGACTATCTTAATATCTTAAAACATACAGACAGATTAATCTCCAAAAACTGTAATGATTTTTAGAGACCCTTTTTAAACAACAGAAAATTCAGAGTAGTACAAAAATGTACAGAATTTGTGGTATTCCATATGTCATTGACTACATGGCTCTGTAAAAAATCCTAAATTGGGCAAAAGTATTTGTATGTGTAGCCCTTGATATGATTTTTTTCTTAAAATATATCTGATATGAATAGGGGATCAGTTTTGAGCTCTACTTCTTTTTTTCTTTCTTTTTTAAAGATTTATTTATTTATTTACTTTAAAAATCCATTTAACCCTCCGCCCCCCATTTTTGCTGTTTTTGTGCCCATTCGTTGGGCAATTCTCTGTGTCCGTTTCATGTCCTCTCTTCTCATCCTTCTCCTTCTGTCTTCACTGGGATTCGATCCTCAGAACCTCTCATGTGGGAGAGAGGCATTCTGCCACCTGCACCACCTCAGTTCCTGTTTTTTTTTTTTTTTTTTTTTTTTCTGGCTCATTTCCTGTTACATCTCTCCCTTGCATCTCTTTCCTGTTACGTCATCATCTTGCTGCGTGGTTCCACGGGGTCTGGGGGCTCAACTGCTCATGGGGTCTGACAGCTCACCTGCTCGTGGGGCCTGATGGCGTGCCTGAGCAGCTTCTATATTTTTCTTTATTTTACTGGGAGGCCCTGGGTATCGAACCAGGGATGCTCAACCACCTGAGCCACATCTGCCCCTCCCCGCCCTCTGTCTTATTTTTCTTTCATTGACCAGGAATTGATAATACTTGCATTTATTAAATATACTACTATATATGTGCAATATACATATATTGTTTTACCTTGTAGTGCACCATGGATGTAGGTCAGCTTATATCTATTTTTATTGCAATTGTAATAGCCATACATTTTTTTAAAATTACCTTTTTCTAATATACTTTGTTTTAGAAAATACATTTTTATACAAATTGCCCAATGAAGCTCTGATTAGTGAAGATTAAAAATTATCATGAAAACTCTCAAAAATGGAAAAATAGCAAAACAGTAAAATAAACTCCCTATACCCATCACTCAGATTGTCAGGATTTTGCCATATTTGCTTCATTTATTCCCTTTTTTGTTGTTGTTCATGTAGTTTAAAGTAAATTCCACACATAATGCCACTTCACCTCTATATACTTCAGTGTGGATTTCTAAAAGAAATAAGTCTAACTTTCTCACAGTGCCATTGTTAAAACTAATATGAAAAATCGTTCTTTGGTATTTCTTATATACTGTTCATAGTTAAATTTCCCTAATTTATTTTAAGTCTCTTTACAGTTGGTGTTTTAGAGTAAGAATTCAAACAAGTTTACACATTTGGTAGTTGTGTAACTTAATTCTCTTCATATAGTTCTGTCTTTTCCTCAGCTTTTCTTCCATGCCATTGACTCATGTGGTGTCATGTAGAATGCACACATTTTGCATTTGACTCTGCTGCTTTTTGATGTCATTCTTTCTCCATTCCACATATTACTGGTAAATGAAATTTAGTTTCAATGGCTTGATTAGATTCAGATTCAAAATTTTTCAGCAAGAATATGTCTTACATGGCCCTATGTGCTTCCTATTGCATCACATCAGAAGGCACAATGTCGAGTTGGGAATAAAATAAATAAATAAATAAATAAATTATATATATATGTGTCTGTTTATATTTATCTTCTGATTCAACATTTAGATGCATGAAGATTTTATTGGAGATTTACCAGATCATGAATTCACTTGAACTAGAATTTTAAAAATGCATTAAAGGATAATTCAGTCTTGCTACTAGGTGTAGTATTTTCCTCTGTTTCCATCTGCAGAATGGCTATAATTTTTTGCAAATCCATCAGTTTTCCCCTCTCAGATGCAAGGTGAAAAGCAATCATCCTTAGCTTATTGCCATAATGCTTATGCAAAGGGAAATGGAAACCAGATGAATTGGTTAGATTAGCTCATATCATTTTTCTGTTTTGCTTACCAGCTGTCTCCTCATGGAGGGACGCATCTAGCATCTTTGAGCCATTGCATCAAATGCAGCTCTGCTAACAGATGGTGATTTGAAGGAATACTGTAGTTTATCATTAAGTGTAGATGTCAAAATTTCTAAACATGTTGTGAGGAAATTATTTAATTTTCCCATTTTTAGATGCTAACTCGGTTTAGAAAGAGGAAGCCTTATAGGTTAGTGCTGAGATGTATCTTAGGGAAAGAAGTGTGAAAATATGCCAGCCTTCTATCCAGAGTCCTGATATTGTGGTCCCAGTAATTGTTGTTACTTAACCCTTGCATCTGTAAAGTCAACTTTGAAGAAACTCCGTTTCTTGGTAGCACCAATGTCCTTAAAAACAAGTGAATGTATGTATATTTGAAATTGTTCCAAGATCATCATGGATTAATGCTACTTGAGATGGGATAATGCTCTACAAAATCTTTTTAGTGCAGGACAGCAAATTGCCAAAGGTCAGTTTAATGGATTTTGAGAAGTTAAATGCTTCCAGATAAACAAAAGCCTTTAAAATGAAATTACATGGATATGAACAGAATTGCTTACTTTTGTGGTGATGCTCTACTCTTTTAATTCATTGGCTTCAGCCCTATTGGACATTTGTGGATCCTTGAATATGTCAGTCATTCTTCCGTCTCATGGATGTTGTATTTGCTTGTAATGGGTTTTCTGCAAAGATGATTTTTTTCTTACATTTTATTTAGATCAAATGCCATCTCCTCAGAGAAACTTCCCCTGGGCAGATCCTGTCACTCTCTTATGCTTCTTTATTGTTCTTCACTGCACTTAAAATTTATTTATTTATTGTTGAATGTCTTTTCAATGAGAATGTGAGCTCTGAGAGAGCTTCTGCGGTATTCTCAACACCCAGGACAGTGCCTGGAATATAATAGGTACTTATAAGAGTTGGTATTGTTTTTTGGTTGTAAGTTACAGAAAACCTAGAGATGAGAGCCTTCAACAATAAGGATATTTACTGGTACTTTACAAGAATCATGAGTGTTGGCTGTCACAGGTTAGTGTAGGGACTTTGGCTTTTTTTCTGTATCTGCACTGCCATCTTTGGTGTGTTGTCCTAATGTTTTTGACTCGTGGACATAAGATGGCAACTACAGTTCCAGTCATTATGTTTATAAGTTAGGCAGAAAGATGGGGAAAAGTTGGGACTTTTTGTTCCTTTCATCAGGAAAGCAGAAATGTTTCAACAAACTCCCTAGCAGATGTTTGCTTATATCTTATTGACTAGGACTGTGTCAAATAACCATCCCTAGCTAAAAAGAGAGTCTGGTACATAACTTCAAAATTTCCAGGCTTTACAGTGGAGGTGAATAAGGTGGGGAGGAGTTTGGGAATGGCTATTCGGACAACTAGCTAATAATATCTACTTCAGTGTTTAACAGAAATTTATTGAAAGAATAAATGAATAATTAATTAAAATAGCAAGAGTTGCTTTAGTGCAGGAGTGCAAGGAATGATTCATTTTTGTAAAAATATAGCTAATGTAATTTATAGACTATAGTTAACAATAACATTGTAATGTAGCAAAAGCAAAGTTGGTAATATATTAATGCTAAAGGTCAAAAAAGAATGTGGAGTTTCATTTTGTGAGATATGAATATGATTAAGCATTTTTTTTCCTCTTCATTTTTTTCATTAATAAAGGGGGCATGACTGTTACTTAACTATTCTGTATTCATCTGTGTATCTTTCTAAATACTAGAGAACAACTGAGTTAGTAGTTGGAATTATATGAGATAAAAGTACTTGGTCACAACTTTTTCGGAGTAATGTTTCCTTAACTTGTTAAGTTTTTTTTTTTTTTGAGTTTGAAATAAAGTTATTTAAAGAGAGAAATGATTCAGGTTACTAAAATATCGGTTTATATAGCAATGTTAACTTATAATAGGGACTAGGATTTTGGAGCAGATAGTTAACTAGACCTAAGGAGAGTATAGGTTCCCGGAATAAAATACAATGAAATATGTTAAAATGAAATAAAATGATGCAAAATGAAATATAATGATAAAATAAAAGTGAAAAATGATAAAAGCATAGGGTCATTTTTTATGAAGGACAAAACTTCCCAGGGAAGATCATATTGCCCAGCAGACCTAAGTTTGGATTCTAGCTCATCTAAGTGTGTTACTTAATTTCTCTAAGCCTTGGTTTCTTCATCTTTAAAATAAGGATAATGAAGTACCTGCTTTATTGGTGACTGTAAGACTCAACTTAGAAAATATATGAAGATAATATAGAATAATAGCTAGCACTTTGCTGAAAAAAGTACAAAATTTGTAAATGAAACTAAGTTTTACTTTTCATGATCCTAAATATTCTTTAGAGCCTAATATTTTGTTTGATGTGGTACATGGCCTTTTTAAATGCACAACTAAAATCTAATCATATTTCTGTGTTCCTTATATAGCTATTTTGAAAATGGTAAAAAATACTGGAATAGACTGCTGGGAATCTTAAGATAATTCTACTAAATCGAACAAATAGTAGAATAGTTTATGAGATTTTATTAGACTAATATAAAACTATAGTTTATCATTAGTTCTTTGTGGTTCATTAGTTACAGTGTTTAGAAGTTGAAAACTACCTGGATAAGAATGCATTAGATTATTTTCTGCAGGCATGTCTATCTTGATAGAGTGCTGACTCTGTTATTTTCGCATCTAATATATTCAAGTTGGCATGGAAGTGAAAGACATAATTCTCATTACATGTGCTAAGCCAGGCAGCAAGGGAAACAAGCCTGACTAAATGCTTGGCTTTCACCCAATAGTGCAGCAAACTAATGTTGTTTCTGAAAATGAAAACTGTGTCTATATTTGTCAGCTGGAAATGTCCAGGGCTTTAGAGAAAGTATGCAATAAATAGAGGACATTGTTCACTAAGTTAACCCCCTTTATTCAAAGGTACTGAGACGAAGTTCTCTATGAATAATTAAGGTGCTTGTAGTTGATAACATACAACACTTTGGTAATTTTATGCTGAAGGACACATTGTATGACATTTTTTATCTTAACTTGATGTGATTCTTGGCAGCAGCAGCTAATAAAATTAGATAGATTTTTTTTTTTTTTTTTTTTTTTTAGTTTCAGAATCTGTTCAAATAGCTCTTGAGAGCAATTGTATATCATATTATTTAAAAATGGGCAACTTCAAGAGTTTTGGTTTCCTTCTTTATTATAAACTTTGAACCTGATCTATTTTTCTGTGTTAAAAAATTATCACAATGTATTTGTGGTTGGAATTATTCTTAATTAAAAAACAGATCTGATTTTGAAATAATCATTTTACAATTATACATTTCTACATCATCCCTTCTTTAAAGTTTCCCCATTTTATTTATCTTTCCCTCCAAGCCCCATTCACTAAACTTGTGGAAGCATGACTATTCTTTAGAATATGTAATGGCTCAAATGCCTCTTATGAACAATTACCTGTTAGAAAAATGATAGGTTTATTTATAATGTCAGAATGAAAACTGATCTCCATCAGAACTTTTTTATAATTCCTTAAAATGTGAAACAATGTCACAAGTGTTCATTGTGCAATAATAAATTTATTGTGCGTAAGTGGCCAATATTGTCTATAGAGTTAAGATTTCATTTGTTTCTTTAGGAAATTTTCATCTCATATTACTCTTTTTTCTTTTTCTTTTTTTAGGAGGTACTGGGGCTTGAACCCAGAACGTTGTATATGCAAAGCAGGTGCTCAGCCACTGAGCTATACCCACTCCTCTCATATTACTTTAATAAATCTTTTTTTCTTAATATATCTGAAGCCTTCTTTTCTAAATAAATTCTTTGGGGAACAGTTAATAATTACTACTGTTAATAAATAATTACTATGAACAATTTTGTCTGGAAAATGGAAAAGATACAGATGATTGACATCTTTACAAAGTTTCCCAACATTTTATCAATTTCTTGACTCTAATAAAACACTCATGGAGCTATTTTGACTGTTTGCACATTCTCTCTGGAAGCCTTGGAGTAACTATATGAGTAAATGGTTGAAGTCCCCATTACTGTGCTTTGCAAATTGTTGGAAGCCAGAATTAACATAATTACACTGTGTTGGACTTCAGTTGGGGTCTTTGTTCAGAAGGGTTGTAGGGATTAGTATAACTGGTTTTGTTACAGTGTCTCCATCATACTTTGTACTCAGCCATCTTTTGCCAACTCTTCTAAAATATTTATATTTTATGGGAATGAATGTAAGGACTCAGTTTGGGCACCGGTTGAGTCCCCTTTATTTCAATCAACAAAAATGTATGGAACACCTACACCCATCTATGGACTCTATTGAGAACAACATACTTTTATTACCAGTATCCTTCACAATACTTTTCTTGCTTTTAGGCTGGTTGCAGCAGCGACCTACTGAAAAACTCTCTCCTACTGCCTCTTATTTCCTGTGTCTCATTACCTTAGGGAATCTCTCTAGGCTTGGCTTTAGGGACCCAATCATCTGCTTTGCCTGTTCCTTGCAGATACTTTGTTTCAGATGCAGTTCTTTTCTTTTCTTGCAATGTAGGACTGTCCTTTATTTTTTTCTGAGCTCACCTTTACATGAGATTCAGATTTCTATTTTCCTGGCAACCCTGGTCTTGGATAAAGAACTAAGCTTCTTCTTTGTCCTGCTGGACCCATATTAGCCAAAAATAAGCCTCCATGATGAACATAAATTTGAAAATATATTTGCTACGTCTTTTCATGACTAAGAAAAATTGTTCAAATATTGCTTGGATAGTTGACATGAATGCTCTGGTGCAGTATCTTTACTAGCATTTTAAATAGATTTTCATACAGTTTTGAAGAGCTTAAAAAGATAATTTAATATTTAAAAAGTATCTTATCTGAGATTTTTCATATCCCCACATCAATTCTGACAAAATAATCTTTTAGAATGGCCTACCTATAGTTTGCTCTTGTGTGCCAAAATCCATTAAAATGATATCAGGAATAAGTGTGAAGAGCCAAGTTTCCAAGGGCTTCTAATTGTGTGGTATCAGCCAAAACACAGGCTTCTAAAATGAAACAGATTTATTTAATAACAGGATGAACAGAACAATAGGAGTCACAGCAAGAGACAAGTGGAGAACAGGTGGCAAAGAGCTGTATAATCAGTATGCCAAATGAAGGTCAGTGATGTTACTAAATCACAAATATCAATCAATGTGGGAGCCATCATAACATCAGAGTAATGGATAGAAAAACCCCTGTAAAAGCACCCTTGTGTACAGGTTATTGCTTACCTGATGCTATTCTCTGGCCACAGAATATAGACTGCAACTGTCAGCTGGGAATGCTGGATGCAGTTTCCTTTGTTGTTGTTTTTAATAATAGCCTTATTGAGACATAATTCGCATACCATATAATTTGCCTGTTTAAACTGTTCAATTCAGTGGTTTTAATATCTTCATAGAGTTGTGCAACAATCACCATAATTAATTTTTGAACATTTTTATCACTACAAAAAGAAACATTAGCAGACACTCCGATTTCCTCTCAACTCCAGCTCTAGGCGACCACTAATTTCCTTTCTGTCTCCATAGATTCACCTAAGCTGGACATTTCCTATAAATGGAATCATATAATATGTGGTCTTCTGGGACTGGCTTCTTTCACTTAGAATAATGTCTTTAAGTTTCATCCGTGTATAGTAGCATGCATCACTACTTCATTACTTTTTATTGCTGAATAGTGTTTCATCATATTGATATACTACATTTTACAAATCCATTGGTTGATAGACATTTGGGTTGTTTCCATTTTTGGCTGTTATTAATAATGCTGCTATGAACATTCATGTACAAGTTTTTGTTTGTATGTATGTTTTTATTTCTTTTGGGTATAGACCTAGGAGTGGAATTGCTGGGTCATATGGAAACTTATGTTTAACCTTTTGAGGAAATGCCAGACTGTTTTCCAAAGCACCTGCTCCATTTTGCATTCTACCAATATTGTATGGAGATTTCAATTTCTCCACATCCCCATTAACACTTATTATTATTTCTTTTTAATTATAGCCATCCTTATGGGTGTGAACTGGTATTTCATTGTGGTTTTGATTTGCATTTCCCTCGTGGTGAAGGCACCACTCTTTTTTTGGTAAAAATAAACTTTATTTTTAGAGAAGTTTTAGATTACAAAAAGGTTACATTGAAAATATAGGGGGTAGTGGGGGTAGCTCACTGGTTGAGCACCTGCTTTGCATGTATGTGGTCCCAGATTCAATCCCCAGTACTTCCTAAAAAATTACATATATATGAAAAAGGAACTGTAGGGGATTCCCATACAGCCTACCCATTTCCCCACCCACGTTTCCCCTCTTAATAACATCTTACATTTCTGTGGTACAATTGTTACAATTGTTGAACCAATATTGAAGCAATGCTGTGACAGTTTGAGATTATTTTTGGGAATCCCAAAAAGAGAAAGATTATGTTTGTAAACCAATCTCTTCCTCTGGGTGTGATACCCTTTGATTGTATTAGATTCAGCTGAGATATCTTTGAATAAATTACCTGTTAAGATTAGGGCTTTTATTCAACCATGTCAGTAAGGCATGACTCAGGTTGAGTTCCTGCACCCTTGGTAGGCTGATATAAATGAAAACTCACTCAAGAAGACACATGGGAAGAGAGAGAGCTCTGTCATATTTGATCCTGGGGCCCCGGGGAGAGGTGAGCCTGATAGTTTGCAGCTGAGACTGGTATAAGAAGCCCTGAGAGACAAGCCCTATGCCAGCCTACAGCTGAAGTTGGGAAGAAACTGGGCCCATGGAGCCTCAAGAGAAAGAGGAAGGCCAGAAAGGAGAGACCAGGCAGAGATCAGCGACCATCTTGCTTCAACACCTGGCAACTGACTTTGGTGAGAAGGCAAACTTGAGTTGGTCTTTTTTTTTTTTTTAAGATTTATTTTATTTATTCCCCCGCCTGCTTCATTGTTTGCAGTTGCTGTCTGCTCTCAGTGTCCATTTGCTGTGTGCTCTCCGTGTCTACTCGTCATCTTTTTAGGAGACACCAGAAACCGAATCTGGGACCTCCCATGTGGAAAAAAGGTGCTCAATCAGCTGAGCCACCTCAGCTCCCTGGTTTGTTGTGTCTCTCATTGTCTTTCCTCTTTGTGTCTCTTTTGTTGTGTCATCTTGCGTCAGCTTGCCACGCCTGTCCACCAGACCAACTCCCCTTCTCCAGGAGGCACCGGGAACCGAACCTGGGACCTCCCATGTGGTAGGTGGAAGCCGAATCACTTGAGCCACATCTGCTTCCCAAGTTGGTCTTTTTAGGACCTTGTAACTGTAAGCTTTTACCCCAAAATAAATACCTTTTATAAAAGCCAACAGATTTCTGGTACTTTACATCAGCACCATTTTGGCAAACTAATACAGCTATTAACCAAGGTCTATAGTTTACATTATGGTTTACTCTTTGTGTTGTACAGTTTTATAGGTTGTGACAAATGTAAAATGGCATGTATCTGTCATTGTAGTATCATACAGAACAATTCCAATGCCTTAAAAATGCTCTGTGTTCCATCTATTCTTCCTTCACACTCCCCTTAGAACCTCTGGTAACCACTACCTTTATAACCTTTATATACCTTTAAGATCAGTGTTACAAGTTCTTTTATTACCACCCACTAATAACGACTATAACAATAAATCTACTTTTGTCCATGGTTGTACACCCCCCTTCACATTTGTTCATTCCTCAATTTTGAGGAATTTGGGATCATGCCCACTCTGCTTCAGACTGAGGGGACTTAGATATTATGGGCCAGCTGGAAGGAACTGTTTTTCTTGCAGTTGTAGATACTCTTTGTTTTTTAGAATGGGACTTGTCTATCAACATCGTTTTGTTAGTTGCCCTGGACAAGTCCAAAGAACTGGAGAGTAGGTGTTGGCCACAATGCTGCTGAGTTCAGGCCTTAACCGGCATATGAACAGACCGAAAATTTAAGTCTCTGGGACATATATTTAAAGGGTATAGTGATAATTATTGGTTCAAATAAAAGGGCTAGAAGAATCATGAGCAGAGAAATTATAAATGAGTCTAACTCTGTTATATTGGAAAATAGATTATCATATGTTATCATATCTTCCAAAATAAGTCCTTCCGATGTGGTGCTGCTTACCTGTCTGTAGTGTCTGGACATCCCTAGAGCCCTTGGGATCACTTTTGTTTGAGGCTTTGTTTACTGTGGCAGTTAGTGAGAGCTGCCTGAGACCTGCATAACTGTAACCTCTGGAAAGACCTCCCGACTGACTTTGAAACCTCTTAGCTGTAAAAACTCTTTTGTATTTAATGTTTTTATTCAATTTGTTTTCTTTTTAGTTTTTAATTGTTTATATTTTCAATTATTAAATGTACAAAATAAAGTTTGAAAAAAAGAAGAAAAAGATCAAAGACTTTGCATATTGGCCTGTTTTCTTTTATTAGGCATTGCCTATATATTCCAGAGATTTTTGCCAGTCTATTTGAAAGAGTAGCAGGACTCCTCAGGATGGGAGTTTAATATTTGTTGGTTACTCTGTGGGCTCCACCCCCTTAGAAAACACATCTATGACAACATGAACACATTCACATACCAAAGAGGCATGACCCAGGAGGGACCACTTTTTAAATATTATCTATGTATTATGTAATGGGTGGAGATCAGGCTTTGGACTCTGTGGTGGTTTGAAGCTCTATGTATCCCCAGAAAAACATGTTCTTAAATTTAATCCATTCCTGTGGGTGTGGACCTTTTGATGAGGCTACTTCTGGTAAGGTCTGACCTACCTCAATCAGAATGGGTCTTAATCTTCTTGTTGGAGCCCTTTATAAGAGAATGAAAGTCAGACACACAGAGAGCAAGCCATGGAAGCAAAAAGCTGAAAGCAATGAAACCCAGAGGAGAAGTGAGAGACCAGGAGATGCCACGATGAGCCTTGCCGTAGGACAGAGGAGCCAAGGATCACTGACAGCAGCCTTTGGGAAGAAAGCATCACCTTGATGATGCCTTTATCTGTACATTTTCCTGGCCTCAAAACCCTGAACTAATAAATTCCCATTGTTTAACCCAACCCATTTCATGGTATTTGCTTGGAGCAGCCTAGGACTAAAAAGACTCTTATATACCGGGGCTTAAATTCCTGCCCAGAGACTTGTTTAGCTGTGTGACTGTGGATAAGTTAATTGATCCGAACCTCAGCTTCTTATCTGTAATATAGGACTACAAAATCTACCAAAAAAGGGTGTGGTTAGGATTAAATTAGACAACATATGGAAAATAGCTAGTACAGTGTTTTAGTTTGCCAGGCTGCTGTAAAAGTACCATGCAACAAGTTGGCTTAAATAAAGAACATTTATTTTCTCATGGTTTTGAAGGCTAGAAGTCCAATATCAAGGTGTTGACAGACCATGCTTTCTCCCTGAAGTCTGTGCTGCTCTGGTGCTGGCTTGCTGAGATCCTTGGGTTTCTTTGGCTTGTGTTTTTGCCTCTGTCATGCAGTCTCTTCCCATGGCTTTCTCTGACTTATGGCTTCTTCCAGTTTCTGGTTTCAACTGACTGTCCATGTCATAATTTCCTTCCTTTATAAGGTCTGCAGCAGGGGTTCTTTTTTTTTTTTTTTTTTTTTTAAGATTTTATTTATTTATTCATTTATCCCCCCCTTGCTGCCTATGCTCTCTGGGTCAGTCAACCACGCCGCGCGGGCGGGCCGCCCCCACCAGGAGGCCCCGGGAACCGAACCCAGGGCCTCCCATATGGTAAACGGGAGCCCTACTGATTGAGCCACAGCCGCTTCCCTGCAGCAGGGGTTCTTAACCAGGGGTCCATGGACTCTCAGGGAGTCTGTGGAAAGATTTCAGGGGGTCCACGAGCTTGAATTTAAAAAATTCAACTTATCTTTATTTTCTCTGACCTCCAATGTTGGGTGTCATAAACCATCTGCCGCTACATTTGAGAAGGGGTCTGTGGTTTTCCGCTGACTGGCAAAGGGGTCTGTAGAACAAAAAAAGGTTAAGAACGCCTGGACTACAGTAATACAGATTAAGGCACACCCTTATTCAATTTGGCTGCACTTTAATAATAACATCTTTAAAAGCTCCTATTTACAAATGGGTTCACACTCACAGGAATGTGGATTAAGATTAAGAATTTGTCTTTTGTTGGGATACAAGAGTCAATCTACCACATGCAATATCTGACATATAATAAATAGGAATAAAGAAATGTTAATTTTTTTTCCCTTTCTTGAGGTGGTTCTATATAATGACGCAGCAGAAAAAAAATATTCAAAGTCAAAGCTGACTATAGCTACCTCTGTTTTTCAAAGGGTATGATTCATATCAGTGCTTCATTACTGTATCCTGTATCAGTCAAGATCCCAGTAGGAAATGGGATCTCAAATGGGATAACTGAGGATAGTTTTAATAAAGGGACTAGTTTTAAAGTTATGGTCCCTGACAGGGATAATATTTCAGGAATGGCAGCAAAGGGACCTGACACCTGGGACTGAAAAGAAAGAGGAGGGAGCCACTACCTGAAGTTGGAGATAAAGTAGTTGTGGAAGGGCCACCTGACAGGAGCTATGGTCCTCATTGGAGAGAAGGAGCCAACTTGAGCAGCCTAACAAGGAGAGAAGAGGGGATAAATGCCCTCACTCTACCCTCCTCCTTCCTTTTGATCTCCCGTTGGTGTCTCCCATTGAATGAACTCAACTGAAGACAAGAAGGTAAGAGAGCCCACTGAAACAATCCGTATCATTAAGCTTTCTGGGAAGAGAGAAAGATGGAAAGGGAATCTGTGCAGGGGGACTGGGGAGCAAATAGAAATGATCCAGCACATTTACCCTTACAGAGGGATAAGAGCTAGACCTGGAGAAGTGGCCTATTATTCAAAAGGACATATCAGTGAGTCCTTAAATATGCAAAGATATATTTGCTGATAAGTGCTGGACAGAGATGAATTCTTTCTTTAATAAAATGGAAGCAAATTTTTAAAGTCATTGGGCTGTAACTTATACAAGCTTGTACAAGCTCTACAGAGAGAATGAAAATGGCTGTGCAAAAGGGTGGAAAATTGGAATTTGAGTTGTGAAGGGTCAGTGATTTTTTTCAATGATGTTTTTTCATAAAATAAATGTCTAATACTTAATTAAAAATTTTCTATAGTGTTGATATGCCTTCCCACTCACTGTTACCTCCAGATCTCTTTTGAAAGTAAATCACTGACAGCTGACTCAGGTGAGCAGTGGTGAGTAGGAGGAGGAAATTAAGGAGACTGGGCTGTGTCCCATCTTTGGGTCGATACCAATGAACCAGATTTAGAGGAATCACAGGAAGCAGAGAAGAGAACAAGAATACAGAAGCAGCAGGAAATGTCAAGCTTCTCAGAATTTACAGAACTCTTAGGGAAGGTATTGGATTTCCCATGGACTATGGATGAGGGTTCAAGCAGCACTTATCTGCATCTTATCCTCTTACCATCTGCATCTTACTATTTTAGTCATATTTTATAGCAGAAATTCTTTCATTGTAGTCTTTGCATGCCAACTATGGTTTCCCTACACCAGAGTTTTTTTTTTTTTGGTCAATTTTTATACATAATTGAGGACATAATTTAAAAGAAAATTAGTGTTTTTTTCTGTTAGTACATGATCCTAGTTGGCCACATGCATCCACTGGCCTGGGTTTGGTTTGGGAGGAATAAGAATGTTACAAAAGAAATGCAAGGAGAACCAAAGGAATATTTAACTTTCAAAATGAGATTTTGTATTTTTCAAGTCAGGCTATTGTTTTCAGAAAGGGTTCTTTAAATTCCTTTATCTTTCCTTTTAGTTTATCAAGATTCGTTGGGAGAAGTAGATGTGGCTCAAGTGATTGGGCTCCCATCTACCATATGGAAGGTCCAGGGTTCAATTCCCAGGGCCTCCTGGTGAAAAGCAACCTGGTCCGTGCAGCAAACTGGCCCGAGTGGAGAACTGGCCCATGTAGAGTGCAGGCTTGTGTGGAGTGCTGGCACATGCAAGAATGCTGGCCTGCGTGGAGAACTGGTGCAGCAAGATGATGCAACAAAAAGAGACACAGAAGAGAGACAATGAGAGACATGGCAGATCAGGGAGCTGAGGTGGCGCAAGAGATTGAGCAGCATCTCTCCACTCCGGAAGGTCCCAGGATTGGTTCTCGGTGCTGCCTAAAGAGAAGACAAGCAGGCACAGTAAAACACACAGAGAGTGGACAGTGAGCTCAAAAGCAGTGAGGGGGCCAGAAATAAATAAGTAAATCTTAAGAAGACTCGTTGGGCTGCCATAAATGGTATTGTGTGTGTGAAGTCTGTGGGAAGAGGGAAGTCTGCCTTTCCAGACTCTGAGAAGGGAGAAAGGAAGAGGATATAGCTGGCTAAACATGGAGGTCCTAAAGAGGGAGGTGCTGTAGTTATGTGGGTTAACACCAAGGATGGAGGGGGTTCTTAGAACTGTACCTTCATCCTCTCTCTTTGTTAGAGTTCTGAAAAAGGCTATCTCTTGGGCTCCGCCCCCATAAAACTTGGGGCATAGCCACATGAAAGTAAACTTGATGAAAAAGTGGGGTAAGATAGAGTGAATGTTGGAAGTTTATATTTTTCATGGGGTGAGTAGAATTCCAGCTGTCCAACCAAGGGCCTGTCTATTGTGGGGTGGATTCCTGGGCCAGTGACATGATGTAAAGTGGCTCTGGGACCTGTAGGCAGCCAGAGTTGAAGGGAAACAAAGCAAGTAAAAGGGGACTGTTTTAGTTTGCCAAAGGGCTGCTGATGCAAAGTACCAGAAAATGTGTTGGCATTTATAAAGGGGATTTATTTGGGAGTAAAAACTTACAGTTCCAAGGCCATTAAAGTCTAAACCGAGGTACCATCAGAGATGCTTTCTCACCAAAGTCAACTACTGTTGATCCTGGTGTGTTGCCACATGGTGAAGCAAAATGGCTTCTGATACTGCCCAGGTTTTAGAGCCCTCCAGGCTTACCCTTTCCTCTTGATCTGCTGCTTGGGCCGAGGCTCTTGGGGCTTCGAAGCACATGCTTAACTCTCTCTCTAGCATAGGGCTTGTTTCTTTCCAGGCCACCTATATAGCAGTCTTGGCTGTTCTGCTCTCTTCCCAAGTTGAGCTGTAAGGTATCAGGCAAACGGCTTATCTCTCCCTGGGTCCTCAGTTGTTTGAGCCTCTCCTTTTGGTCACATGGCAGATTAAAATGGCAGAGCTCTGTCTTCCTGTGTCTATCTGAATGAGTCTTTCTCTGTGCTTCCATTTATTTCAGACCCAGCAAAGGGGCAGAAACTCAATTTAAGTCATGCCTCACTGATATAGCTTAATCAAAAGCCCTAAAGCAATCTTATCAAGTAATCTAATCAAAGAACCCTCAGCTGAATTTAATGCAATCAAAGGGTATTTCATGCAGAGGAACAGATTAGTTTACAAATATAATCTTTCTCTTGGGTTTCATAAAATAATTTCAGACTGCCACAAGGACCTGAACCATGAGATGGGCAGCCATACACTGCTGTGTTAAAGCATCCTGATGCGGTTCATAAACTTTGCCTGTCAAAGAACTGTTTGATGTATTGACTCAGAGTAAGCTTTATACAAGATTGAACATCTAACAAATGTTTTATCTATTTCTATCTATCTATCTATCTATCTATCTATCTATCTATCTATCTATCT